>CM077100.1:35287963-35326495 GCA_039619505.1 Cimex hemipterus | reverse complement strand
GGCAATATATATATATATATATAGCTAGATACGCCGCTGCTCTACCACTTCAGCTATCGTGACCTCGATCCACTCGGACATCAACTTCCCATCTCCCATGTTTTCCCTCCTTTTTGCCATTTTTCCCGCTCGTGCCATTGACTTTTTATCTCAACTAAAAACCATAATTAACTGTAATGTATTAATTGGTCAAGCGGACCGCGAAATTAGTGAATTATTATTAATATTTACCCGGGATGTGTGGTTATTGTTTGATTTTTAATCTTTTTTCTAAACCATGAAAATAAATAAATGAATCGCAAATCAAATATTTTCTACTTTTAACTTCATGAGTTGTCTACAATAAGTAACCTAGGGTTCACATCCAATTATGCCGACGTAGGAAATAGATCGCCTGGTCAGTCACCTCGGGGTTGCTCCCGCGTCACTCACTCTTCATTTGGGTAATCATTATTCATTTATATGGCAGATGTGATCAGCACAAAGCCGAGGAAATTCCAAGTTGTGAGATAGAACATGATCCACGCTTTGAAATTTTAAACATTCGTAAATCCTAGCACGTAATATTCTTTTTAATAAGTTAACACAATTTAATTTCAAACTAACCCTTTTTATCTTCAAATTAATCTATTTTCATTTTAAATTGATCCTTTCTTTACAGCATTAAACAAACATAAGATTTGGTATTAACTTTATGTACAAAAAGTAAAATGCTTTTCTGGACTTTATAGCTAATTTGATGGGAAATGGTATACATACAGGTTTGTTCTTGCTGCTTCAAGTCTAGTGTGTACAGTGTGTATTACACTATGCGAACAGCTACAGAAACACACTGAAGTTTCTGGCTAACAAACCTGGTTTGTTAAGAAGGTTCTTTGGCTTCCTGTTGGACTTTGCATATCATAACAGTAGTTCTATCTGTGAGAAGGTGTTGTCGGGTGTTTTGAATAAAAACACTGAGTTAACAACTAAAGAAAGGGCGGTCAGATGGTTATTGTATGCCAGAGGGATGTGTTGATACAATCATTGACCTTTGCTCGACGAACGTAGAACATTGTTTCAATAAGATAGAAACATCAAACAACTTCACCCCACTGACATTCATCAGGTTTAGCAATCTCAATTGTAAGACTTTTGAACAAACTGCATCAGGTTTACCTTTTAATTCAAATCCTTGCAACCTTTTTCTCTCCTTGCGAAATTGAGATTGTTTTTAATGAAATACCGCTGTCCTGGATTGTATAATAAGTAAAATCCCCGCCTCTAGAAATATAACGTGAGACGTGTGAAGGAGAGACAAATTCCATTAATAAAGAATGTATAGGCCGGCAGAGAACTCTTAAGTCTATCACAAACTTCCATCACTCCCGTGAGGTGAGAGGTGGTGCACATTTTAGAAGAACAGAAGGCTGAAATAGAGCAAATCAACGTCGAGGTGCTTATGACTCTTAATAAAAAATTATTTCACATATTTAATGTTTTTTAAATTTTCCTCTTATAAATAAAATCGTCTAAGTATTTCATTGTTTATAGTCCTCAAACAATTGGTATCCAATAGGGCCTTTTTTTCAGATCAAATTTTAAAACGAAATTTAAAAAACTAATAAAAACTGGAAGTGGGCTTTACTGATAAGAAACTGAGAACTGGGTTTTGATGAATTCCATTGCCCTATCAGATTGGTTTAAATTCCCTTGTATCGCCTTGATCCATTTGATCCAAAAACATCCGTTTTCCGGACGAATTTGTCATTCGAACAAACAAAACAAATCCATCCCAATTAGTATGGTGAGTCTAATGGAAATGTAGGTTGCATAATTACGAGGCGGTTAGATGGAAATAAACCACTCCGACAGGGCGAGGGATCGGACCATAACCAGTGCATTATCTCGAAACAAAAGGCAAATGTCTTCAATGATTTTCCTCTCGGGTTGGAGGGTTAAAGAGACAAAGTGTGCATATGTGTAAATGGAAGGGTAAAACCAAATAAAGGCAAATGGAACATCGGTAATTGGACCAGGCACGGTACGACCCACAGTTTCACCCAGGATTGTTATTATTTGTCGAAAAAATGAGTTCCGTTTTGGCAATTCATTAAGACAAGGTCGAAAAAGAAGTTTATAGCTTAGTTTATATATTTGGTTATTCACAGGCTTCAGAAAAAATTGAGGTTTTTGTGTAACGAATAAAAATTATAAAGGGAGGTACACATAATTTTATAAATATAATTCTAAATTTTCTAAATCCAAAAGCCTGATTGTTCCTTTTTCAGTCTATGTCAACAAATTCTCATGTAGTTTAGAACTTTCCAAATTGCTGTAAATTGGTCCGTAGATCGATTATAATGTTCTAAAGTTATTGCTATTTTTGCTATTTTCGAAAAAATTCGGAGCAATTTGAAAGGAAAAAAATTAACGTAAAAAACATTTCTTGCTTTTCCAAAAATTTTTATTCGGTGTTTTCGATGGTGCGAAAACGAATATGAACTTTGTATCTGGTTAAAAAAAATTACCCATCTTACTAAGTCGCTGTTTACAACGTCAACATTTTATTTGACAACTAGCATTAAACTGGATAAATTGAAATCACCCACGATTTTACAGTAGGTAGCCTGCAGACGAAGAATGACCGGAAGTGTCAATACCATTGCTTTTTTCCTTTTATGTTTTCAGCAAGTCAAGATTTTGCATATTGGACAGTGGAGAATCCACAAGGTCATCGAAAAATCATCTTGGTTTACTAAATCCCATTGTAATGATGTAGATGTAGATTAACAACAAAACAAGGTGTTCGCTTTTTTCCAATAATACAAACGTCCCAGTATGACTGATTTAATTTTATGTTATGAATTACCCTCCTTTTTTTAAAAAAGGATAGATTTAATTCTGTTGCGGCTCCAGGTACAAAACAAAGGATTTGTACAATAACTAACAACGGATTATTTCGAGTAAATAAAAATATGATTATTTTAATAGAATTCCGATTAGAGTAAAATCACACGATAACTGTAGGAATTATCTTTAAAAGTTGGAGACCTGTTCAATGTTGTTTACCCATGCCTTCAATTATCACAGGGGAATTTGCTCATAAATTTACACGATAACGTTGAAGTACGAGATTCTACTAATTACGGCAAATTAGTTCAGGGGTTAGTAAATACTACAATTGAAGAGAGTGCTTTCAATGTTGCTGTTTGAAAAGTTTTTAAGACCGGTGGAAAGGCTCAATTCGCTGAAATAAAATGTATTCAATTATAATTGTATTAGTTGCTTTTTTATTTGTGTAATATTTGGTTAAATATACACATACCCAGCCAGTGGATTATTGCTCTGTTTAATTATTATGTTTTTTCTACCTGGTTACTTATCTAGTAGTATATTTAGCAGTTTAAGTGTAGAATCCCAGCATAACTTCAGATTTTTCAAATGAGAACAGAACGAAATACTATCAAATGATTTTGGTTGTCCACTCACTAACATCCAGGTCATCAGAACATAAATTCCTCGCAAGCATATGACAGATCGGATAATTCAGAAAGCATACAGTAAGGGAAAATGCGAAGAATACGCCTACTTCAGTCTATTTGTGGTTGTTTTTGCTTTAGTTGTTTTAGCTTGTCTTCGTCTGGTGCTCGTCAGGCCCATTGAAGCTGATCTTCCCATCAGAAGGTGTACAGGAGGAAGAAACTCGTCTTGAGATTGGGACGTTGTTTTACTTTTGAACTTAGAGAACACCTTTCCTTCGTAAGCAGAATTGTGTCACCTCCCACTTTATTTTAAACAAATGGTTGATAATCCGTGCGACAGGTGCGGTCGGCAAAGAACCTCATCGCCTAAAAGGGAACTAATGTCAAGTGGTTCTGAATTGGACTTAACCCCTCCATTCAGGGAATTGTTTTACTTTACTTTTACAGACATTGAAAATAGATAGTCTGGGATTTTAGAATTTGTATAATTATGTTGATATTATAACAGAAACATTCAAAATACATCAATACAACAACAAAAATACAGTAAACGTATACTAAAACAACGAACAAGCAAGGTCTACTGCTTTAGACAGAGAGGGTTAAATTCAGAAGAGTGAACAACTATTTAACGGATACTGGCAGCTGAAATAAAATCTAAACATCATGGGCATATCCAATGATCGCCTCCATTTGTTGGTTAGGCAATGAAGAGAAAGAAGCTGCCATCCGAATCTTTGAATGCGAACCAACAGCTCAATAGAGACATAACCTGGGATAGAAAGAAAACCCAGGTAAAGGAACAATCATTGACCTAGTTCTCTTTAAGAAAAGGTTCGAGTCGATAGACTAAACGAAGGAACTAGGAAACCAAAATAAGCTGCAGTACTGGGAGAACAGAAGACCCCTCATCCTAGTATCCATCATCATATCCACTGTTACGACCTTATAATATAAAATTCATAAAAACAACAAAGTTGTACCACTTAAGCAGTCTTGTAAGACGACAGTAATTTTTTTTACGTCTATTGGACATATCAACTTTAAATTGTGAATTGTAATCTGAAAATTTACATGCCATCTCCCCTTAGCCGTCAGAAATGCGGTCGTTTTTGAACCCCATTCATAAATTATAACTACCGCGGAAAAACTAGCGTGGAATAAGGAAATTTAATAATTTGTAAAGAGCCTCCCTTTGCGGCCTTTCACGTCAACCTTTTTACATTTTTTTTATATTTGCCTTCTTAACGCTGACGCTTTCTCAGTTTAATTTTACATAAAGTACTTCTGTGCCGCCTTGTTTTGAATAAAGCCTTTATCCTAAATTAAAATATTTCCGGTCTCTCAGCCCATAATTTTTTTGCTGTTAATACCACAAGGGGTTCCCCCCTCGCCAATTTGTGGCACTTTGTTTAAATAGACCAATTTCGGTCGGGAGAATGGTGTGAGCCGGAGTAGTGTTGTAAGGGAGGCAGGTGACGGGTTGTTTAATGACTGTGATCAAGGGCCGAGTCGTACAAATTGGAAGATCGGCTCGGTCCACCAGGGCTAGTTTCCGGTTAAATAATTTAAGACATCTTATCAGACAGGAGTGCCAAATCGTAAATTAGCCTTGATACATGCCCTTCAAAAAATAAATAATTAAATTAAATTAAAATTAACTGCACACGTAATACCAAAATTATAGGAGGATGATTTATCTATTCAAAGTTTATTCGGCTCCTTATTGGCACATTGATAACCTATGGGTGACGTTTGAATTGGAAAACAATAAAAATAAATCGTTTAAGTGTCAAAAACAGGAGTTTGGAAATGAACAATTATGCAAATAATTACTAAACACTAAGCTTAATATCATTAAATTATTCAATTTAAACTCAAAATACAAAGGTGAATAGTGTTGTAATGAGTGTAACTTTCTTGTGACTTTTGAGACGTGGATGGATTAAACCAGAAGAAGCTGTAATCATTTTCACTTCGTAATCACATCTCTCTCCAAAAAGACACGTTGTAGCTTTATTATTTATCATAATTTGATTCAAAATTTAGAATCAGTACCTTTAACGCAAAATCCACGTGTTAAACATTTTTCAGTTATGAAAACATGCTGGCAACAACACTATCTCAACTAACGTAACTTACTTCAACGCAGCAATAGTTAATTAATAATTCGCAGGGGATGGCCTTAAAAAGGCCGCAAGTTTGTCAAATAATTGCAATTTATTCTTTTTTAATCCTAACCGTACACCAGATCCACTGCTTGCACTACATAGCATTGGTCAATAACCTACGTAGTCAGCATATAACATGACTGCGAGTTAAAATATCAAAGGTGACCTAACACCCTATCCGCTTATGACAGTTGCATTATAATTCATGATAGTTGTAATTATAATTGTAAAATGTCAATGTGCGATATAAATACCAGACGTGGAATACTGAATTGTTTTCCTTGATTGATAGACGAGGCTCAAACTTTCGGCTCTGTGTTACATTTCGTGTTTCTATGGGTAATTACGTGATATCGTGAAACATACGTCGATGGCACCATGTTCAATTCCAACTTCTGACTGTTTCAATAGAGTCCATGTACGTTCTAATTGGTTCTGTTCTATTGTGAATTAAGCATTTTTGTAGGAGCAATAAACGATGTTACTAGTTTTATCCTTTAGCGTGTACAATTTATTAAAATTGACTTTTCTAAAGAAAGTTTATCTTTCACCACATTATACTAAATTTTCCTCATATTTAACTTTCAACTTTTTCAAACAAAATACAACTTTTTTTGATGTACCATTTCTATAGAAAACTTTATATTTTTCCCCAAAGAAGAACCAAATTTTTCTAAAAAAAAGTTAACATTTTTCTGAACAAATTTGACGGTTTCCATACCAAATTGAATTTAATTCAAACAGGTCAACTTTTTTCAAACCAAATTGTACATCTGGTACAAGTACAAGTTTGAATTTTTTCAAACCGTATTGAATTTTTCAATCCAAAATTAAATTTTCTAACAAAGGTACATCTCTCTGAAACGAAATTACACTTTTCTTTTGTATAACACTATTATTCAAAATCGATCATTTTTTTATGTAAATAAAAATTAACTTAGTTCTTATTCTAAATGTAACTATTTCTAACCCAAATTGATTTTTTTAAGCAAAAATAAATATTTTTCTATGCAAAATACTTTTCTCATACAAAACTCATTTCATTTCAAACAAAAAGATTTTTTAATCCAAAATAAACTTTAATCATATAAAATTTATCATTTGTCTACCGCAAATAAACTTTTCTCATACAAAACTTTTTAAATCAAAATCAATTGTTTTAATAAAATAAAATAAATATAATTAATAATTAAATAAAAATTAACTTTTTCGTTCCAAATTTAACTAAATATTTTTAAACCCTAGTGATGTTTTCAAAGAAGAAAAGTAATACAACATTTCCTTTAGAAATCTTTCTTTCACCATGCAAAGCTCAACATTTTCTAACGAAATAAATCTTTGTTCAATCCAACAATATTTTATTCAAAATTTATCATTTCTCAATCGAAATTGAAACTTTTCTCGTACAAATAATAATTCGATCCAAATCAAACTTGATTCTTGAAAGGTTGACTCTTTAACCAATTTTCCATTTTTTAAACACTTTTGCAACAACAAAATTTTTAAACAAAGTTATTTTTTATAAACATAATTCAACTTTTTCGTTTAGGTAAAAAATGGCAAACAAACAAAATTGTACTACAAAACCAAATATTAAACTATTTCCAGCAAAATTTGAGCTTTTCAAATCAAGATCAAACAAACATTTGATTTTTCAAAAAAAATTGAACGTTTGGTAAAGACAATGAACTTTTCTTACAAAAAAGTTTATTTTCAAATCAAATTTAACTTTTTTAAATTTAAATTTAACTTTTCTCATAAAAATTTAACTTATTGAAACCAAATTTACCATATTTGCATGTAAATAACTTTTTAAATTAAAAGTTACCTTTTTAATCCAAATTTCATTTAAAAAAACGTTTTTAATGTAACTTTTTCAGTCCTTATTATAACTTTTTAAGGTTAAATTATTCTTTTAGGAACAATTTTAAAAGCATTCATACTAAACTAATTTTTTAACAAAAATTGATTTTTTGTCCAAGCAAAGTGAACTTAAAAAAACTTAACTTATTTATAAGTTAACAAAGCTGAATATTTTCGAACCAATTTACTTTTTCAAAACAAAAGCAATTTGTTTTCAAACAAACAAAATTGAAGATTTATCGTACGAAGAAAATTATATTTTTTCAAACCAAATTACTTTTCCCCTACAAAGTATAATTGTGAACACCATATTGTACTTTTGGTTAAATAAATCAAACAGAACTTCATCAGTCAAAAGTAATTATAGATAATTTTTATCAAACATATCGAATATTTTTTAACCAAATTAAACTTTTTACACAAAATTGACCCGATTATTTTTTTTACATTTTATTTCTTCATTTTATTTTATTTTATTTTTTTATGGGGGTAGGCACTAGCCCTAATATAGCTACTGCCAACCAAGCCATTCAAGTAAGTTTTTTTGCAAGCACAATTGAACATTTTGCAAATAAAATTGCGTTTTTCTTATTAAATTCAACTTATTCTAGCCAAAATGCAACTTTAAGAACAAATTAACTTTTTTCAGTTACTATTTTTACAAATCGAATTAAAAAATTCTTTAATAAATTTAAGGGTTTTAGCTTTCGATTATTTACTACTTTTGCTTAGACTTTTTATATTCCAATACTTAATAAAATGAAACAATAACAAATAAAATTAATTTAGAAAATGATGTGTTTTTTGGAAAAAGTTCGATTTCATTTGAAAAGAGTATTTGTTTCGATAAATATTTTAACAATACGATACAAAAACGTTTGTCAGCCTAAACACTCTTAAAATTTTTACCTTCTTTCAAATTATCGGATATGTTATTATATGTAGAAAACTGTACTTAAACCGAACCCTGTTTATTTCTTTACTAATTGCTCATCTGAAATACTTCCGAATGTGTGATACGATTATGATCTTGTGTAGGGATTGTTGATCCGTCGTCGTTTTTTTAATTTGTATCAATAGCAAACAATCCTTACACCCTCTCTTTTCAATAGAGGAATGAAACTTCGTGAGTATCACGTAATAATAAAAAGGCAATTATCGACATGTCACTGACCGGCAATTGGGACTGCAGACCTTTAACATGCTTTGGATTCTCTTGAGGCAAAACCTTCGAGGAATGCTCATTTCGACCAAGAGGAAACTTTACAAATCATTTCGTGTTCTGAGGGACAAACTCCCTTTCGGCCTGTATTGCCGGTCCCGTCGAATTACATGACAGCCCTACTCATTTAAATACTCGGTTTTACTTTGGGACAAACATCTGCGTCGAGATCACACGGTCAACTTTCTCCGATATAGCACCCCAATTCCTTTTATTAAACATTCTGAGCCTTTAACGTGTTTGGTCAAACTTGTAATTATAACGGTACTTTTCACACAGGGAAACAGGAACTCTTTGATAAGAGTTCAAATTCCCTTGGAGGTGAACTCGATCAAAATCTTCTATAGGCTTAATAATAATTAAAAATCTATAGGATAAATTTAACAAAAAGTTGACAATAACACTATTTACCAAAGGTAATACATTATGTTACAGTTATCAAGATGTCAACCATAAGACCCGTCAATATATCTCCTTCAAATAATAATCTGACTCATTAACATTTTTATCTCCTTTTAAACGTATCTCTGGTACTGTACTTTACTCTTCAGATAAGACATTTGGATTCATCAAAACTCGAATCTGCACATGTATGTACTGACACAAATGGACAGAGATGCCACATCTAGCGTCCACCGGCAGTTCCAGTTTTTGTAATTTGCAATAAACTGCCAGCAGGCCTCAAGAATCGCCCATTTAGGGTACCGGCAGTTTGGGAGCAGACCTCACTCATATCGCTCCATCCCCCGGGATGTTATCCCGAGATGCTCTGGATGCTATCAACATCTAAGTCAATTCAGCACCCAACATATGAAGTTGTAAACTGTACTTGAATCCATCACCCTCTAAATATATAAACCAACTTAATTGACAATCTATTGAATATTCTGCCCTACGGCAGACCCCTCAACACTATAAATTCAAGCATAGACACATTCACACTCAACACATAATAGGGTCACTAAACTATCATTACCACATATAAATAACCCAATCTCCTCCAAACATCGAAACAGGAGACCGGATACTCGCCGCGAGCTCCAGAATAATTCCCATAACGAGTAGCATTCCTACGCGCATTCTATATAGAGCACAGGAATTGCAACCTTCAGTTAGGTGAGACAGATGGAGAAATCTTTCTCTGCATGCTGGGCTCATACACGGGCTTTGGCCCGAAAGTGAGTTTCCATATGTATCTCGCATGGCCTATTCTTAATCAGATGAGGATGACCATTGTTCTACGAGTCAGGTTCTCCGAGGGCCACCTCACGACAGTGCACTTGATACGCGAGAGCATTTCTGCTGATCCAGCCCATCGACGCTGCCACTTTCTTTCAATTGTGTTTTTATTGCATTTTGAGAGGCAGACGCCGGATCGCGGTGGATTACGTCCGGAGGTTGGGAGGTATCAGCCTTAACTGCTTTGTACACTTTTTCGTTATACTTTAGGCGTATATTTCCGTTTATCCAGACACCGTTTTGTCGAAACTCTCAAGTTCACGGTATTTCTCCAACACGCGCTCAATGAGTGGATCGACGGGAAACCTTCCAGATATGTATGTACGTATTTATGTAACTGCGCTGAGGGAATCGGTGCAGACTAGGTACGCAGAGCCACCATCTTATAGAATCACCTTAATTCCGCCGCGTAAATACTACCGCGCTGTGGGAACATATTTGAATTTCACAGTCATCAGGTCTATAAAACCGATAATTTATAAAACCGACCTCATGTTTAGTCTCTCCTATTGACAGAGTGTTAATGGCTCTGTACGAATTTGAGGACCGCAAGGTAATTCAATGCCATTATTACAGTTTATGCCTTAATTATGCATATGCATTTAGTGTGAATTGATTAATGGTTTGACTGTGGTTGAAGGGTGAACCGAAATCTATGCCGGAACCTATTTCGTGCGCCTCCATTCGCAAAATTAATCAATGAAGGACGATTCAAAGGGGGTTTATAGCCAAAAGTCAATATTCAATAAGGAATATCAAAAATTGTTGAACATTCGACTGTTTTGGTTGTAAATAAAAATTAATGAATAGATAGAGTGAACCAAGAAAAAAAGAAGAAAAACTACATTTTTAAATTTCAGAGTATAGTTGAATTAAATGAGAAACAATCGAGTGCAAACTTCACCTGATTAGACTTGTAATTATAGGAGAACAGATACAAGAAATACTAAAAAAGTAAAAAAAAAATCTAAAGGAAAGAATTAACTATGAATAATTTAAAAGACAAATTCCCTGACATGCTTTTAGGCGAAAGAAAAGCACAGTAAACGTTTTCCGATCATTTTTCAGCCGTTGATAAAATATCAGGCCCTGCTACTACCACTAACCTGGACATCGAGGTAGTCACATGGGATATACCCCAATCGAGGTTGACAAGGTACTCCATAACAAACAAGGGCCAGGTCCTAGGACTTGATGAAATTTTTCCATGGTAAAAGCGTTCCCCTTGTCTGGGGGAAAAGTACTCGGTAAACAACCAAGTAATACGAAATAAACTTTTTGTTTTCTATGTCCATTCGGGTTAATATAAATTCTGTATTATTGCCGTGGATTGATAAATTTGTTGTTCAGGTAAGTCAAGAAGGCAACTTGTTGAACTTAGACATTGGCACTGAGTATTGCAGACTAAAAGACTAAAACTATATTGCATTATAAAAGATCAACTTACGTCCCCCTTGGTTCTGTCAAAAACTACACAATCTAGTAACCTTAATTTTCCTTTATCGCGTCGAAAGTGCGTTCAGTTTTATAAAACATAGCCAAAACCATTTGAACATAGCTTCAGAAAAACATGTGATATTAAGGACATTTTCCATAACGTTTGTTCAAATTGACTGAAGTGCGCATGCGTAGGTTTAACGGAACGCTGTCTTTAATATACGTAATATATCTTAATTACCGTCCGAGTTAACGGTAACAGGCAACAGAGTCGTTTTTTCTTGAAGATACTGCCAGTTACAAAAAGCATTAGGTATGAGGAATATAATCAAATGGTTTATTTTATAGTTAAGATTTTACAATTCGTGCAAGTTTTTATGAATCCCAGCTAGTAAAAATGTAGGTATATTTGGTGTTTTAACATGAAAATATTTAGCTGTTTCATGTACG
Organism: Cimex hemipterus; assembly: GCA_039619505.1. Taxonomy (NCBI): domain Eukaryota; kingdom Metazoa; phylum Arthropoda; class Insecta; order Hemiptera; family Cimicidae; genus Cimex; species Cimex hemipterus. The sequence goes on along the minus strand of CM077100.1, from coordinate 35,314,649 downwards.
TATAAGCAGGAATGACAGAAAGGTAAAAATACAGCAACCTCACACATGTTTCCTTCAATAAGTCAATAGCAATTATGTGAAACAGCCCATTGGCCGGACCACCTAGTGGAATATAAAAGTTAAAAAGAGACAGGAATAGAATTTGGTTATAATAAGTATGTACATGGTTAACTAATTGCACAGAATAGTTTAGTTTTCCTAAAATTGCTAACTAAAGCTAAAGGTTTTTTTTTCTTAAACGTTTTTGATACTTTTCGTACTCAATTTCTTTCCAAACTTGCCAGATCGCCAGGTAATTAATAATTACTTTGTACGTTAGAGCGTTTTCATTTAAGTCCTCAGCATTGTCAACAATTTAGAGAAAATCCAAAACAGCCTTAAACTTTGCCTTGCAAGATATGACTATAACCTTAACTACAACAAACTCCCTAGAAAACTCGGCAAAATTCGTTATGAAAACAGTCTTAAGATAGCGTCAACGTTATTTGGAAAAAGTTAAATATAACGGTGACTTGGAAATAGCGGTGCATTGAAACAATTCTTTATTTTTTAGAAGAATAATAGTCAAAAGATCGTAGAGAATGGTTTCAATATCTTTTAAAAATCGGTTAAACAAATCCCCTGCCACATTAACATTGTTAACTTTGTACCATAATTTTTTTTTAAATTCATCAAACTACTTTTCCAACGTCTATTAACTCTTTTCTGCAAATGCGTGTAATCGTTTTATGGCAGCGGGAAAAATCATCAAACTCGATCATAATATCGCTTCTACTGAAAAATCGTGTCTTTCCACATTTATTTATATACACTTTTCTTCTATACTCGCCATCATAATAATGGAACGATTCGTTTTTTTATGTTGTAGAACAATAAATCGAAAACGATCTTAGTGAAAAAAAATTATCTAAAAACTATATGATCTAAATTGTTTGGTATAAAAAAGATGTAAAATTTTCCCTTTTTCTCCTCTAGAACCTTTTCATTATCTATTTTTCACTTTTTTCACGTCAAAATAAACCTTAGAAGATCTGTCTTGTAGTTTTATATAAAAAAATAGAATTTTGAGTTCAAAATATGTCCCACAAAAAAACAAGTAAGCAACTACAATTCAGCAAGTCAATTATACTGAGTGTTCGGCTACTCTTGTTACAAGCTTTGCCAGTAGATTCTTTATTTAAAATAGAAGAATAGTGCAATTGCATTTGTAACTACGTGTGTGGAGATTAGTGACCGTTAGTATTGGGTTGTCCGGAAAATAATGCAGGATTTTGGTATTAAACAAAAAAAAAGAAACTAGATACTTTAAAGCAATGTTCTTTAATCAAAATAATTTCCCATAGTCTCAATACATTTCTCCCAACGTGTTGGTAACTTATTAATTCCGTCTGAGTAGAATTCAGAATTTTTAGAATTGATAAAGTCAATAAATGCATTTTCCAGTTCCGTTTGATTTTTGAATATTATGTGTTGTAAGTAGCGGTCCAGGTGTCTAAAAAAATGGTAGTCAGTAGGCGAGAGGTCCGGAGAGTAGGGTGGGTGAGGCAAAGTTTCATAGCCAAGCTCCAATAATTTTTGTGACGTTACACGTGACACATGTGGTCGAGCGTTGTCATGCAACAAAATGGGCCCTTTCCGATTGACCAAAGAGGTGGTCAGCGACGGTCGTTTTACTGACTTTGAGTTTCTCTGCAAGTTCTCGAACAGTTGTTTTGGGGTTTTCTTCCACCACTGATCGCAGAACATCATCATTAAGAGAGGAAGGCCTTCCACGACCTTCTTCATCTTCAAGGCTGAAATCTCCCTCCCGAAATTTTTTAAACCACCTTTGCACAGTGCACTCATTAACACAACCCTCGCCCCAGACTTGGTTAATGTTTCTAGCCGTTTGGGCTCCGCTTCGGCCGAGTTTAAACTCGTAAAAGAAAATCGTACGAAATTCTCGCTTTGACATTATAAGGATGACTGAATTATTTCCAAGTAGCGGAATGCTACAGAAGTAAACAAACAATATCATTTGGAAGAGGATTAATAAGTGTTGACATTCATACAAATGAGTAATCCTGTAAACGTAAACAGAATATTTTATATAGATTTTTTTTAATGAAAACTTAAAATCCTGCATTATTTTCCGGACAACCCAATAGATAATTATTCAGATATCGTGAGATGCGGTCTGGTGTGATGTAGGTTTCAGAAAAACATTTTCTTTATCGTGCCAAATTTTCGATCTTTTATTGAGATCATCTTCAGGGCCTGGGATTTACAAACATAGTTTACATTTAGAAAATACACATGGGATGTGGAAAAGTGAATTTATACATTGCAAAATATATTTTATATTCAATCAAAGTATTTCTACTCAATCAAAGTGTTTGACTTCTGTGTAATTGTGGCATGTCGTGTTGAGAGTGGCAGTGAGATTTTTTATTTTATGTTTATGTACGTTGGAAGAGCCGAAAATCGTTGGTACTGTGTCGGCCAGATAATCCGTTCGGGATTATACAGACTGGGATAAATAGGAAGATGAAAACTAAATTCTTGAAAAATTAGACCATGTAAAAACGTAGGATGTGTGGAATGTGATGGATGCTTTATGGGTTGCATTATGTTTTGTGTGATGAGATGATATTGAATTTGAAGAAACACATTGAGTGAGTAGAAATACTTTGATTGAATATGAAAAACTATAGTCACGATAGCTGAAGTGGTTAGAGGAGCGGCGTATTTCTGTCTCAATTTTAGGAGGTAATTAAATATGCAAAATTACTGCAAATATGTAATACTAAAAATGCTTAATTCTTGCGTACGGAGAGAGAGAGGTAGAAGTTGATTTTGCTGGTTTAGATGTTGGTTATTTTAGATCGTGAAATCCAATCTTTCAGTTCGGCTCTGTTAGCGTACTTTCCGGCTTCCCAATTGCAGTTCTGGCCCAACCGGTGTGAGGGTTGCCGCAGGTTTCGCTAGTGTGCCAGCTAATTGCATCTCCAACTGTCCTTATTCACATAACAGGGTTACGGTTTCCGTGGCACTGAGATATGATTGGCATTCCCAGACCATTTCTGAATTAAAGGTGGAGTGGTTTTAAGGACTAAAGTGCTGTTCTGCTCTCTTAGAGAATATTTATGTAGCTTTTAATTATTTTTTAAATATTTATAGTGTACAGAATTCTATTGGCCAGATCTTAGCTTTACAAATTGAAGGTGGAGACCTAAAGGTATTACTACGTTAGTATATTCTGTGGAATCGGTGACAGGCTAATGGGCCTACAACAAGTTGAATGTTGATTTTTTTAGATTGGGGAATGATAAGGATGATGGACACCGGTGGTACACCGGACGAGGGAAAGTGTTCAATAAAATTTCAGGTGTTATCAGGTCAAATTCAGTTTTTAGGGCTTGAAGAAGTGAGAGTTTAGGATATCTGCAATCTGTGTTGTGTAGAACGTAGACAGTGAAGAAACATTCAGAAAAATAGTTGCTTTTTTCGACTCGTACTTAGGAATCTGAGGAAGAGGTGATAAACAAGATTTTCCTAGTAGCAACCCCCGACTTTTTTGTTGTTTAATTATTCAATGTACTTTCTAAACCTGCCCGACCGTTAAGCTTATAGTTCTGTGTTTACGTTTTGAGTTAGTCCGTTTCCTACGTTTATCCAATGTGTAGCGGGTCGTTTGCCAGCTCTGCTGACATTAACATGCCTTTCAGTCTTCCTTTTTCGTAAAATGCCTTCGTCCCTTTCGTAAAAAAAAAGAAATGTGTCGGAATGAACACGAAATCCCCTAGGGCATAATGCACCAGGTTGGAAATTACCAATTCACTCGTATATGTCAAGAAAGTCATTGGTAAAAACGGGAGGGGTAAAAGTCCCTTTCTAATCCCTCTTTGTACTTCCCTTGCGCTTAGAAACGCCGCTGGATGGGACATGAAAAAATCAAGATATTTCGGGTGCGATTTTAAGATATTATTGATAAGATATTATAAGATATACCAATAAGATAATATAATATTTTGTTTTATGATTATATATTTTAATTAATTATCAATTAATTCCTCAAGGAAGGAATATTTTACTTAATTTTTTCATATGAAACATAAACAAATAATGCCAATTTATTATATAGTCATAATTATCGAGATAACTTGTTGAAGTCGTCAAAGGAGCGGTCAAGAATGAGATAGTTTAGAAAAAACTTGAATTTTTTTAAAACGTTTCGACCTTTCTCGAGTCATCTGTAGGGCTTGTGAGAATTGCAAAACATACCCGATATTTCTCGAGGATGATCCTCTTCATTCACACTAAAAAATTTCATGCCTACTTTCATTTATAGTACGCTATTTCTCGGTGTAATTACGGATAAGCCCATTAACAAGAACAGTCAACAATATCTACATTCTTTTTGCCTGAGGTGAATCGATGCTGGAAAAAGTTTGAAATTAAGCTTTCGATCTATCTTAACCATATTTCCCAAGCTTTATATACACATTTCTATCCTGAGAACCCACCAAGTCGCGTTAAGATTATTTCTTCGAGACCTTCGTTACCCTTCTTTAGATTGATTGATACTGTTTGCTGGTTTGTGTTATCACCTCTAGTGCTAACTACAGTGCAATGGCCGGAAGGACAAGAAACATATCATTTGTTGTTTTTACAACTTTATTTAATGTGAAATATTTGATCAGCAAAATAGGAAAAATTTCAAAAATTACGATATTCTCCTTTTTAAATAAATATAAAACAAACGTAAACTGCCTCACAGGTTTTCTGATATAAAGTTTAACAAATTACAAACCGTGTTTTTTTTTTAAATGAAATTGGGACACGTACACTTCATAGTATATGAAACGGCTACGAAACAAGGGCGAAAGTATAGAAGTCGATAGGACAAATCCTTCTCATAAATCCACTTGTCCGAGGTCAAAATCCCTTCCTCTCGGGAAAAAGAACGGACTCGACACCGATCACCATATATCCACTTCGATGGAAGTAAAAAGAACGATGCATAATCCTCAAGCTAATGCCTAAACGCAATTAGCCTGACAAACGGCCGCCTTTGGACTCGATTAAAACAAAAATAAAGCTAAAACAGGGCCGGGACACTTTCTCCATCCGTGCCGCACGCTTCAATCCTTTTGAGAATAATGGGGAACCGTGAATCCATGGGGGATGCTGAATGACCAGGCCAGAAATTGTCAGCGGCGCCTCCATTGTTGGATCACGCGAGATGGCTGCAAAAAGTACCCGGCCAGCTATCTTTTCCCAACAAACAAACGCCACAATGTAACAATCGACTCGCTTCCCCTTTTCACCCTTTCAAAGAGCTCTCTTTCTGTTTGAATGAAAAAATTATTCCTATGAAATCCACCACATCCCTCTTGTTCCACTGAACGTTTGTTTTATAACTTGATGCTTTTGATCTTTAATCCTCTTTGGAATTATCACACTTTTTTCAAAAATACTTTCCAATCGATTTTCTCGACCTCATTATCATAAATCAGCATTGAAAAACATCTCTTGACGAAAACATAAGTTTTGGAAACTCAAAAATCAGAAACAGACTGAATTGTCACTATTTTTTCCGTTTCAATATCGTTCCGGCTTTATTGTTATAATTATACTGCAGTTGTTGTTCGCGGGGAGGGTACCATTGATCAATCCATGAGGATAAACCGAATTTACAATTGTGTATCTGGGGTGTTCATTCCCAATAAGGGTGCTTCGTATATGAACCAATTATTCAGACAGATACCAACGTCTCTGCAGTACACTTTGAGATGACAGGCGCCTTCCTTCCATAATTAATTGATTCTCGGACACCTCGCTCTCCCTTCTATATCCTTATTTCTAACCGAATGTCAGGTTTTGAAAGTGAACTAAAAAAATGAGCGATCAGAACCACTTTTTTGCAAAATTACCGCAATTAAAATTCCAAGGACAAAGCCAGGATAACAACTCAGAACCTGTAACGTGGAATATATGAGGCGGATGCCCTAAATTTGGCCACTACAGTCTACTTTCCAGTTAACTCAAAAACTGCTCTTAGCTATAATGAAATATTTTTATAACAATTTATAAACTGTATACATCAGCGAGATTTGACGCGACTTTTTTAAATTTCTAAAGTTTAATTACAAATGCATTAATATTGACCAATGTAAATATTTGTGGAATTTTATTGAAATTGTTTTGTTCGTAACCTATGCAATTAATACATGATTGCAGACCATTTTTATTTTCACACTGTCACAGAACTATCATAATGCCACCGCTCTAGCCGAAGGACACATGGCACGACAAACCAGGCAATAATGGCACTCAATGTGAGGAATTAATGAGCAAGGACGCCTTGAACGAGACGACTCGGGTTCTCAGAATGGAAATATCTATTGGCAGAGCAGTAGACTTAGGATGGATCGAGAAGTTAGTGTGAAACATTTATTTATCGGGAACGGATCTGTTCGTTAGCAAAAGAAATGTTGAGGTGGGTGTGGATAGTGAGGCTAATGGCGTAGTAAGGAGCTTTGTTGAAGGGCTTTTGATTGGATGTTTAATGGCTAGGCAGAATCCCACAGCTCCATCCCATGTGGCCGCAGTACAGTCTTTTATAAGGTTGCGTTATTCGGCTCTGACTTCCGAAAACTCTTTACAGCGCTTTTTTTCTTCTTTTTTTTAACGAGGGTTTGCAACAGCAGAGGTCATATAAACCCTCAGTGTGCCGGTGTTTTTGAAAAAATCCCATTTGTAAGTATGTCGGGTTCGGATGCAGGGCCGCTGGATTCGAACCGGGACCTTTACCTTACAGTGATGAGCGCCGTGTCAAAGACGAAACCCTGCGGCCACCGACGCCCCTCCAAAAATTTACCGCGCCTTACTATGAAGCTCAGTTAGAAAGTATCAAAGCCTAAGCTACTTTTAGGAACGCATCCAATCAATACTCTTTGTTCTCTAGAACTGTGCAGATAGAAGCGACAACAGCGAAATCTGGTGGCCAAATTGACGAGAAGGAATGATTTAATGAGTATGTAGGATGGGTATGAAGAGCTTTAAAAGGAGCTTTTCAAGGATTTTGGACAATGAAGGACAGGATGATTGGTCTGTAAGAGGATATGTGGTTGTGAGGGTTGAGAGATTTAGAAATGGGAATAACGACGGAATATTTCCATAAGAGATGATATTGAGAGGTTGGTAACCTGGCGTTATATATTGTTGTAAAGAAAAATAAGCCATTCTTTTCGTTTGTGAAACAACGAATTTCTTGTCGTATAAGAAGGCTTTAACTCCCGATGAATGTCGTGGAGCGACAGAACTACTTAAAAAATAATCTCAAATAAAACAGCTAGGATTATATCCCAGAACTTGCTGGAGTAACGGGTCGGTCGATCCAACAATTGGGCCACCAACAAAAAGATATTATTTTTTAAATACAATCTTTTTTTTTTCATTCATTTTGTCAATTGTGTCATGTACATATTATGTCACAGGAGCTCATTAAAGAAATCTGTTCTTTCGCGCCTATTATCAGCACAGCCCACTACCACCAATCACAACCCGGATACCGAAGTGCTGAGTCGTTCGAATATGCGACCAAGCGCCGGATACGTGGAATAATTTTAAAAATAACTTTTCGCTTTCCTCATTTATATATATACATATTATTATAGACTGATAGCCAAAAAATTCTACCCACTTGTAATAACTTGATTTGTATATATTATTATATATTAATTAAAGTTTTTAACAATTAGCAATTGAATCTTAGTCTAAAAACGTTTAAAACAATTAAATTGCTAAGGAAAAAAGACGGACAGATGAAATTTCGACCCTCCATTGAAATTCCCACGCACACAACTCTAACCATCACTGAGCTACATTAAATTGGTTGGCTCAAGGAAAAATTACAGGCTTCTTACATTTCATTTTGGCTTCTCTACATTCTTTCACCCCATCTGAAGATCGAGGGACAAATGTACACCCATCTGTAAAACGTACCGCAGATCAATCGTCCAAAGACTAATGGCTGTGTTCTAGGACAAATGCGTTAAGTGTGTTCTGGTCAATTCTGTTCCTCTTAAGGGGCGAAAAGGCATCAGTCCATAATGATTTAATCTTCCTCAAGCTGTGCGTTCAGATATTTGCACACCTCGAACTTCCTGGAGCTGATGAATCCCTTGAACAACAGTAGGGTGCCAGTTTCGCAAAATTATCAAAGTCAAAAAACGATCATCCTGTGGTTCTGTTACCCTAGGACGTTCAGAATGAGGCCTTCGATGCTAGAACCCAATTTCGCGAAAACGTCTTACGGCGGGGTGAACTCCAATGGCAATAGACACTACTTGATGAAATGTCCACCATCAGTAAGTGCTATACCACGTGCAACACCTTCACCACTAAGTGGTACATTAAGTTTAAAAATTGAAGTTAATGAAACATAGATGAAACTAAACTGTTTATTCTTTCAGAATTCAAATGAGAATGAATAAACTTATTAAATTCCGTAAAAAGTAAACATTGAAATCGTTTATCCTTATTTTTAGGATTAAGTTTGTTTTCCTCTGATTGATATTCCCAATTTAAACATAAATTACATTAAACATAAGAGCATAAATTAATATTATTAGTAAAAGTAATGAAATAATAACAAATTAAGCACAGAATTTTTTTGTTGGAGAAAAAGGCAATTAAAAACAATCATATATTAATACACTATATATATATAGTGTATTTATATATATAATTTACAATCCTTACAGGTTGGAAGCGCCCATTCGTGAGAGGTCGAGGATAAGTCGCCAAATGAGAAAATTAGGAAAAAGTATATAAATGGGAATCAAGGAAAAAGAGAAACATGGGGATAGATGGAGAGACTGGGTGAGACCGACGTCCGAATTGGTTCACTGTTAATCCATCCTCCAAATCCGGGTTTGTAGTTTGCTTATATCCGATTGAGGAGCAATTTCATCCCTTAATCGATTCAGAGAAGTCCATCGAACTTCTCTGCTTCATGTGCTTGTGCCTTGCATTCAATATAGGCCGGCCATCAATTTATATGACAATAAAAATCCATTACCGACCCCGCGGTAATCTCTCCCCTTCTCATCTACCTAGGGAGAAGTGTAATTTATTCCCTTTTATCAAATCGAAAATAACCGAACATTTTGTTGCCCGCTGCTCTTTCCAAATTAATTGATACCGGAACCACCGAGTAATTGTCAGCACTTAGGATGGAGGGGAATTTCAGGATTGTTTACCTAGAAACTTTCTTTGAATAACTCAGAACAGAAAAATAAAAATAAAAAATAGAAAACATTCAAACAACTTGGTTTCCTTAATGATTTTTGAAAATTATACGCATTTAATAAACGATGGGGACTAGTTGGCGAAGTGGGACGAATCGTTCTCTTAGGTAGTAGCGAAGGATTAGGAACAAGGTATTTGGGAGGACTCGTTTTTATTTGTACAAGAAACGAGATCAAACGCTTGTGTCACGCCGAGAAATGGATGAGGATATTTGGTTCTGGTTTTGACACGTTTTGAAATTCCCCCGTCAAATACAAATCGTAGGTACAAGCGAGCGCTTACACGTCCCGAGCGGGACATGTACAGTCATGGGAACACGTGTTATGCAATGACGAATATGTATTTGTTAGAATTGACATGGCAAATTGCGTCTGCGTTCGGCTTACTCTCGGCAGGGAGGAAGTTTTTAATTCAAATCGAAAACCGTGAAAATCAGGGGGAAAGGCTAACTCTCAAAAGGAATAAAACGACACTTTTATTTAGATGGGCGAATTTCAGCTGAACGAAAGCTATGTTGGAATGTTGTAAATGGTTTAAAGAAGGGTGAGAAATTGTGCAGAACGGGTTAAGCATGGCCTAGAAAGGACCTGAGTTGGTTTATAATGAACCATCACCGGATCTCTCTCTCCCTCCAGTTCAAACTCTCGCGCCTTTTCCTTTTTCTTCTCGGTCTTCTCCCAAACTCGTTCAACGTCGATAATCGGCTTATTACGCGGAAAAGAAGCGCAGTGACGACGAAGAAGCACAGCTAAAATGCCATGGTATATGCACCGTTAGTATAACAATATATATAGTAACCTAAATAAACCTAGAAATGTAACATAAAAGGGCCGAAATAAGAAATAATGGCAAAGACAAAGTAAATTAAATTAAACCCATTATACTAATATTATTATTAAAATATTTAACATTCAGATATTTTATTTAAGATAGCACAATCAATATGAAAATAAATTGCTAAACATTAAGTTAATGAATGGAGAAGTATATATACAATTTCTCCAAAGAATATCGAGCACTCTGTTGTATTGTGAATGTAATTATCATCATGAATGCGTGGGCTTATCCTGAAAACTGAAATATCGAGTACTCTGTGTACGAGTAAGCAAAGTCTGATTTGTGAATGTGATTTATTAGCATGAATGGATGAGCTTATCCTCAATTTCCCCCATTGTATATTGAGTTCTCCGGGGGTAGTTTATACTATACGACTATCGTTTTTATCATTTTACTCGTTTTACGTGCATTTGTAGTTAAAGTGCGGCTTAAGGGAGATAAGTAAAAAGATCCCTTTATGATTACGATCTTCAAGAACATCGGAACTTTACAACATTAAATTATCGTGCAATATGATTCTTATAATTAGTATGAAGATGATTTTCCCAGTTATGAAGAAACTGATTATTTCACTTGCATTTGCCCGGCGTAATTGAGCGAACTGAGCCCTGTATGAAGTGAAAATGTACTACAGGCAAATTACAAAGGCTAGAGATCTTAGAAGACAAAGAACATTCAGACCACGGCCAAGAGTTTTATTCAAAAATTATGCACGACCAACGACACAAGAGATAGCGGAGATGGTCGACTTATCGCCAAACTGTTGTTTCCTTTTACAAAACACATTTGCCTGACTTTCCATTGTTTCCTATTATTTAACTATTTACATCAAATTTCAAGATGTTTGACACGCAAGTCGTATTTAGATTGTTACGGAAATATGTGAAATGAAAACAATTTTGACCGATTGAAAATGTTATCAGCAAACTGTCGACGATGGAAAAATATCTGACATCGCATGAAATTTATAAATAGAAAGGCATTTGTAAAGCAAAACTGACAATATTGACACTACGTGTTTAAAATATTGAAGAAAAGACCTAAACTATTTTTAAAAAATGTATATTTTTTTAATATTGTACATGTTACATGCTTTGTAACTGATTAAAACTAGGCTGCTCTCGTTTGTACTTTTTCATGAATTGAATCCTTCAACTCACCTTCCAAACAGATATTGCTCCTTTAGGCTTTTCTTTCTATAAGCCCTGTTGTATTTTTTTTATTAGAACCTAGGAGAAGGAGAAGAGAAGATGGAGAGGGGAGCTGTTACTGGATGTTTCAACTCATTACTTTTCTATGTTCAAGGCAGCTTCCTTGGTCTTTTTCATTATTCAGTACACACTAAAGATCCGATGCCGTGCTTAAGTTAAAAACGATACTGCCATGTTAATTTATTATTTTATCGACAATTTATTTAGAAATTTCCCCTTCATCATTGGCCGATGATTATTTGATGCTAGGTAATTTTTTTTTTATTCTTACGCTTAAAATTTTGACCAAAAATACTATACATAGCTTTCACCTGAAAAAGTATAAATTCTTTTATTATACTACTTATACAGTAATGTTTTACATCATGCACTAATTGCAAACTTATGCCATTAAAGTATTTAGCAATAACGCGATTTCATATTAATCTAGCCCAAAATTATTTTGGAAAAACATTGTGTTAATATCTATATGGCAAGTTCAACTTCCGTTTCCCATTTATTTTATATATATATAAGTATATAGATAGATAGAGAGAGACAGAGTTATAGATAGATAAATAGATATAAGGGTAAATAAACAGAGAGAGAGGGACATAGAGAAATTAAAAGAGCGAGAGAAAAGAAGAGAAAGAGAGATAGATATGTAGATTGATCGATATACACGGGTATATAACATAAAAATACAAATGAGTAGAGAAAAAGAAAGAGTGAGATTAGATTGATGGGTACATAGATAAATAGGAAAAAAATATGGAAAGAAAGAGATAGGTGGAGAGATAGATCGAGAGGAAGAGGTTGGTTGACAGACATGTATATAGATATATTGATACCTGGTTCTAAACGTCAACGATGTTCTGGGAAGCGATAGCCAATTTTCGTTTATGGCTCGGCGGATAGTTTTACACAGCAAAGTAAAGCTTTGAGTTGCAATGCTGAATCTTAAAGGAATGGACGTCAAGGCACCGGATTCGATTTAACACTGACGGTAATATTGACGCCTGCTTCTTGATCCGACTACTCGGCTCAATTTAAAAATTTAATTGGCGCTTCTGAATTTATTAGCGAGGAGAATACAGTTTGATTATTGTTTTAATGAAATAGGTAAACACAACTGTACTTAAGAAAAATCAGTCTGAGAAGAACGTTTTGAACCGAAATATGCGCCAGAGTGGAAATAATATTGGAAAGAAAAAAATTGTAATCGCGAATCTAAGATCAGTTCTTTCACCAGAGCAGGTACCGAAAGCAAAAAAAGCACAACCTTAGCAAGAGCTATTTTCTTTCCGTCTTTTTCAGGGGCTTATCCAGGTTTATGTTTTTCTTTTATCTCGGCCCACCGGGCGCTCGTCGAATATAAAATAGTGGCCCGAAAATGCTTTTGTTTTTCGAGTAAACGAGTTTTCGAGATAACAAAAATTGAGGTAAATTATGCGAAAATTATACGTTAGACTGTAAATTTTCTTCAGCGAATAAAATAAATAATACTTTCTGTTAGATAATTTCGGGTCAAGAGTTATTAAGTTCACGCGTTTTGGATTTGAATTTGGTATCTGTATATGCTCAAATCCGTGTGCATGTACTTGTATTCACTTCTCTAAGTTCATTGGCAATTTAAGCTTTGGGTATTCACAGTAAATTGCCGGCAGAGTAGAGAATCACCCTTCCCGGGTGTGGCAGACCTCGGTCTTATATGTCCAGCCATTTTTTTTTTTTTTTTTTTTGGGGGGGGGTTAGCTATAAACAGTCAGGTTAATTCAGCAACCAACACATGCAGTTCTGAACCCATGCATACTCATGCTTATTCTCAAATACATTCACTTCTATTTACATACCATTCATTCAATTAGGGTGACGATATGTAAGAGGATCGATGGGATACTCGATATTCCGCCATCGACCCTCTCACATCGCACATTCTCGCTAATTAATAAATTCCCTCTCAACTCCAACTAGGTATACAGAACTATTATTACTGTACACAATATAACTACCCGGTTTCTTACAAAAATCGGAACAGGGGACCCAAATGCACGCTACCGTGCTCAAATCATAATTCTCAAATACAGCAGCATCCTGCGTGCTCTCTGTATGAAGCCAAAGAATTGCACCCTCACAGGTTTTCCAAACGACATAATCGTTTTCCTATTTGTAAACAGGCGATTTTCATCGACCCGGCGAAAGAAAAGTTCGAAAATTTACTTTATAGTTGTAAACAACGAATTCTCATTTGTGACCAGTTTCCGAGCAGACTTTGTTGTACAATGTTACGAATAATTGGAATATGGAAATACTACTGTAGTAATTCGTTGGTTGCATGTATCACTCCGTTGTGATAGCATTGGTGTGCTATACGTACAAAAATTATAAAGTCATTACATAGTTTATAGATTAGTGTACAGATTATGTAATTTCTTCTCGTTAAATTAGCCCTTTTTAACTCCAAATTAACTAATTATTCAGATATCGTGAGATGCGGTCTGGTGTGATGTAGGTATCAGAAAAACATTTTCTTTATCGTACCAATGTTTCGATCTTTTATTGAGATCATCTTCAGGGCCTGGGATTTACAAACATAGTTTACATTTAGGAAATACATATAGAATTTGGAAAAGTGAATTTATACAATGCAAAAATATATATTTTATATTCCATTTGTTAACTCACCCACATATAACATGACAAAATACCTAACCAACATACTCAACAACATAGCAGATAACACATACAATGTACATGATTCATTTCACTTCACTAACAAAATCAATAATATCCACATCCCCTCACACTACTCTCTCATATCCCTAGATGTTTCATCATTGTTTAACAACATTCCAATTGACACAACACTGAACATTATTGAAGATAAATGGCCAAACATAACACCACACACAACTCTATCAAAGAACACGTTCGTAACAATGATCCGACACTGCTGTGTTAACGGATAACATAACAACTGTTTGGTATAGCCATGGGTAGTAACCTAGGCCCGATACTGGCAGACATCATCATGACACATCTACTCAATACAGTCATACCACAACTTCCTTTCACATTACCCTTCCTCACTAAATACGTAGATGATATATTGACAGCTGTTAGCACAGATCAAATTCAAACCACATTAGATACATTTAATAGCTTTTACCCACGCTCACAATTTACACATGAAATAGAAAACAACAATGAAATACCAAGTTTTAGATACACTCGTAATAAAACAACCTGATGGCACAGTAATCACAGATTGGTATCAAAAACAACAAAACAAGACCGCTACCTGAATTTACATCTCACCATACTCTTCATACAATAATAAACACGGCCAAAGGGTCTTCACAGAATGATTACTCTAAGCCACGAATCATTTCACCAAAAGAACATAAAGATATACAAACAGATCCTCCAAAACAATCTCTGTCTTAAACACATAGCTTACAGGATAATCAGCAATTACCACTCAACACTAACAGCATCCACTATTACTAATAAGACTACAATAATACAACAAATACAAACAAACCAACATACATTTCCATCCCATTTATTCAAGGCCTATCACACAAATTAAACAAATTTCTCTCATCCGATAACTTCAAAATAGCTTTGAAAAATGAAAAAACAATCCAAACACTATTTTCCAAAATTAAAGACCCCACACCAATTACAAATAAATCTGACGTAATCTACAGGATCAACTGTTTAAACTGTCCAGCTACATACATTGGTCTTACATCCCAATATCTGGACAGGAGAGTAAAACAACATATCTACGATTGCAAAAAACTCAAACAAAATCCTACAGCACTCGCTACCCACCACTTTGAACAACAACACAATTTTGACTTCAAAAATCCAAAAATACTACATACAGAACAAAACAAATTTAAACGTAATTTTTTAGAAATGGTTTACATCAACAAGGATAGACACATCATCAATTACAGAACAAATGCATGCAAACTCAGTCGCAGCTACGCCAACATCATTAATCAAATTTAATACAGATAACATAGATATATCATCACATTACATTCCACGCATCAAATATTTTTCGCATAGTCTAATTGTCCAACAATCTAACTTTCCTTTTCCCATTTATCCCTTTCTATATAATCCTGAAAGAATAAACTGGCCGAAACATTACCAACACATTGTCTCCCTTTGTCACCTCAAAGAAGCCGACGACTCATACAAAATTGTCTCTTCTATACCCACTTCCTTCCCCACCACTTCAAAATCCAACATATATAAACATTAAACAGTAAAATCTCACTGGCACTCTCAACACGACATGGCACAATTACACAGAAGACAAACACTTTGAGTGAGTAGAAATACTTTGATTGAATATAAAATATATTTTGCAATGTATAAATTCACTTTTCCACATCCTATATGTATTTTCTAAATGTAAACTATGTTTGTTGATCTCCCTGAAGATGATCTCAATAAAAGATCGAAACTTTGGCACGATAAAGAAAATGTTTTTCTGATACCTACATCGCACCAGACCGCATCTCACGATATCTGAATAATTATCCATTAACGGTCACTAATCTCTATACATCTCCAAATTAACCTTTTTAAATTTATAGTCAACACTTTTTACCTTTAAATATACCTTTTTAATTTCACGTAGCCCTTTCTAATATAAATGGACTAGTAGAAGACCATATGATAATTATTAAAATTGTACCAAGAAGTTATATAAAAATAAAGGATAAAGGAAAGATTTTTCGTTGATTTAAGCTTAAACAAATAAATTAATTGATCTATAAAATTATTAGTTTATAATTTAAAAATGTCATTAATAGGAGAATCATATGTTTTTATATTTAATTTTAAACTTTTAATTTCAAATGTCATTAATTTCAATTTTATTTTATATAATGCCTTCTAACAATCTACTTACTTTATGTAATAAAAAATTTCATATTTTTACAGGAATTGTACCTTACATGCTTATACGTCATAACATATCATCATAGGATATTATTTATACATTTAATGCTATATATAAAAAATTTATTTGAATTTAAAAAAGTCTAATTTGGAGGTTCAAAAGGTTTTTATTTGCTTTTTATCACATTATCACATCTGGCCACAGTTCCGTGATACAGGAAATCCCGGCCGAATAACTCGCGCGGGTCGACCGAGGTCCCCGCTGCCCACCTGGCGCGAGTAATACTGCAAAGAATCTTATAGTTCTCGCATTTAGCTAGGATTTGCTTAATGTGGGCGATCCACGTAAACTTGAGGTCAATTTATCGATTCACCTAAAAATCTAACGTGGCTTTTGACGGGGAAGTTGTGAATGCCTATTTTAACTTCGTTCGGTAGATCTATTTTTCTTTTCCGGCTGAAGGGGCATATAACCGATTTTTGTCGGTCTCTCTACATTCTCTGCAAGCGACTTCTCAAAGATTGGGATGAAATTCAAGAATTTATTCATACACTGTGCCAAAATATTTTCGATAATATATATGGAGACGTATTGTATAATTTGAAAAGCCATCCGGCAAAATTTGCGATAAGTCTGAGATATATAGGGCGTAGAGAATGGGACCGAGAATTCCGCCCTGTGGAAACCCCTGTGTGAGGTTCTGGGACCTGTCACGTGATCATTTATTTTGAAATATAGTTCCCTGTTGGTTATTAAACTCACAATATTCCGGATGAACTTTTTGGCAAGCCATTTTGCTCATTTTCAAGCCAAGGAGGAAAAATTTACATCGTCGTAAATCCTCCTTACATTACAGGGCTAAAGGGAAAACCGACTTACTTTCTATGAAGGCCATTTGTATATCCACGATCCATGATAATTGGACCTCAATGACCGATCCGTTCTTACGGAATCCAAATTGGGAAATTGGAAGCAAACCATTTTGTTCGGCCGACCACTCTAGACACGTTGTTATGATGCGTTCATAGGTCTTCTGAACACAACAAACTAATGACAACGGCCGATATGAATCCGAGTGATGTGGCGGTTTCTCTACCGATTTGGAATTTCTCCCTTTTCCCTGAAGTGATTGAAAATCTTCAGCATGACTTTCGCAAATAAGGGTAGGCTACTATTCATACTGTAAAAGGTTTATTTGAAAAAAAAGTTTAATTAAAAATTAAAAAGAAATACTAAGGAATTTATAAAGATTAATGTTAAGTTAAAAAGGATTATTACGAAGGTTAATTTGAAATTAAAATGCTTGATGAATACCAACGTTTTATTAATTCGAGATTTGTTTAATCGTACATTTTTATTTTGAACAACAAGGAATTTATATTTAAAAAAGCTTGAATTAATAGAATAATTATTTGTGTTTTATATGTACTAGATAACTTTTAATTTTAATGTGCCATTGTATAAAAGAACACATTTAATATATTTAAAAAAATTTCAAATAAAATAATTTCTTTTTATATTTAATTTATGTAACTATTTGTTATAATTGTAATAAATTTTCATAAGGTTTTCTAAGAAGGGAATTAATTTATATTAAAAAGTAATATATGCTTAAATTTTATACAATTTCCCAAATTGTTTTCATGGAGTAATAAGAGGTAATTTGAAGCTGTAATCTTTAATTTAAAATTTCAAAGGTTAATTTAAAAGTAAAATGGTTTTATTTGAAATAAAACAGGGTTAATTTGACGGAACAAAGCTGTAGATCTATATCTACATCTACGCTCATGCACTACTGTCATTTATTCGTTTAAAAAAATAAAATAAATCACTTGAATAATAACACCTGGTAATCGATATTAAACGACATTACAGTATCAATTAATTTTAAAATCTAACTTAAAACTAATACAACTTTTGTATAATCCGCTATTTAAGCCCAAGGAGGCGACGGGGCAAGTTGGTAATCTTCAAGTACAGTTTATTAACAGATATCATTTGAGTTACCGACTTTAAACGAATTGTAAGTTGTGAAACATTATAGATTTTTTTAAACAATCATAGCTGATTTAAGATGAAAGTTATCTTCTTTCGAGGATCTAAGACGATTCCCGAGCTCCCCCCGTTCATACTTTTCCCGTATCATCGCCTATATTAAATACAGATTAAGTACAATTGTTAGTCGTTATCTTATCCTCTTAGATAAAATGCGTTGAATGTTTGATACAATAAATATCATATTTTTATTTATAGTCTGTCGAATAATAGGGCAATCGATATATTACGCTTTCACGAATGTTCACGAATTTGGTCATAACAATCAACAACGATTTTTCAATAGCAATAAAATTTAGGTCTCTTTATATTCTCACATATTATTTGCAATATGAGTTCCAAATGAAAGTTTTGTTTATTTCGACTCTGGATGCAATTGTGATGGAAAACCACGTCAGAAAAAGGGAAACCGTCAACATCAATTTTCGCAAAATAAACAATCCGATAGTCGAAACATTTCTCGATTATAGCTCAATCTTTGCCATGTGGACTGGTAGTATCCGCATAATTGGTGGAGCAACGTTTCAATTGGAGAACGCTTGAGGTTTAAAGGCAATGATTATTCGGAGATCGTGAGATGCGGTCTGGTGTGACGTAGGTTTTAGAAAAACGTTTTCTTTACCGTGCCAACGATTCAACCTTTATTTAGATCATCTTCAGGGCCTGGGATTTATAAACGTTGTTTAAATTTTACAAATACATGTAGGATGTGAAAAAATGAATTTATACAATGCTAGACAACTTTTTGATGAATAGAAATAGAACAATATTTATCTCTCAGGATCTCCAAATAATCATTAACTAACGGTCATTAAACAGCACATATTTAAAGGCGATATTTTGGAACATTCTCAAAACTGTGCGTAATCTTCTAGCACGGTAATGCTTTAAGGGTGCAGGTTCCTGTATAGGGGTATAGGGATTTTTAAATTTTTATAGTGTTCGAGTTGTGTCTGTGTTGAATTTATGTTAATTTTGGAATTAATATAATTTATTAGCGTGAAAGAGTGATAATTTAGCCCCACTCCGATGAATATCGAGTACATTGGAGTGTATGCGTGTTATCTTGGAAATAAAAGTAAGTTATTAGCTAAATAGAGTGGATTGGACCTCGTCCCCGAAGAATATCGAGTAGTCTAGGGCATTGTATATTGTAGTATTTTGTGCCTATTCTGTAGACGACAACCGGAAGTACAAATGAGAAGCTAGCATTTTAGTATATCGACATAGTTTCCTTATAACAGCACAGAGTCAATAATAATAGATCGAGACGCTCAAAATGCTGTTTAAAAAATACGCGTGAACGGCTAGACAAAGTAGTGAAAACAAACTGAGGACGGGCGATGACCTTTGTTGTATGTCTCCCCATAAACTTTCCCCATTTAAAAATTTTTTAAGATAAAATAATTGGGCATTTATAAAAATCAGGAATTAATAATAAAAGAATAGTTTGTTTTTATGTTTAATTTTATATAGGTTTATTTCGTCACAATAACCCTTTTTATATTTCAATTGAACCGTTTGAAACTTTTTTATCATCAAGTAAACTTCTTTAAAGCCGTAAAAGAAATTAGGGGGTGGTTTGAAACGGTGAAATTAAGCGCGTAAAGTAAAATTCCTATATATTTGGGAATTACTTTTAAATAAAAATAGCTGGAAAAAATAATTAGAACGTCATATGATAAATAATTACAATTAAAAATAAATAGAAGAAATAGCCTGCTTATAGATTTTTGAACAAAAAAATAAATATTTTTGGGAGGGGCGCACAGTTTGACTCCTTCATTTTATTATTAACTACTTTGTTTTATTTTGTGGATATTATGCTCCATATAAGTTAGCACAAACAGAATTTTATAAGTTTACACCATTTAAAATTCCTTGTGCTGTGCCTGCTTCGAACCCAAGCGGCCTTGGGTGGAAAATTAGATCAGTCGCCTTAATCATTTGAATATAAAAAACGCTTACTTTTCCATAAACTTACCTACAAAAAAGGTAAATGCCAAAGCTGTATTATATTGTTACCCTTTGTAAGTTCAAATTAACATCGTATTAGTTTCAATTAATCTTTTTTAGCGGTGGCTTTCGCATACATTCTCTTGTTACTTGTTTGCAGGGCTCTTAACTAGGCTTCTCGCTTCTGCATGGCTCGTGCCCAGTTCCAGCTTGATCCTTGTAATTCTCTTTCCTCCTGGCAGGCATCTGATCTAGCGTGGTGTTCGTGCTGTTCACCTTTCTATTTTCATTGTACACGCATTCTGCACGGCTGACCTTTGTGCACAGGGAGGCCACATGGACATATCGACATTTCGGATTTACGCCGTAATGCCGTATGCCCGAAGCAAAGACACTTAAAGCAACAATTGGTGCCGGAACATACAGACGTCCTGCAAGCCCTGAAAATTTGCCTTTATTTTCTTTCCGTGAGGCCGGTGTACCAAATGTCACTAACAAAGAGATGGTTTCAATTATGCCTTGCTCCTTTTTCTTTCCTTTTTCATTCACTACTCCTTAGACAGCTAGTTCTTCTATAATTTCATTTTCTGAGCATACGAGTAGATCCCTAGCTGAAATCACGCCCTGGGAGGTATTTAGTTATTTATGCGGGTACGTTTTGAGATTAAACTCCTCGCCCATGCACATGTTTGTGCTAGCACAGTGGTTTGGAGCCTCAATTCTACCCATTTGTCTCTTAATAGTTTTGGATAACTATTGGATAGTCAGCCTTAAAAGCTCCAGCTCTTTTTGCAACGATCCACAATTTTGGAAAGTTTCTCTCTATTTACTCTGGCTTGTCTCATTTATCCTTAAATTTGGTTTTCTATTTCTCAAGTTAAGGGTTGCCGCATCGAACGTTTCTTATGACGTTCTTATGTCCAGTTATAGCTCTTCTGGTGTCCGAACGGCAGTAGGGCCATTCGTTCGCTGTGTCTAACGAGGTCCTGAAAAGGTATTGCCTGCCTGAAGATGACCTCTATCCGCAGACTCACCGGCGTTCGGGACATCCTTCATCATCTTTTATGTGTTTTGCACAGTTATCCGTGCCCCCCCCCCAGTAACAGGGAAGTTATCCGTACCTCCTTAGACGCTCTGTGGTGTTGCAATTAAGGTGGAACGGCACGCACTCCGCCCTTAAAGTCTGGGATGCAAAGCAGATGATATGGGCAGGATAAGTAAGGGAGGAATAGACGTGTGTGGGGATACATACAGAGGACGATGGATGCCAGCCAGGCAAGCAATAAGAATGAAGTTTAAAGACTTTTCCAGGACAATTGGGTTTTATACGAGCCCAAATAATTTATATTTAAAAACGTTAAAAGAAGATTTTTTGTATTCAATTATATACAAATTGTAATTTTCATTTTAATTAATTTTCATGCATTCTTCTAAGGGCCCAATTATTTGTTTTTGTAAATGCAGAAATTTTATTTTGCGCGAGTACTAGATTTTTTAAAAGGGTTAATTCAAAATTAAAAATAGTTAATTTTCATTCGGAAAGGTAAAATCAAAATTAAAAGAGGGCAATTTGGTGTTAAGAGTGTTATGTTGAACATGAAATGAAAAAATAGAAGTAAAAAGTTAATTTGAAATTAAAAAACTTAATTTTACGGAAAAGGTATATTATAGTCTGTCAACCCCGTGGATTGGTAAACATTGATTTGGGCTTTAAGTTCCATCAAATCTGGCGATGTATATGTAAGAATAGAAACACATAAAATGGCTGATTTTAATCTATCAAACTCCTTGTCCAGTAAGTTTATTAAATTGAAATTAGTTTTGAATTGGTCTTTGCGATTTAAGTACTCAATATCAGCGGGGTAAAAAGGTCATGACAAATGTTTTGAACTAATTGATCTCCCCATTCCTTTTCCATAACGACCGCGGATGATATCCACTATAATCTAATCGTTTAGACTGATTCTGCCTCCAACCAGGGGCTGAACCGATTTGATTCTTTTCGCCAACTGTAGCATTTTAGATTTCCAAGAAAAAAGGGATGATCGCGTAATAGAGGATCAGCCCTTATTACCATGTTTTTTTGTTTTTTGCGTGAAGGGAATTTGAATTATCCGTGCTTTCGTAACTGATTCCCTTCTATCAGTTACAGTGAAAGATATTAGCGAATGTTCACCCTAAATCCGCCGTCTATTAATACATGAAATGATTTATAAACTCGTTAAGGGCAGTTTTTTAGCATTAGAACTTCGACCAGCCCCACCAACTTCTTTCTTTACAACTTTGATTTATTGTTTAATTAACATTTAACGCCTTTAACTTTTCGATAAATCGGAAGAAGACTTAATTTTTCCCCCTCTTCATTCTGGAAACGGAACTCGGTGTCGTTTCAGAAGAACTGGATCTATAATGAAAAATATTGTTTTATGTTGTTAACATTTATTTGTCCATTATTTACTCAAACCGACACGTATCTTTTTACGATGTGCACGGGACATTGTCGATTATTAACATAATTCAAAATATATTTACATTTTAAACATAAATACATTTCACGAATATTTTGTAAAAATCATTTTTTCCACATCCTACATGTATTTGTTCAATTTAAAAAATGTTTGTAAATCTTAGGCCCTGAAGATGATCTCAATGAAGATCGGAACGTTGGTACGACAAAGAAAATGTTTTTCTCAATCCTACCATTCGGACATCAACTCCCCATCTCAACCTCAAAGGTCGTGGGTTCGAATCCCTCTTGTGCCATTAACTTTTTCCCATCTCAACTAAAAACCGTAATTAATTGTGATAAAATATTAAATTTTAATTTTCAAAAACATCTCGAAACTATAAAATAATTGAGCTTTTTGAAGGCTGAAAGCTAATTGCAATTAATATTAAAATGCGCATTTAAAGATTAAAGGACCATAATGACCAAGGAACCTAACATTGATTCGATGAGTCCAAATTCAGGGCGTCCGTGAATCATCAACGACCATAACCAATTTATTACAATACCAGTAATCCAGAAGCGTAATTCAACAGTTTCTGGCGTTACAAACTTGATAGATTGTATTCAAGGGAAATCGGAGGCAACAATTAGAAGAAGATAGAGAGAGTCAAAGCTTAGGTCCAGATTGCCTTCTCACCAGAATACACCTTATAGAGAGAGAACAACAACGAAAGGTTATCGGAAAACTATAGAGGAATGAAAAAAATATCTTTAACAGTCCAGGCAGCCGTAAAGGGCTAGAGGACTATACAGCAAATGCATCACGTTTGAAACATTGACATTTCCAGGTGGTCTATTTTGATTCGGAGCATAATTTTTTGGGAGGCCTTACCGAGTTCAAACGTAGAGATGATCCAACAAGATTTATGGTTTTGTTAGCCTCTGAATTATTGCATATATTCAGATTGTTAAAGCAGCAAGAGCTTCTGAATAACTGAGCAACAGAGGTATCCATAGACGTAGAAGGCCAGGAAGACATCTGACCTTAACCCAATTGAAAAGCTGCATTATAAATATATTTTGCCAAAAATAAATATTTGACTACTTGGTCCTTTGGAGTTGACTTATATTAAAAGTATTGATATAACTTGCATGTTTAACACCTCTTCAAGGAATGTGTCGTAAATTAAAAAATACAAAAATAAATTGTTAGTCGAGGATTGGTAAAAAGCAATAACGACGATTTCATCGAATTTATCTGATCTTCTATTTGTTTCTATTGTATTATTTGTCTTGGCCCAATTTAAACATCCTTGAACGATTACTCAGTTGAATTGCTATCCTTTACTTGTAGATTAATTATTTTAGAGGTCGCCGATGTTTACATTATAAGGCAATCAACTGAGAGAGCTCGGTCTTTGCTGAGCTGAAAACAGTAAAGTGTACTCACCGGGGCAAGCTCACGTTTTTCGTTAGATCAACGAAAAAAGAAGAAAGTTAGCTTCTCTCCTTTAATTCAGTTGCTCAAAAAAGAGAAACGGAATAAAACATTCAAAGGTTGCCTTGTTGGACATAAGGATCAACAAAAGGATTTCGCGTTCATGAAAACGTAGGCGTAATTCCCTTGCCTTTATTATTATTTAACTGACGGGCCGACTTGGATGCGAATTCGGACACATGCCAGTTTCAATAAGATCAAGGTGAAATAATGGCCGGTTCTGCTTTATATGACTAGTGTGGCCCGCTTTACAGCCCATACGGAATAATTTATTGAGGAGATGTCAAAAAAGTATTCAACATCTTTGTTTAACCTTGCAAGAGAGGATCTTCAGCAGAAACATTACGCCTGTTGTGTTATATATCACATTAGTTGTTTGTTCTTCAAAAAATTCTGCCATTAATATGTCTCGTCGTTTATCCATAAATATTTGTTTATGCTATGTTCGAAATTCGGAATATCAATTAAAGGTAAACACAATTAAAGTGTAACTCCCCCCCCAAAAAAAAATTAAAAATATTTCAATGTTTACTATGTATGGAATTTAATAAGTTTATTCAGTCTCATTTGAATTCTGAAGGAATAAACAGTTTAGTTTTCATCTATGTTTCATTAATTTTAATTTTTAAACATAAAAAAGGCCACTTAGTGGTGAAGGTGTTGCATGTGGTATGGCACATACTGAAGATGGACTTTTCAACAAGTAGTGGCTATTGCCGTCCGAGTTCCCCCCGCCGTTAGACGTTTTCAAGAAACTGGGTCCTAACATCGAAGGCCTCATTCTGAACCACTGGATGACCGTTCTTTGACTTTGATAAATTTGCGAAACTGGCACTTTACTATTGTTCAAGGGATTCATCAGCTCCAGGAAGTTCGAGGTGTGCAAATATCTGAACGCACAGCTTGAGGAAGATTAAATCATTATGGACTGATGCCTTTTCGCCCCGTAAGAGGAACAGAATTGACCAGAACGCACAGAGTTGCACGGCTTGCATTTAGAGAACATAGCCATTGGTCTTTGGACGTCTGGTCTATCATACTTTTTCCAGATTAGTATGGATTTCTCTCAGATCTCCAGATGGGCGTCAAAGAGTTAGGACAAGGCAAGCCTGTAATTTTTCGCAGAGCCAATCTTCAGAGATGGTGTGAGCAGGAATGTCAATGGAGAGTCGGTTGTTGGTTTTTGTTCTTGGAGGGTCTTTGATGGCCCATCGTATATGGATGAAATTTTGAAACATCATTCCTTGCCTATCCTCGATGAACTCGAGCGGCTATCTTATTCTAATGTACGATAATGCTCGTCCACATGTTCGCACAGTGCAAACGTACCTTCTTCTTACGCCCTAGCTTGGCCAGCACGGTCTCCAAACCTGAAACCCCATCGTTCATTTATGGAATAACCTCAAAAGAGAATAATAGGACGTCCTTCATTTGCTGATACATATCACGCTCTCGAACGGTCTCTACGTGAATAACGGACTAACCTCCAGCAAAGAGACAATTCCACACCGCCGGCATAATTGCGAGGCATACTTTCTACAAGGTATCTTCGATACGTAATTAAGCCAGGAGGAGGAAGTACGCCCTATTGAAATGTTAATTAAAAATCTAAAGCAAAATTAAAACAAATTTTATTTGTCCGTCTTTTTTTCCTTAGGAATTTATTTTTTTAAACTTTTTTACCCAAAGAATGAATTATTAATCTTTAAAATGCGGGAAATTTCATTAATATCTAAAAATATAGACAAATCAAGTTATATTACAAGTGAGTGGATTTTTTGCCTGTCTGTGTTTATGTATAGTTTATATGTTTTGAAAGCCTTTGAGAAATAATCAATCAATTATTCCAACATTTTATGAACGGAAAAAATGTGTCGATGAATAATCAATTAAACACTATGTTACTATATATACAAATGATAAAGTGGAAAAAAAACATGAAAAAGCTTTTCATAAAAATCCATTTACTAATATTTACAGATAAAATACTCGATTTTCTACTGAATATTTTCCCCCAATTACTATTGATGAATGGAGGTTGTTTAGATTCCAGCGGGGCGACAAGATCGATGGGACGTCTGAATCTCATGTTCGTGGTACCCGATTCGGCTTTTGGTCTTCTCGGCTGTGACAAAATTTTCAATCTTGGACGGATTCAAATCAAAAGGTAACGCTTTGCCGTTTGTTCGTGTCTAGGATAGGAGACAGAGACTGGAATTTTGTCAGTAGCCTCGGCCAATTGTTCGTGAAAAGGAAAAATGCCAATGGTTATCCCTCGTTAATACATAAACTATTCAGTTTTACGTAGATATATTACAATATACAAATATGAGTTTGACGGTGAAATATTGGGAAATGAATGGATGTAGTATTAGACGACAGGTATATGAAGATAAAGGGGACGGGTAAGAAATCAGGAAGGAGGGAGGGGAGAGAGAGAGAGAGAGAGAGAGAGAGAGAGAGAGAGAGAGAGAGAG
>CM077100.1:35262344-35287563 GCA_039619505.1 Cimex hemipterus | reverse complement strand
GAGAGAGAGAGAGAGAGAGAGAGAGAGAGAGAGAGAGAGAGGAGAGATTAAAGAAAAAATACAAATAGACACACAGAAAGATCGAAGAGAAACACAGACAGAAAGAGGAAGAGAAGATACAGAGATGCAGACAGAAATGGTCGAGAGCAGAATGTGTGCGAGGATGAAAGAAACAGAGACGCCTATGAGGTCAAGTACAAAGGTAGAAAGATTTGACTCATGTTCTCACTAACCGAAAGTAGAAAATGTTATATTTATACAAATTTTCTGTATACCTAATTATATATTGTCTTTGAACTTCGAGTCGTCATTACTAATAAAAATGAAAATTTGAAACAAACACCTTCTTAGATGTATAAAGGATTAAATAATGCAAGCAATAACATAAATGTTTAAAACAAAAATAACAAAAGAAGGATTTCAATTTGAGTCTTGTAACTGGTTAGCAAAACGGACAACTAATTCACACAAATGAATAACTAATTTCCCGTGTTCGTAATAACTGATGGATGTCAAAAGAAATACAAAATTAATGAAGTTACATTAACCCGCGTTGACAATTTTCAGGGAAACACAACCTCGCCGCAATCACTCAGATAAGCGCGGTTCGTCAACAAAATACCTTCATTAGATTTTAATGACGCCACACTTCAGTGCCAAACAAACATGAAATCCAAACCGTATAAATAAACAATAACTATAAAAGGGCTTTTCCGGTTCATGTGTTTTTATTTTTATTACTTGTTAAATTGGAATTATGGTTTTCGGTCCAATTAGAGTGACTGGGAGGGAAGGTGGATTCGATACATCAGCCTAAATGGTTTTACACAAATCCCGCTTATAACGGTTTAGTTGTTTACCGTATATTCTCCGTCTGAAAGGAGCATACTTTCTGAAAGCATTGGAGTTTTAAAATGTACCCACAACCAGGTTTTTAAGTAAATTTTGTTTGAAAGCTTTTTTTCGACGTACAGGTCATATCTCAATTTATTCTGTAATGTGTGCAGAACATTCTATAACTTTTTACTGGGCAAAGAAAACAATTACAAAATTGGGATTTTCCTCCAAACGTTCTGCATAAACATGGTTGGAAAAAGCTAGGTCTGAATAAATTAAATTTTTTTTACCGTAAATAATACAGAAATCGCCTCATTGATCATATATTATTCATTTATTATATTTGTTTAGTACCACGTGGCAGATGTATTATACTTTACTTGAACTATTCTTCTTTAACAACATTTTAATAATTTTTATTATAAACACCTAATTCATGAGTTCGTTGATTGATTTATTAGTGTAACGTTGCCAAAACGGTGCACGGGACCTAAACTTCTACAACCCAGTTTTGTACCCATGGTGCTCCCATACTGTTAACAATCTCCAAATATCACTTTAAAAAGACATATATATATATAATTTTTGTTTAAGTTCAATCTACAATATTTTTCTTTTTATTTCTATTTTCTAAATATGTATATGTGTGGCATGAAAACGGTAACATAAATTGATAAAATATCTTGGCCCCGGACAAAGCCTAAAACTGTGTCCGTTGGCCCATCCGACCAATTTTGGCGCTGAGTATGACGAGAAGAACTATACAATCCCATGGAACCATACGCCGTTGTCAGACGGACACGTAGCTAAAGCCCACGCAGATGCCTCTTATACAGAGAATGGTTGCTTGTTGTTTCTCACCTAATAGAGGCGTGTCAGGGGGCGTTCGGTGGCCGCAAGTTATAATCTTTGAATCTTTGACACGGCGCTCATCACTATAAGGTAAAGGTCCCGGGTTCGAATGCAGGGCCGCTGGATACTTACAAATGAGCTTTTATTCAAAAACAAAAACACCGGCACCCTGGGGTTTACGTAACCTCTGCTGTTGCAAACCCTCGTTTAAAAAAAAAAAATTAAAAAATAAATAAATAAAAATTAAAAAAAGAGGCGTGCCATGTCTTGGCTCCATAAGGAGAAATTGTAGGAATGCCGTTGGACTTTAAAATGGTTATCGAGAACAGCACTCTGTTTCTGGGTTAACCTGTTTCGTTTATTTGAGGATGTGGTGGTTTTTAGTATATACATTCTATGTGTTTTGTCTTCGTGTGTTTTGATTGATTGCGCGAAGTGGTGAGGGAGACGGTGAAATCTAGCATCACCATCGCCTCTCCAGCAGTATGTGTGTTTAGAGTCAGTAGAATTGACAAAAGTACCACATCGACCTTATATATATGTTAGATTATTAATGTGCGTTATCCTCCACCCACTAATCAGAATGATTGCAATGCATGCATGTATTTATATGAATGAATATATTTGGGCCTGAAATTGGTGTGAACGTCCTGGTAAAATATATAGGTATTATTTCTCATATGACCGTTTCTTTTGCAAATCATATTTAACGCCTATTATCATTTTCAAGGTCAACTCTAACGACCTTCGGTTTAGCTGCATTTTTATCATTCTCTTCATACAGGTGGTAAAAATAGAATGTAAAAAAAAATGATTTGGAATTGATACGGGGGTTAAATTTATTGTCAGTCTTATCACTGGTTTATGATTCTTATATAAACAGAAGCTTTACAAAACATTGATTTGGGTTGTTAAATTTATTGTTAATCTTATTATGAATTATAATTTAAAAATGGCCAAATTAAAATAAGCAAACTGGGACACATTTTTAATCAAGGCATAGATTAAATAGAAATCAGTAAAAATAGGAAATCGTCCCAAACTTTCACCTAGTAAGACAGGCGAGTTGATAATCACGTGACCTGATTTATTATTACGCCTTTCATTTAATTTTTAAACCATTTTGATTTACTTTTAATGTAATCAATGATGTTGAAGATAGTTGATTGTTTATTTAACTTTGATTGTAGGTATGCCATTACGGCGCACAACATATACACTTTTGCCACACACGAGTCTTGCAGAATAGCATCCAGGGTGCCTCATTTAAATACTCTCCCCATCTATGCATCTCTTCAAAGGGACACAATATTAAAAAACCGAGTAATCTTGAAGATTTATTTTTTAACTGGTTTCAAAATAGATTATTACATGAGAATGAAACTTTTTGAAACATAAATCGTGATATAATTGAATATGGTCCATTCTTTTGAAAATCAAATTCAATTATTATTAACGCTTTTTCATGGCCAACAAGCAATTCAGTCAATGCAAATTCTCTATGGTTTTATTATTTACAACTTGTTATACTTATAAAACATTTTTTTACGCCATTTCCTATTTTTTCCTCTATTTATGTGTTCTATTCTTGTAGCTTAAATGGAGACAGCCTGTATTGTATATACTGTATTTAATATTATTTGCCAAATTAAGGTACTTTATCCCATGGAAAATTCTAACCAAAAATATAAAATGAATTTCTGAATTCGGCTAAACTTTTCGCACAGCCCAATTTATCGCCAAGTGGCCAGATAGTCCAAAATTCTGCTTCGACAAATCCCACAACGTAGGTTGTTGTTAATACCATAAGCGCTGTATTTTGTACTCAAACAGAGCTATATCGATATCACTAATTTGTTGAATAAACATTACAAATAGATTTCAAAGACAATTTGATTTGGCAAAAAGTAGACTTTTGACGGAAAAAATATGCCGTCAATTTGAGTGAGTATTTGAACCAGAGGTTTGCCAAGAAGGTAGAGGTCGAAGGTGTTTTACACTTTGAGCTTGTTCCAGATGGCAGGGCGATTGACTCTGAGCGCTTTATACTCAACAGGTCGATAGAGCGTATAGTCTTTTGAAACAAAATACGCTTTGATCCATCAGAACAAACCCAAGGTGCACAATACGACACAAAGTTTTAAAAATGAGAACGATTTTAATGAGATTATATCACTGACGAAGAGGCTATTTAATTCCGCAATTTGCCTGTAATTTGTCTTCCTTTAAACCTGATGATCAATCTTAATAGGTTTATTAAAATGTAAAAATTCAACAAAGGGTTTTAAAGTAATCCGAAATATTTTGAAAACATATTATATGAAATTTAGACTCCAGGAGTTCCTTAATTATTCTTAACTTAAACTTTTAGACCTGAATATTGAAAAAGTAAAAGTTAAAAAAAATTAATTTTCTAAATAAATATATT
The DNA here is from genome assembly GCA_039619505.1 of Cimex hemipterus. Lineage (NCBI taxonomy): Eukaryota > Metazoa > Arthropoda > Insecta > Hemiptera > Cimicidae > Cimex > Cimex hemipterus. The sequence goes on along the minus strand of CM077100.1, from coordinate 35,283,446 downwards.
TCTATAAATAAACTTCTGTGCACGGAATAAATCAGGCCCCACGAGATTTCCATCTTCAGAAGTGCTTCAAATATTTTTTTGAATATTGCAAATCAATTGTTTCTGCGTATCCTACCTGAACTTCAAACCCTAAAGGATACATCCTATTAAATGTATATTATTTGTCAAAAAGTACTTTTCCAAGTAAAAGAACTTCTATCGAATTTACATCTAAGTGGAATTAGTGTGTAACTTTTTTTATGATAACTAGATATATCTGAGCTCGATCTAAAAATAGATTCTCCTGAAATTAGTGTTTTCGACGTTGTGTACTCTTCGCCCAAAAATCTTCGTCATATTGACATGATTTTTTTTTTCATTTTATAGATACAGCTGACAAACTCTACCGAAAGGTGTGAATATTATTTCAAGATCGGTTCAACAATCCTTAGCTTAAGATGTACCCTTGATAGATTCGATGATGTTAACATTGTCAGCTTTGTACGATCATTGTCTTTAATTAATTTTTGTTACGAGGGAGTCTCAACTAGAAGGAAATATGAACTTTCGCAGAGCGGTGTATTTGAAGAAAAGCCCGTCTGTGAGTATGTCGGGTTCGAATGCAGGACCGCTGGATATCGAACCCTGGGCCGACGTTAAACCGTTGCGGCCACCGACGCTCCCAGTTTTTAATTAATAAAATGCATTTTGAAACAATTTTGTTATATATACTTACAACTTTCATTCTCAATTAAATAAATTTCACGAGCATTGAAAGTGGTTCAAATATTTTTTATTTTGTTGTTGCGAACTAATTTGTTCGGTGTCTTGCTACTGTTTGAACGGCAGGTATTTTTGTCAAAAGCTAATTTTTAAAGTACTTGTAAAAACCTAACGTTTTTATGGAATGGGAAAAATTTGAGCTCAATTCTTTGATAAAGTCGCTTCTCCGAAAAAAAAATTTTTTTTTTGAAATGATTCTCTTTTCATATTGTAGAGAGATGATCAACTCAACTCCTCATTGGCTCCTTGAGTTTATCATTGTCAGGATCATCGTTTTTAATTCATAAAATGCATTTGTAAAAAAAAATTCTTTTTCTTAATCTAAAATTCGTTCTTTTTTTAAAAATAAAATTGGTTCCATGAGATTCAGAACGTAAAGGCTCTCTTAAATGTATATTCTATGTAAAAGTTCTACTTTCCTAGGTAAAACATCAACTATCAACACTCTCTTGAAATCTTGAAAGAGGAGTCCTTGTGTAATTTTGTAAAATCTGTAAATTTGAGCACTTTTTTCTCCAGAAATCTTCATCGTATTAGAACGATTCTTTTTGTCTATTGTAGAGCAATAATGGGCCAACTAGACATAGTTTTTTAAAATTCACCGCGTCTGGAGAAATAATTCGTTTTGAATAAAAATTTGTATAAAATTTTGGTTGTTGCTTAAAAGTATTCATTAGATTCCCGTAGGTATTGATTTGTAGTACAGTAAGACAATTATAAGAAAAAACGTTTTAACAAAATGTGATGATTCTTGTGTGATATTTGCGGTTTTTCGAAATGTAATCAGATGTTGACTGAAAAAAGCAATGACTGCGTATCCAAAAAAGATTGGTTTATTATAGGATTTGATAATAGATTTTTCTTATCAATAGGTAAATATCTTAGAATAGTTATGGCCTGTAAATTTAAACTTACAGTTGATTTAAAAAATAATTTTTCAAGATAAAAGTTTTTCCAGTCCGTAAAGACGTATCTAATGGTTTATTCAAATTGGCATAATGGTTTGTGAGAAAAGTGCACGAACCTGGAGTTTTCCCTCAAAACATAAGGCTCGTCTTGTCTGCCCTTAACACGTCAAGATATATATTCATTTTTGCGTCATCTGATATAACCAGAAACATTGCTTCGATCGTATTTAACCAAGAAAGATTTTGAAATCTTCTAAAGCGGAAAGATTTTTCTAAACTGCAACCATGTTTAATATAAAAGTTGGAAAGGTTGATCCACGAGGAAAAAACACGGGCTGTTTTGTATTGACATCCGCTGAGAGAAAAATTATATAATCCAGGTAAAAGAAATTGACTTGTGAAGAAACATGCGAATGAAATTTCTCAATAGGCCTCCTAAAAGCTGAAAAAGTAAATCAGTTTATGTTATTGTCTTTTTGTGTTTAAGAATGAAATATTATTCACTTCCTAAATTAAAAATGTCAACGATAAACTTCGTTAAAGATGAATAACACCTATTTGTGTAACATAGGTCAGCTTCCATGTCCATCAAGGACGAAAACAAATTAATTAAGGAGTAAAGTGTCTCTTTGTCCCTGGTTTAGCCTTACAAAATCGCCAGGCCCTTTAGCTTCCGAGCCTCTAACTTAATAATCTGGCCTAGTCCAGTTTAAGTGTATTCCTCTTGACTTCTAGAACAGCCCCAGCCTTGTGTTAAAGGCCAGGCTACATCCAGAACTCGGATGAAAGTTTTGGTCCGACTTGATAGTAGCATGTTAGGCCATGCGGCAAACATTATGATCTTCCTACAGGCCATTATCAAAATTTGTTTGCCAGTTATATATTATCGATTGTCAGGTGCTTATAAACTTCATATTATAAAAATACATATTTCGTTTGAATCATGTCGTATTTCCCTACAATAAATACAAAACGATTATTTGTAGATCGTGAGATGCGGTCTTATGTGATGCGGGCTTAGAAAAACATTGTCTTTATCGTGCCAACGTTTCGATCTTTATTGAGATCATCTGCAAAGCCTGGGATTTATAAACATTGTTTAAATTGTACAAATACATGTAAGATGTGAATATGAATTTATACATTGATGTACTCAATACGGAAATTTGAGCTTTATTCAAAATACTTGTACTCATTTATAGTTTGTGTTTTCTGTGTAGATGTATCACTTTTGAGTAATATTAATATTTTTGTTTGTATAAGTTTGATTTTGAAGGAGTGGGGAAGGAAGTAGGGATATAAATTCAGTTTTCCATGAGGGGCCGGCTTAAATGAGATGAAAGAGATCGACAATGGAAAAAATTGGTAATGGTTTGTCGTTCGGGTCTAGTTAGCTTTTCAGGATGATTATAGACGGGATTATTAGGAAAAGGAGAGATAAATAGTTGGGGATTTGTAGTATGTAGAATGTTTTGATATGTGGAGTGTAATGACTGTTTCATACGTCGTATTATATGATTTGTGCGTAGCTGTAGCTAAGTCTGGTCTAAAATTAATGCTGTGTTTATCTATGTTGATGTAAACTATTTCTCAAATGTTACGTTCATGTTTGTTTAGTTCTGTGTTTACTTTTTTTACGTTACATTTTTACACTGATGAAAACGAATTCATGTTGCTGTTCAAAATGGTGGGTAGCCGGTGCTGCAGGAGTTAGTTTGGGTTTTTGTAATTGAAGATACGTTGTTTCACCCTCTTCCCCAGATATGTGGATGTAATTCCGATGTAAGCTGTCGGACACTTCATACAATTGATTTTTTAAATTACACCAAACTTATTTGTTGCAGGTGTGGGATCTTTAATTTTGAAAAAATACTGCACACAATAAAAAACTATTATTCGTAAATAACTTTTTTTTCATTTTATGTGAAGCGTTTATTATTATGTTATAATGTGAGCAACGAACGGGAATTTCATATATTTGTCAGGTCTGAACAATATTTGTAGGGAACACTAAATTGAATGTTATAAAATCTGTTGTAATAAACAAAAAAATATCTGTTTATTTTTCACGTAGGCGTCTCAACTACAGATGTCATTTGATTGATTTTTGCGATTTTCCTTTGTAAAATTGCAGTTTGGAAGGAAACTAATATTTAATGTCCTTCTTTCTGTTCCTACCCACACACGTTATTCCTTGGAATCGGAATAATGAAATATTATGTAATAATAGCAAACGAGTGTTAATTGAATAAAAAATCTGTTGCAACTATGTTCTAATCTGTGTCAATTATGTAATTTTGTTTTTCCGTCTGACATACGGTAAATCAAAATACAGGTACAAGGCCGGCGTGAAACAATTTTATGGCAGCAATCAATGAAATAAAATTAAAATTTTTGATATTTTTTTGACTCACAGATGCCCGTTCTCCCTCTCTCTGTGTTGTAAATTGTGGGTAATCAGATAGGTTCTTTAAGATTAATAGGTAATAACGATTGTAATAATGAGTAATAAAACCATGTCAAATGTATACGTTTGGTATACATACATGCATCAATAATACATAATATCGATTAATTAAAATTCCTTGCTTAACTCTTGTTTTTAGTAGTCGATATGCTAATAAATAAACGTATTATTTTTTTTTTTAAACCTTTCATTGGATGAATTTTAAAGGTTGAAATTAAATTATACGCCTTAATGTCACGACCTGTTTTTTAATTTTAATTTTAAATTTCTTTTAATTAAACGTTTATCTTGTTTCTACAAACTTTTAATATTAGAAACTATCGATTCCAAGTTGAATACAGTACAGAACGTCGTCTTTTAATTGGAAAAACTTCGTAACTTAACAGCAATTAACACGTTTAATGAAAATGAGGTATGATTAATAGGTAACCTATTTTTCCTCTTACTTCAGAACTGAAAATGGGTTAAAATAAACTGACATATTTAAAAAAAATCGTAAAAACAAATATCTAATAAGAGCTCCTCTGCAGGAATGAACTAAAAGAACTACATTGAGTTCGTAGTTTTAAGTGGGAGGGAAGGTATAAAATATACATACACAAGACACAGGCATACTTGAGAACCAACAATAGTCCAAATAAACTGACATCTTTCAGGAGGAAAACATAAAAACAAACTAAATTCTCAATAAAACTTGAATACAATAACGAACTAAATAAAATAGCTTGACTCCCGTGTTTCATTAGAGTAAGTACGTTGCCTGCAAAAATCAAGCATACCTGAAAATTCAACTTTTAACGATAGTTCAAACAAACTGAACAAATCTTCAATAAGGACTTGGTAAGTAGGAATGTGCCATGCGTACGACAAAGACAAGCGTAATTTATACTTCTGACTTATTGTTTTGACACTTTGATTCCAAGTTAATCGATTTTTTTAAATAGCACAGGAGCCATGAACTATATTTATATATGAAAAACATTTATTCTTGACAACTTAACATTTGTTCACCAGGTCACTAAGAATAGGAATTGGATCGACAAAAACAATGTTGAAATCGTTGTGGATAGTGCAGTTTGGAGCTTTCACAATTTCAGTCTTGTCCTTGATTTCGTCAGAGTTTCTTGGTTCTTATCGGATAGAATTTGCTTTAACGGACAATATGATGTTATTTTCATAGTTGAAACCAGCAGTATAAATGGAAACAGGATGGAACCAAGAATGGTTCCTTGTGGGACGCCGACTTATTCTATGAACTTTGACCTTAATTCGAAGCAACTGTTAAGTATTATTTACTTAATTCTATTTTTTCCTAAATCCACTTCATTTTTTCTTTTTTATTAGTAATTTTTATTTTCGAAATTTTTCATAAAAATATTTGGCCCTTTTGATAATACGCAGCAAACGGTTACTGGCATACTATGTTGGCGTTCAAGTTCAAGACTGGCAATGATGGTCGTTTGTCGACCAGTAGTGGCCGGCCATTGTTGCGATTTAATGAGCTTAATCGGCACGGAAAATCTGTACCTGACTCTTCTTCATCCATTATTGCTCGTCAAGATTGGCAAAGGGAAATATCACAAAGGACCGTTATTTTCGATTAAGGCAAAGCAAATATTTCTTTTACTTTATGTAAAATTTAATTTAAATTTTGTTAATTAATTTAATTTAAAATCTTGTTTACGTTTAAATAAAAGTGAATATTTTGACATCAGCCTTTTGGATTGTTCCGTTTGCTGCGAAAATTTTTCTTAACTCCTTCAGAAAACCCTCTTTACAGAAACCTGACCTCATTTCCATCTGAAAATTCATTGCTATTATAAAACCGCAAAGTTATATCTTTCGCTCAGTTTAAATTTGGTAATTTTACGAAAGACGAGTTCATAATGTTGGATGGATTAAGTCGAAACATCCGAAAAGCTTTTCCGCACGGTAACGAAATCAGCCTAATTGCATTTCATGTTCCTGTCTAAATAACGTCGTTCAATTTGTCAAATCTATCAGACGAAAACTTCAAGTTTATCAAAGAGATTAAACGTTATTTGATGCTCAACCATGCTTTTACATATTGCATACATATTATGATTTTCTTATTCAAAACTCATGATGCCTTTCCAAATATCAAACATTGAAATCAAAATATTTCATTTAGTTCATTATTGTAGACAAGTTCTTATCCGATTGTTTATTTGTTTTCACGATTTTTCTGAAAGATATCAGTTTAGTAGAACAAGTGATAAGGTCTGAAGTACACTGTTTTTGATGTAGACAGTGTTACGCGCACCTAACACCTCAAACACTGAAATCAAATTATTTCATTGCTGTAGACTATTTCGTATTGAATATTTTATATTTTTCATTTTTCTAAAAGATATTTTTTGCTTGATCTGTTGTTGAAGTCAGACCTACTTACAATAATAAAACGGCGAAATCAAATTAGTTAATTTTGTTCATTACTGTATGAAAATTTGGTATTAACAATTTTGTTTGATTTAATGCTTTTTCTAAATGATGTTGATTTATTTGAACTAGTGTTGTGGACTGAAATATGCTTGTTTTGGTGTGGACATCGTTCATGAAAATTCATCCGATTAAAAGCTGATTTCAAACAAATTCAAAATAGTTCGTTGTTGTAGACAAAACATTAGATAATAGGTACGTTTTTGTATTTGGTCTGAAATATTTTTTTAAATTAATAATAATGTTTCAATTATGGTTATATTTTAAAAGTGACACTAGTGTCCGGTCATACATGTTAGGTCAGAATAGAAGAAAAGGTTATTATCGTAATCAGTGACTACAGAGGATGCTGTAGGAAAAGAAATCAAGTAATGAAAGAAACATACATTTTCTAATATGGGAAGATATTGGAAAAAGGGAATTTTCCCTCTTCAAAAAATTTACATTGTAATACATGATTATAAAGTAAAGTTTCAAGAAGATTTTTTCAATTTATTTCCGGTTATTGAACGATTACCGAAACAAGATGATCTGATTGCTACAAAAAAAGACTACGATAGGCCGTCTTGCAACTCTTTTCAAAGTTTCCAATTCATTTTGCTTTGAAAATTAATCGTCTTTGAAAATAATTCTAGAAAGCAATACTAAGCAGTGATTCAAACAATTACAACTATTGCAGGCTAAATGTCGACATTAAAAAGAGATTGGAGATTGGGCGGTGAGCCGAAATCACTTTAGCGAAAGGCACAGAGGGAAAGACGAACGCTTTATAATCACAGGATGATTTACTCGCGGAACTCCGTGGCGGGTTCCCCTTTTGATTTTTTTGCTCTTTTCTTTCTTCTTTCATTGACTAAAATAAATAAGGGCTCGGTGAAATTGTAGAACTCGCTGGCTTCATTCTTGTTTGTACATTCCCACATACGTTTCCTATGATTACTTTTTACTCAAAGGGAAAAATATTTCCGACTAGTTATTAATTGTTTTTCTGGCAGAATCAATATAATAAAAAAAAAGGGGGTTTGTTTTATATTTCTTTCTACATAAATTTATTTTTAAACCAAAAATTCTAAGGAGCATTCCCTCTGACTAAGTTATCAAACTGATAAACTCTTATTCTCCTCTCCAAAAATAATAAGAAAAATGGACAACAATAAAGTTACAAAAAAATAAATAAAAAGAACAATCCTAGAAAACGCCCTACTTAGCACCCTTTACCTTGGCGGAGCCGAATAATGTAAGTATAGGACCGTAAACGCAATTTACATTTTCCAAAATCCGTGAAATTGTCTGTAACCACCTTGAGGTTTTCGACTTCAAAAGAGTCACACCGCGAAAAGGTTTTCACTTTTCAGCACGTATGTCAAAAGGCCTTTTGAAATAATCTCACCTCGCCCGGTTGACAGATAAACGCCGTGTGTTTCACAATTTCATAATTCAATGGGAGAAAAGAATTTTAAAAAATTGTAGGAGAAGGGAAATTAAACACACAATTTTAAGGCAGTTTTAATTGCTATTACGAGGAATACTGAATCATATGGACCAACGGGGTTAGGATTAAAAAGTGAATTCCGGCACCTAGATCATTTCAGTTCCCAACTCTAGCAAAATAGAATCCTAACCTAAAGCTAATTTAGATTTGTAATATAGTCGTACAAATAAGTACATTGCACTCATTCTGATTAGTCGGTGAAGTACTCGATATTCCTCCATCGACCTTTCTGCCTTTCTTCCTCATGTATTTCAAATCCAAATCAAACCTTAAAATGTATACTTTTTTCCTATATCAAGTTGTTTTTACAGGCTTCAAACAATTCCAATTGATTTTGATTCAAAAAAACCTTTACTAATTTACCGGGAAGCATATTTTGGTTTATTTTGTAACCTTTATGTCATCCTGCATATTACTTTCTTATCCTAACATTAAAAAATTCATTTATGGAAAATAATCATGAAATAAATGCAAAACAAAGTCAAAATAATAAAACCAAATTTTAAAAAATCTTAGTAGCCGTCGTCTACCGTTTTCAACCTAGCGTCCCCCAAACAAATTTCAATCAAATCAGTGATTCATATTATCAGTAAAACTTGTTCAATTCCCGAAGTCCATTATTCAATGATGCTTTTATTAGTTTGTTAAACTTGAAAATACTGCATAAACACTATGCAAACAAATGACCAGTAGTGAAATTTAATCTATTTCGAAATAGTTTAACAAAGTAGGGTTTGGTGAAGGCAGATGCATTTTCCCAGTTATTTAGAGTGCCTCCTCTAAATTATGACATTGGAATAGGCCTAAGAGAGCAATAACCGGTAGTACTAAAATGTTTCAATTCAACTGTTTCTAACTTATTCCGTGCCTCTGCTGCCGTATAATCGAAGATTAAGGCCGATTCCTCTTTCTGCCAGAGTACACAAATATCACAATACAAAATTCTCTATTGCTCGCATATGAAAATTTACTACCCAAGTAGCAATAGTTTGCTTAAAAGTAGATGTGCTAATTTTTAATTTGATTTTTAACCTACACATCCATTTGCTTGTAACACCGTGTATTTTATCAAGCTTATAGCCATTGTACACAGCCATTTGTTTCTTATAACACTGTGTGCTTTTTAACATGCTTATTTACATTATGCACAGCGGATACCATGACAGCCCATGGTCAGGACTTCAGCACTGCTCAGAGACTGGAGGGCCTTGCCCTTGTGGCAAAGAGAACGTCAAAGCATTGTTGGAAGTCCTGGAATCTACCACCTCTACGTATGTTCATCCACAGCTAGAACAACAACTCCCAGGCTATTGAAAGGACAATTTGCGGCAGAAAAAAGAACAAATAAAGCTCTATAAGGAACTTCAGGCAAGGTTCTTTGTGTAAATGTGAACGCCAAGACTCTTTACAGATTTCGTTACAGTCATGGCACAAATAAACAATCAGACGATATCTAAAACCATGGTTACCTTTACCAAGAAAAGAGCACCAGGAGAACGTAAGCTCCGTTTAAACATAACTAAGGGGAGTCAGGGCCCATTGTTGATCTCCCCATACTGAATAGTTAGTTACGTACTATTCGCAAGGAGGTCCCTTGGCTATCAGCTTTTCAGTCGACTTACTACGGACGGATAATGTTGGTTATGCGTCGGGCTGATTGGTTAGGTAACGAGAATAGTTTTTCATGGAATGCGGAAAATTTGTTCGGGTTTAGGTTTTTAACGAAGGCTATTTGGAGCGAGGACGTAAATAGAAGCATTGGAAACGAAGTAGGGTGCATTGGATTGGAAGGAATGTATTCTTAGAATGTAGGAAAGTAAAGCACGTCTTTCTTGGGATCATCCCCTATATACAACGACACAAAGAAAAAGAACTGTTTTTACATGTAAACGTCTTCGTAGGAAAAGCTGGGGTCTAAATTCAAAGATGTCCATATGGTTTTTTGACGCGAGGTATTGATGGTGAGAGCAGAATCGTAAGGACTGCGAAGAGGCTAGAGTGCTTTCCTGAAACAATGAACAGGGCCCACCACTACTGTATTGCAAGGAATGTACCACCAATTTCTCCAACCTTAGAGGGGCTACAGCCACAATTCTCAGGCCAACGCTGAGGCAGATTTTAATCACCTACTGGGATAAAAAGGATCACCCAAAGCTGTGGAACATCAGGCGGGTCATTTTGTGTGAATACCTGTTTTCGCCATAATCAATGTACTGCTCGTTTTCTGCAACTAACGCAAGAAGTAATGAACATAGTACATGCGACGAGAATTATAGTTGGGTTGCTGAATGAATAATCAAGGCAAGGGAGGCAAATCTAAAAACTTGAAGCATCAGAAGTGAAGATAAGGCCAGTAAAAAGAAAAAACAACAGCATATATATCTTATATTGGCGCAATGTTTTTGCTAGACTTGGGAATCTGGTAAACTTCGAGCTTAATGGAGAGCTCGCGTTGCGTCAGGTCGTAAAGTTGACTAATTTTACTTTTAGTTACCCAGCAGAAAGAAAAGCAAAATCTGTAAATGAAAGTGTGTTTTTTCAATATTAATCAATTTTTGGAAAAACAAGGTAATGACCCAGTAGGCTAACACCCTTTTTGTTTTTTTAAATTTTTAAATTATTATCCATCATTAATGTCATATTTTGATGTTAGAAAATTGTGATTTTTAAAAGTGTTTTGGAATGAAATGGAATGGTGGAAAGGGTAATAGGAAGTGGGGTTTGTGTACCCCCGGCACTGCAGCCTTCTGGCTTATTGTACCTTCCTAGTTCCTTGGTTTAGTCAATAGACTCGATCCTTTTTCTCAGAAGTATCAAGTCATTGACTGTTATTATTTCAATGTGGTTCTCTGAGTCGCTTTTATGCGTCAGATTGAACCTCCATTGAGCCGTTGCTTCGCATTCGAAGATGATCTGAGTGGCTGTTTCCTCCTCCTCATTACATAGTCTGCAAATGGGATCATCATTGTTAATGCCCATGTTATGTAGATGTTTTCCCAGATGCCAGCGGCCGGTTCGTAGCCCTACCACTCCTCTGAGATTTGCCCTCTCCAATTGTAGCAGTGTTTTTGCCAGTTTTGATGAGGGTTGTTTTATCATGAGTTTACTGTGTCTAGCGCTGCTAGAGTTTATCCATTTTTCTCTTTGTTTTATTTGGATCCATTCTGCGATGGAGGATTCTATGTTTGTTTTTGATATCCAAAGAATAGGTTCGGGGCCTATGTATGGTCTTGTGGATCCTCCTCTGGCCAGTCTGTCTGCTTCTTCATTACCCAAAATTCCCCTGTGCCCTGGCACCCAGGATACCGTTACCTTGTTGTGTTTTCCCAGGTTTTGCAGATTTTGGATGGATTCACTGACTAATTTTGATGCAATCCTTGTACAATACATGCCAGTGCTTTGATAGCTGCTCGGCTGTTAAAAGTGTGTTAAAGAACATAGATTCCGTTTAAATTTCTTTGTAAATGGTAAGGAGGTTATACTATACTTCCGCTTAAAGGTGTTACGTGTTCCCCACACCTGACAGCACGTTGCAAGCGATACGCCTTTTCTCTGTTGCAACCGTAAAATGCAATTTGGACAGGAAAAGCTTTTTATGACCTTAGTTCTCTTACAAAACCCATATTTTTTCTAACTATTAAATTTGTGAATTAAAAAAATATTATTCTTTATGGTTGGTTGATTTATTATGGGTTTGGTTTGGTTTATTGTGCTTGATACATAGCCCATTAGCTTAAGTAAAATAAGTATCAGAGGATTATTAAAGGGATACAATTTATACGACCTTGATACGGCGAGTGTTATTGGGCCTCGAAGAATTATCATATAAGACCATTTAGTAATAAATTATAAAGCCGACGAAGTCGACAAGCAAATTGTGGTTTTTGTTAATTGATTAAATCCAATCAGATCTAGTTAGGGGACGTGCGTCAGCAAGCATCCCAAGAAACTAGCCAAGGTAATCTAGTAGATTCACTGCATAATCTCAACTTCAGCCCAAACAAAGTTCTCTAAGTGTTTTATCACTGGCCAGGTGAAACTGTAAAATAACAACGGATGTAAATTGTACTTTTGAAACCAACATAAATTTATGGATTTGGAAAGGATTAGGTTTTTTAAGAGGTTTTCCAATTTTATTTCATGGTTGATTAAGTCAATGTGGTCAAAGGTTATCCAACGTTTGAAAAAAAAATGACCCACAATCACTTTAAAAACCAATCCTTTGAGGTAAAATATTATCATTATAACCAAATAATAATTATTTGCCTAAATTATATAACCAATTTTACTAGTAGAATTTTCCCTTCACCATTAGACAATTATTCAATTTATTTTAATTATTATTATCATTACAATCACTAATAAATGGTTACTTTTAAAAATATGACATATTGAGTAAATATAGACTGGACTCACCCGGAAAAAACAAAGAATAAATTAAATACAGTAAAGTTATATTCGAAGTAATAATTGCGAAACTACGCGTTTATTAAGCTAATTAACTCAATTTTTCAATAATTTGTAACTAAAAACGTGTTAGAAAAAATTGCTTAACCCGACGTAATTCGAGAAGAAATATAAAGTATTAATCGGAACAGCCTTCACTATGCCAAAGCAGGTGTTCTGCAAGGCTGCATCCTTAGACCTATTCCATATTCACTACAAGCTGCATTCTACCTATCATGAATCACTATTCGTCACATATGCTAACACTCCATTTTTTCATTCAACTCTCATCAAGTCGCTTTTAAAGACCTCCAGGGCTGTCTGTACTGTTTGGAAGAATGGTTTCCAAGAAATTTTAGAATCAACTGAACCAAATCTTCATCCTTAGCACTATCACCTCTCATTCCATCTACTTATAACTAAATTTCCCAGCGATTAAAGTCCTTTATTTGATATTTTATATGGATAAAAGGCTACCTAAACCATTCAAACATAACGGACTTGAACTGTGGCCTGACCCTATCTTCAAAAACTCCAGTCACTCTTGCCCAAAATGGCATAAAATCGCTTCCATAAATTCCGGAACTCTCATCAAACTCTTAGTCAAACATGTTTCATCCTGAACCCCTCCATATAATCATTTTCTAATACGCGCAAATCGCCAATGGTTTCGCGTTTTTTGAACAAAGTAAATAGTTCAGCATATTCATTATACCGTATCCCCCCCTTAGTCAAAGACTATCTGGAGCTCGTTGAATTATTTAATTACATTAGTATTTTTATTTTTATACGTTTTATTAACAATTAAAATTATAGTCTGAATAAACCAGATCGGGATTACTTGTAAGTCCTTATAAAATTACTCAATGGATATCCACATTTTAATGAATCATGACATAATTAATTTGTTAATAGTCGAAATAAACATTTGATAATCATGAAGAGTATAAGAAGAAAACTCAAGGTCGAAACGTCTGCCTCACCCAACTGGTTTTTCAAGGCCGGGGCAAAAAGAAAAGCTGACCTGAACGTCAAGCAATAGACTTTGACTCTAGTATGTTTTCGGATGCCGTTTAAGGAAACAACAGTAGAGAAGGTTTTAGTTAAGACTACGCTGACACATTAAAAACATCCAATACAACAAACATTTATAGTTACACTTCGAATTAATCCTGGAATTTAATGAAAAACTCTTTTCCCATAAAATTAATTGTTAAAAAGAAGAACGGTTTTTTGGTTGGAAACATAACTACAAAAGTAAAATGCCATAAAGGTTGATTTTAAAGGTTAAGATGGTTCGCCGAATTTACGGTAGGCGGTTGACATAAATCTTGCAGGCTGGAGAGATGAAGAATTAGAGGAAACTTTTACTAGAGCACCGTTAAAAAATATGGATTAGGGCTCACATAAAAAAATAATTTTTTATTTTAATAGTATATAATTCACTATACACAAGGCTGTTTTATAAAGTTTAACAAAATATAAGTTAAAATTGTGCTAATTTCGCTGGGTTTTTTAAAATTACAAATGTATACTTTGTGATTTTTTACGAAAAGTCGGCTAAAGCATGGACGTCCTACTTTCCAGACCCTAAAACCGTGAAATAAAAAGAAATTGAAGCGATGGTGAGACGGATTGCAAAGACGTCCCTACAAAATAAATCACAGTCGTCGCACTCAAATTTGATTTGCTGAAGCCCCCGATTAAGAATAGATCAAGCGGGGTTGATATACGTATAGTTTTGAACCTAAGAAGTAAGAACATGTGTCCAGCATGGCGAGAAAGGCTCAATGTGTCTCGCTAAATCGAACGATGCCATTCCTTAGCTGTTCGTAGAGAGCGTGTAGGGATGCTACCTGACATAAGAATTGTGCGAGTTTGCTGATAGGGAACGTATTTTTTAACGTAACGAGAACCGACAGTGGAATATTGAGTACCCCATTGATCCATCCGTGGCTCCATATGGAGAGAGTGCAGGAATACCATTCAATATTCGAATTGTGCGAATATTTGCCTCTCGTGTTGGGATTTTTGAGAAATAGGTCTGCTTTCATATCTATAATATTGATAGATAGCTCGTTTTATGATCGATTTTAATATATTGGAAGTGATTGTGTGTATTAGAGAGCAGATTTAGTGTGTGATATTTGATGGTGGAATATTAAGAACCCCTTCGATTCCTCCTTGGCTCCACATACAGAGAGTGTAGGAATAATATATATTAATTGTGCTTGAACACGTTAGCTATTATTTATCGTCCCTGTTCCAATTTCTATAGGAAACAGGGCTGTTTTATTGTAAATAGCAGATAGACTAGAACTGTAGGCTTGACTCCATGTAGAGAGCGTGTAGGTACGACACTCAATATGAGAATTATGCTAAAGCACGGCAGTTTAGACTCAAAACTGCCAAAACCCGAACTGGGTGATTCTGAGTCATAAGGTGAATCCTTTATATATGATACCAATTTCTAGTACCATATTCAACCTTAACATTTACAATCAAGGTTTAAGAACAACAGAAATATAGAAATTTGCGTATCCATTTCGAATATTTTTTGTCGATATAACGTTTAAAATACACGTCAATACTTTTGGGTTATCTACGAGAGTAAAAAGATGTTTTAGAGGAGTTGACAGTTGACCAGCAATTTACGTGCAAGGGGGATTAGAAAGCAAACCGGGCTGACGTTTTACAATTTTTGGATATAATGACAGCCAGAGAGGAATCGATAAGATAGACAAATTAAAATTCTAATCGTAGATAGTCCGCAGGAAGGCTGCAGCTGTTGAGTTTTATTACTTTTTCCAGCTTTCTGCCAACCTGACCAGTCAAAACGTATATGCAAAAGACAAGTAGGCTGGTTCTTAAAAAACCGTTTTGCAAAGGCCAAAAAATAGTTATAACCAGTCAAACCTTCCTGAGTATTGATAAGACTTTTTTCTTCTGGAGGCACAGTTTACAGAACTAATCCCAGTTTCACCTCACCCTCAGACCTAACACCGACGTTGCACGTTCTGATAATGACTTTTCTGATCGATGGCTCATTTCCTTAAAGTGCGGCTGTTTAGAAATTACGAGGATGTATGAAGTGAAGGATTTTTCCTGAAAATTCCACAAAGTTTGCTGTCATCATGAAGCCGCAGGTTGATGCAGTTCAAAAATAGAAATAAAAACTTGAACACTATTGAATAATGTATGAACTCTTCCAATAAATTCTTAATTATTTTAAAAATGTAAATAATTTAATAATCAATTAAATTAAGCATAATATCATATATTTTGGTATTCTGAGTTTAACGAAATCTCTTTGATACCAATGTGTTAATTTCTTCCTTTAATAAAATGATTTTCCGCATTATTAAACTTTCCATTTATAATAATGACTCCTAGATACGCATGACCATTTAGTTATGCCATGTGATCATGACCGTAATGGAAAGTCCTTATACACACAAACCCTTTCACTTATTCTGTGTAATCATTAACTAAGTATAAATTCATGTTCAACCGACACTGGGTCACTTATTGAGCCATTTTCACTCGCCGGTTTGTTGAAATGTTGAGGTTTCACTTTAAACGAAATACATAGAATTTTGGTAGCCAAAGCTTGTTTAATATAATAGCTTTGAATTAATTATGGACTTTTTCAATAATCAACATATACAAGTCTAAACATTTGTTTAAAAATATGTTTGTTTTTTTTTTCAATGGAATTCGAAAGAATAAGGTTTGCGTAAAATCTAACGTATCTTTAAAAAATAATTAGGAGGTTATGAACGATCAGCAATTTTAATCAAATTAGTTTTGGTGATACTAGACCAAAAAATGTTAGACGATTTCTAGCGTCAATTTTTTTTCAAATAGGCATTTTTTTAATATATTTTAAGATTATTAGGTATCACTTTATTTTATATTCGTTATCATAAGTCCTGTGAATTTTATCACGGTTTTTAGAACCGTTGGAAAGCTGAATGCGTCTACTTTTGGAATATGCCACCAATATTTATAAAAGGCATTGGTGGAGATAAAAAGTCAGTGTCACCAACGGGATTCGAACCCACGACCTTAGGCTAAATACGCCGCTGCTCTACCACTTGAGCTATCGTGGCTTCGATCCACTCGGACACCAACTTCTATCTTAACCTCTCGAATTTTCCCTCATTTTTGTTATTTTTCAAATGTCATATAATCTATATGATTCTCGGCGACAAATAAAACGGTCACTATGAGATTGGAAGTTGGTGTACGAGTGGATCGAAGTTCACCATAGCTCAAGTAGTAGGGCAGCGGCGTATTTAGCCGAAGGTTTGGGTTCGAATCCCACTCGTGACACCGACTTTTTCACCTCAACCAATACCTTTTTTAAATATTAATTAACTGAAAAATGTTAATTCGTCAATGGGACTGTAATGGAAATGTCAACAATGTTTACACTTTATGTCATTATTACTAAAAAAGGGATAATTGTTCAAAAGCTCCACAAACGTTTTATCCAAAGTTATACTATTTAGTCATTGGCCTGAATTTAAATAATTCGTATTTGTTTCAAGATTTAAGAAAGGAGGAATATTTTTCTCCGATATCTGGAGTTCCAGACCTAAAACTTTCACATAAAAAGAAAAAAATCTTTTTACCTAGAACAAGGCAATAACTAGCATCGTATTAAATAAGAATACAATTGTAAAACGTAACAACCGTCAGAGAACGTTATTAAGTACTGTAGGCCCAAACATTTGTTTTTGAAAAAATAATCGGAAGAAATTCGAATTCGTTTTAACGACCTTTAGATACGAATTTGTATAACAAATAGAACAGTTATTCTCATTATCAGAGCTTTTATAGACTTTTCACTAGTTTTTCACCAACTATGACAAAAATTGTAAACTCGTTTCACAAGAAGACACATTCAGCTTTACAACGATTCTAAAATTTTTGAATTGTGATAAAATCCAGAGGAATTATTAATGTTTTCCGTCCGAAACTTTGACATCAGGGAATAAAAAATCTTCCGGTTGATCAAGGAAAAAATTTACTATTTTGTGTACAAATTGGTATCTAAGGGTTTTATTATTTTAGAGATTTTTAAATCGAATCCCAATTTTTTTAAAAACTTTTTGGGCCTACTTAACTAAAAACGCTTTATGTGTTTTTCACTTTTTACATACCTTATATTTAATGTAATTCGGCATTTTATTTTATTATTTTCAGTACAAAACTTAATCGAATGACATATGATAGATAACCTTCATATACATACCCTACAAAAGCAAAAAATGTTTTTTTTTAAAGTTACGTACCTTTTTCAAATTTTTTTCGGCTTCTATCGCCTATTGGCAAGAACGGTCGTAGATGAATCAAACATTTTTCGATCTCGTATCACCAAAACAATTTAATTTCAAAACGCTGATAATGCACAGAGTATCTTCTAACTCCAAAAAACCGGCCTCAATGTGGGAGACGTTAATGATGAGAATATGTAAATGCAGAAAGTAAGAAAAACTATAAAGAAAATAGTTTTATGAATTTGTTGTTCTTTGAACTCGTGTTTCTGCATTAAAAATCATTTATGACTATTATTTTATGAAGCTATACCAATTGTTTGTTTTTTCAAGATAAGTCTTGTTAATTCCAACAAAAATCGACAAATTCTAAGCTAACCCCAGTTCTTCCTGGAAATTTGTTACACGACTCAATTGTTATATTTTATCTTTGTAATCAATTTTATATTCTTGCATGATTTTTCATCGCACGTTAATAGAGCTAAGGTCGAATGGAAAACCCTCCTTGCTCGGACTTGGATGATCGTGACTACAGTAATAGCAAATAATTGTTATCGTTAGCTAGTTTCCAGAAAGTTTGTTTTGACTGACAATGATAGAGAAACGTCGGCTTTTCTACTAGAACCAATGGTAAAACTGAATTAACAATCCGTTTCTTGTCTCTTATACCGGTTCAGCGATTACTTTTAACCATGACTCCATGACTCAAGCTGCTATACAAGTGAATTTCTGTATGTTAAATAAGAGATCCAACTCTTTCAGGAACGTGTGTATATATTTACAAAAGTTACAAAAGAGGTAGAGAGAGAGAGAGAGAGAGAGAGAGAGAGAGAGAGAGAGAGAGAGAGAGAGAAGGAACGAAATACTGACGTGTAATAGGACAATATAAAGGATTCGTGGTAGCAATGGATGGAAGAATAGATCAAAGTTAATAAACACCTGCTAAGAAAAATAAAGGTGAACATTGCATATTGAACCTCTTATTTCACGACTGCTAACACGACTAGAAAATCTTGACTCTGACAATCTAAGAAATTGTGGCATCCATGGATATGTGACGACAAGATATTAACCTTCTCTTCTACAAACCACTAGTGTATTTGTAAGTGGGAAGAATGTGGTCAAAGTAACTTGCCTTTGAGGAACACCAGGGAGGATAGAAATGAGCAGAGAGTTGGAGCTTAGGTAGGTTGAAACGATCAGATATATAGAATTTTAGGGTGAGATAAACTAAATAGGAATTGCGCTTCAGCAGTCGACCCTGATGCCAGACGCGTTCGATCTGGAAGACGACTAATAAGAATCCAGCAGAACTGGTTACGATGTTGGGATGTTGCTATGACATCAATGACACATTGAATTGGCGGATAGGACATTGCTTTAGTGGTTGTGGATAGCATTTTTAGAAATAGCTTATCCAATACTTTTCTGAGAAGACGTAGAGGACAGGATAAAAATGGAAGACAATTCAGGAAATAGAAAAAAAGTTAATTGGAAGTAGAATGTTGTAAACGACAGTATTTAGTGCTATGGCCTTGGAAGGAAACTGGAGTAAAATTTGGAAGTTATTAGATCATAGCCTGGATTTTGTCCCTAGGAAGATGGACTTTTTTACTTCACCAAGCGTGAAGTATTTTTGTGGTAGGAACAAAGGTAGAGGGATGTTCCAGTACATGGTCATTGTAGAAGCATCAGGCGTGCGTATGATAAGAAGACTCTATGGTATGGTTCGAAAGTAATGGGCCCTCGAGAAACACCAGAAAGAATGAAGAAACTATAAAATAGGTAGGATTTTATTATGAATTAGTGTGTATTAAAAAGGATTTGAGTTTCATCAGTAAAGGCTGATGCCAGGCACTACCGAACGACTGTGGTACATTTGGAAGGACTCCAGGGCACAACCTCTTACGCTCTTGGAATGTTGCGATGACGTCTGCAACTCGACGAATGTGGTGGATTCATGGATTCAGTACAAAAAAGCCAAATTGGTGTTCAGAAATAAGGTCAGTGAGGATAGGATGTCTTGCACAAGGGATAGAAGTTGCGAAAGTAGTTTTCCAAGGATTTTCCCGAGGATATGCAGGAGACCTATACAATGCAAGTGGTTTGCAGAAAGAATGATGTAAGACATTGGAAATGGTAGTAGGACGCTAACCGCATTTTAGAGATTATTATCTTTACCTCTTCCTGACTTTAATTTACTTCACTAAACGTGAAGAATTTGGGTGGTAGTGACATTGGGAGAGGGGGTGTTAAGTTGTACGATCAGAAGGCTACATCGCCTCGCTAGTCAATTGTTCGGAAGGGAAAAACAAAACGCCAGTCAAATCCTGGGGCGGTTCGAAAATATAGGCAGTTTGCCATGTTGCAAGCTAATAAATTACAGAACACAATTTAGACCATGCTCGACAATGGAGTTAGAATTTTTTCCCGGTAAGGGATAGTGTCAGAATGTTTGTGTAGTCGAAGCCCGCCTCGTGTCCGCTCTCGGAGATGCCCAACCAATCCAACATGACCTGTAGGTTTACATTCTTTTTGTTTCTGACATCAGATTTCAAACTTAAATCTTAAATGTAGGAAGCTAATTATCTGTAATAACGAGGAAAGTTGTCAGCACATTTGTTGAACAAAACGTTTTATCGCAAGCCGTTAAGTAGGGATAATCACAAACCCTTTAAAACATCAGTGCATTCATAACCATTCGGTCGCAATAGGATTACTTATTAATTTATAATGAATAACTGCAATACTTTTAATTAACGAACGTTTTATTCAATTTAGATTAGCTTAACCGGAGGGAGTTAAATTAAGTACCTGGTGTTTGCAATTAGGTGGGAAATTCAAACATGGCATTTCTACGTAAACATTAGTGGACAAAACTTAATCCTTGATCTGCTCTATTGAAAATTTGGTACAATATACATATTGAGATGGTTTGGCTATCAAACATTTTTGAATGGAGTCTAAGCCGATTTACCCGCATAGGGAGGTTACCCGTGGGCAAATTTGAAAATAAAGGAACACAATTTCATCCCACAAAGTATGTAAACGTAGAATGAAATTTAATCCAATACGCCGGCTAATTAGTGTTAATTCGGATAGTTTCTACAAAGAGCAAAGAGGGAAGTCATAGACGGTGAGTAAACACAAGGACTCGGCCCAAACCCCTCCGTCGACGCAATCCGAAAAATCGTTATTTTTGTTCATAATCGCTTCTGATGTAGAGTCAGACAAGTTTCTCTTTGTACTCGGCCGCACACAAACGGCACCCCCGCCTCCGAACAG
>CM077100.1:35229800-35262244 GCA_039619505.1 Cimex hemipterus | reverse complement strand
CTTTGTTTTCTCAGGTCCTTCGCCTCTCACCGGCTAGGGGAGCGGATACCAATCTGCCTCAGGAACAAACCGATTTCACCCATTCATTAACGGTGGATTCCATTTTTCTTCGGTACCCCACACGCGAAAAATGTTTGAGTGAAATCCCACCAACACTAAAACTCCCTTATTGCCATCCTTTGTTCACCGCCTATGCCATGTTTGCAATAACAGATGATTTTCTTTTATTCCTACGTCGTGTTTGGTTTCTTACAAAGAGTAAGTTGCCATAGAACGCTTTATTGAATTAGACATAAAGACATAGAAAGACAAAGAGGTTTTTACATTTTACCATTTTTGCATCTTAAGTCCTAAGATGTTAGGACAATATTTTAATCATAATGAATTGCTTCAAGTTATTATTAATTACATCCTACATAACGCGAAAGAAATGAATATAAAAAATCGCTATGAAGTGCAAGAAAGAACGAAAGAGAAAGAATTAAAAAAACTGCTACATTCAGTAAGCAGATGCTCAGACGAGATCGGAAAAGTGTAACTAAGAAATTACAAAAAAAAAAAAAAAAAAAAAAAAAAAAAAAAAAAAAAAACGTGAAATATTCAAATGTAAAAACTGAAATTGCTAAATTGTCCGAGCAGTATATCAGAAAAACTAAAACATGCCTGCCAAACAAAATGTGAAAAAGTTGAATATAAAAACGTAATGGGATGTTCATCAACGGAGGAAAAGCGATTAAAAACTGCCAAATTTTTCAAAACTATAGCCCAGAGAAACTAAACCAATTTTTTGCCAGTTACTGCCAATAAAGGAATGAAAAATAGTAAAAACGCCGAATTGGGTAGACAGAGGCGCTCGAAAAGGCCGTAAAACCTAATTGTAAAGTTGAAAGAAAAACAACTACAAATAGACTGTCTGAGAACAATCTAATTGGAACTTAAAATCTTTCCGAATAAAACGTAAAAAATAAAGAAAAGTTCTCTAAAACATGAAGAATAGGAAGGAGAAGAATACCAAAAAAAAAGGATTACAAAACATCCAAATTGGTTGACAAGGAGCTCAGAAAAGCTTTAAAAAAACCTCTTCCCAATAAAACATGAGATAAGTAAGGCAATTGGAACGGTGACAGTAAGAAAATCCTAAAAGGTATGTGAAGGACTCAAAGTAGCTCAAAAATGCCTTAACAGCCAAACATTAAAAAAATACAAAACTCGCGATAAGGTGTAGAAAAGAACGAAAGAAAAATATTAAAAAGCTGCCAAATTAACTGCGAATGAGTTCAAATGATGTAAAAACTGCTTTTCAAACAAGGCATAAAGTAAATGTCTGTAAAAAAGTGCAGTGAACTTTAACAAACAGTGAAAAAGAAAGGCTACAAAAACCAAATTGACTGAGAAGGCGCTCACAAACGCTATAAAAAACTTATTCCCAACAAAACGAGGAATAAATTAAAGGAAAATTTAATGATGGAAACCTAGATAAAGTCCACAAAACATATAGATGATTGGTAACATACAATGAGAGGCAAAAAAAGTGGCCACCCTTATGGTTTTTAATCATGTCTTAGACAATCCACCATTGATTATCTTACAACTATGTGCGGTCCGCGTTAAAGGATTAGAGGTAAATAAAACACAGATACATAAATCTTTGAAAAGTGAATCTATTGTTGGTCTTTTTGTAAAGCTTCTTTCTAACGTTCCTTGTGAAACGTTTCTCACGAAATCGGGAACGGATCAGTTCATTAGAGCAGTTGTGGATAGTGACGTTAACGACGTAGTAAAGAGCTTTGATTTGTCTGAGGGTTTCGGATTAGAAATATCGGACTGTTGCTGTTGGATAGCTTAACAGTACCCCAGAGTACCATTCCGTATGTCCAAAGTATTCGGAGTACAGTTGATATGTTTATTTTTGTTATGACGTTCAAGTGAGATTTGGATAAGAGAAGTCCCCTATCAAACAACTTTGGACCGAGTTGTAAAAGAGGGTAATAAGTGACCCAGTGATGCAAGGGAATTTGCAGGAATTAAGAAAGGTGTTGTTGGAGGATTATTAATATATTCCACAGCACTACATTCAAAACCTCATAAAATCGATGTCACGTCGAATGCAAGAGAAGGAAGCACTCCGTACTGAGTTGAATATTTTTTCTCCGAGCTCCACAAGTTGACTGTCGTCTTAACGGACACCAGCGCGTCAGTCGAGTCGCCCCAACGACGCTTCCACTTGTCTAATATCATATTTTTCACTATTCTCTTAGCGTCGTCAGGCTGAATCGGGGTGGTCTCACCCCATGATGAGGAATGCCTAACTGAGGCAGTAAAGTAACTTACATCATATTGCGACGATAATAATTTAGGTCTTATTCTGGGCTGTGGTGTCATCACACACAAACTAGCATCGGGTAGAACAGATAACAATGCAAGAGGTATTTCATTCTTGGAAGTTGTATTAAGCAGAAATACAAAGCAAAGCAGGATGGATGCATCCTGAATGCAGGCAACACTCCCACTTTTATAACAAAAAATAGAAGGGAAGTAATGGATGTATCACTAGCCTCTCTGCCAAGTGCTGATTGGGTAACGGAGTGGAAGGTGACACCAGCTAAGATCTCTTCAGATCATTGTATCATTGATTTTAAATTCTCTTTTTCTCTCTCTCTCTTCTCTCTCTCTCTCTCTCTCTCTCTCTCTCTATATATATATATATATATATATATATATATATATATATATATATATATGTATATATATATATATCCGATGTATCTGTCAGACATGCTTCGGTTAAGGGTCCTTCAACGCCCTCAGAGGAATGGGCCACTTTTCCAAATAAATTTTCAGCCCGCCTCTTACAGGCTTGACAGTAAAGGTTCCACAATTGCCTTTTGGATGACAGAGAGGTAGTCCTCACTGACATTTTCCACGATGGCCACAGCTCGTTCATTAGGAAATGCAATTCGATGTTGTGCACCTAAAGCTAGAACTTACTTTAATTTTATCCGTTCTATTTATTTATATTATATTAATGTAATTGGCGGAAAGCTCATATTTCCGTTGAAATGCTATCCACAATCTAGCTTCCTAATCCCTAAACGAGCCGATAAGGTTCTCCCTCGAAGGTTGCTCCCATGACGCCGAAAGGAACAAACATGTTTGCTTCCCGCTTGCGTCTTCCTGCTTCCGTTCGTAAAATCAGAAGTGTTAGCATTCCTTTCATTAAAATTACAAGTTATTTTCAGTATAATTGACTTTTAATTTAAAATACGAGAGTGAAATCCGCTAACTGCTAACGGGAAAAGTTCGGAAAACCAGGCCTTGGTTAGTTGAGGGTGTAGGTGCTGCTGTTGCTAGGTTCCGAAAAGAAGATTGACGATGGATTACACTCCCGTTCCACTTCAGATATTGAGGTTTATTTTAATTTTGGTTTATTTAATTATTTCTCTCGCGACACACTGTTACCCCTTTTTTTTTCCCCCCCCAAAAAAAAAAGGATAAAATTTAAATTGCCGTCGCTCTATGGTTTGGAGGGGACCGGAACCGAGAAGAGAAGAGGAGAGAGACGAGTCAGTTCAGGTCGACGCACGGCGACGCGGACCACGCGAAAGAGTGGAGCTTTTCTCTCTGGTTTTTTTTTATTGAAGAAAGAAAGAGGAAGAAAGGAACGGACGGCAGACAAGTGGCCTGTTAAGACTGTTTAGTGTGTGGTTCTCTGTATTCCTGTCGGTGAGGACCTTCTTTTTCTGTTGTTTTTCGGGAACTTTAATTCAGTTTTTCTTTTATAATTTGAAGGAATATAATTTTTTTTTTGTTGAATAAATAAATGTTGTGAAGGACTTGTGATCCAGTTAAAGGTTTTTTTTTAATATTGAGCCCCTCTTCGTTGCGATACAGCAGAATCGAAGGATTACTAAGGCCACGAGAGACATTCGGCAGATAGACCAGTTGGCCGAGTGGTATAGGCCACGACTCGTATTCGAGGGCTCGGAGATCGAAATCGACTTGCGGTTAGATTTTTTTTTTTTTAGTTTTCCTCTCCACAATTCCTCCTTCTTAATTTTTATTCTCCCTACCTCCCTGTTGCCATCCTCTCCTTCCCTTCCTCACACAATTTACTACCCCCTTTATTGTTAACATTGTCGCTTCCACTTTTGGACCTCTTTCGGCCCAAAAAGGGGACGACTGGCGCCCAACATAATCCCCGATCTCCACTCCCGTCCTCTAACCTACCCCTTCTCCACCGAGCTGCTGGCCACCTAGCTCCCCCCCCTAGGTAAAATTAACGAGGGTAACAACACCAGAGCCCTATTTAAAGGTGCCTACATAATCAATGGTTCTCCGAGCTCAAATAAAATCGTTTAAAGAAAAATATCAATTTCCATTTAAACGGCCATTTGAGGTAAGGTTTGGTATCAGCTCTCTAGGGATTAAAGGATTAACAGCAACCGTCTTTATCGGCTTTATCGCCACTTCCTATCATTTCTCTTTGGCCTATTACTTTCTAATAAAAAAGGTTTTTTTCGAAGACCGTTATATTCTTGCAGGAAAATTTGTCACTAGTAAGAAAAGTACCAATTTTTTCCCCGTTAAAAGAACTTTCGTTCAAATATAAACAAGGTCTATTTTACAAAATATTTTTTTGTTTGTTTATTAAACGTTAGGTAGAAGCATCGAAGCGCTGTTTATTTTATTTTCTACTCTTGTTAGACTTGTTTATTCTTTCACCTTGATCAAAAAATGATATTAAAAGGACTGATGTTTTTGCACAACCAACACACATTTGGGATAACGTCAAGTCTGCACACTTTCGGTTTTGGACACAGTGGAGGCAAATGAACGCCGAAAACGATCAACGAATCGAGTTTAATGCATCTTTGCCCCTCAAAGACCGAGTTGAAACTACTCAAGCCAACTTCAGTTTCATGGATGTTCTTTATTATATTGAGGCGACCCTAGATTAAATAAGGAGGAGAAACGTTTGCGACCGTTTGCCATTACCACACCCCATGTTTCCAATGCATCCTCTTCATGCTTCAAAAAAATTTTCTGCTCTATTCAATGGTCGAACTGAAGATTGGTCACATTGCGCTATATGACTCTGTTGTTCAAATAATCAAAATTTCCATGTTTTCCAGAAGTTCAAGTTCTAAAATCCTCTTTAAAAGCCTTTCGGTCATTTCAGATATCTAATCAAAATTACGAGTTATCTTTAACAGCCTTGGTCGATCGCTATCGCAAGAGACGTAGAGTAGCGGCCATGAAGTTAAACACCAAAGATCATTAATTTCAAACCCCTCATTTTGTTTTCCCTTTCCAACCTGAACGCGTTCATGAATGTTCTTCAAATATCAGTAAACGCATTCCAATCCTTATCAATCGACAGCTTAGCAGACTTTCTTTTCCTTTCACTAGCTCTGAAAAACGTTGATATACGAGGAGGGTTTGAAAACAAACATTATTCAGAAATTATTTGCCTCTTATGATCAATGGGTTTCGTTTTTCAACAAGTACCTACCAACTCATGAATTGTCTGACCCCGACATTTACTTCCCTCAAATGCTAGGCATGAAATTGCTTGTGCAAGAAAGCCCTGGTATAGCGTAAGGAGAGATATGTGGTGATTAGTGACCGTTAGTTCATAATTATTCAGAAATCGTGAGATGCGGTATGGTGTCATGTAGGTTTCAGAAAAACATTTTTTTTACCGTGCCAACGTTTCGATCTTTATTGAGATCATCTTCAGGGCCTGGGATTTACAAACATTGGTTAAATTTAACAAATACTTGGTTGTAAATTCCAGGCCCTGGAGACGATCTCAATAAAGATCGAAACTTTGGCACGATAAATGTTATTCTGAGACCTACATCACACCAGAACGCATCTGACAATTTCTGAATAGCCTAAGAGGAGAGTTTATCTATTACTTTTGTAACTGTGTTGTTAAATTACCGTGTTATTGTTTTGTTATATTTTATTTCTTATTTTAGGTTTAACAAATTACAGGAAATTAAAGAGAGTATGAATTTTATTCTAAATTATAATGTGTACTTATGTATGTTTTATTGTTAGTCGAACTTCATCTTAATATCACCATTCTAAACTAAAGAAAATTATAGTGTAGCCAAAGGAATGTCAAACTCAAAAACAGACGGCATTTTTTTCAGTCTTAAAATTTATTTTAGCTCTTATAAACCATTACTTTTTTTAATAGTAATTCTTAATTTATTTTAATGAAACATTAATTTGAGCAAAAATCAATTTGTATTTTCTTAAAAGCACGGGTTTAAGCCACAGCCCGTTAAGTGGCCCAAATCCTGGGTGTTCACCTAAAATTTGGATATGCATATTTTGTGAGCCGTTTAAAAACCATATTTGTGCCCAAAAATCCCGCATAACTAAAAAACGGTTGAGAAATCTGGAAAGTAGAAGATAACCAATGGAATGTGTACTAAAATTTTCTATCCACTATAGGGCGGCGCTCCAGGACGATTTCCTGCCTCCACAGCAGAATTTCATGTTTTGGTGAAAAGTGCAAAAATTACGTTTCTTATTGAAGTATTTACCCGCTTACAGCAATGAATCGGAACTGAAGTTTTCCGACGATGGTGGGCAAACGATTAAAATATTAGCCCTCAGCTTAGAGCCGAAACAAAAGCATCTATATTTCGAGGGTCCTCGTTCCAGGGAGAAGCTACAAAGCGTTACGTCATGACGTACATTGCCTACTTAAAGTAGCCTACAATTTAAATACAGTGCTACTGGCGATAAGTGTCGAAAATTTCAGGAGGCGTTTCTACTCACTATATGCAACAAAAAACTTCCTATAAACCCCTGTCCAAATTTCAACGGTAAAGAAGTAATTTTCGGTCTTGAGTTTTTTATTTGAATTTTTTTTAAATATTATTATGTGGTGATAAACTTCAACTAATTTATAAGGTCAAGGCAAAATCCACGGAGTTGTATTATTGCATGTATGTTATTAATGTTAACGTACCGTTATTCAGTCTTACCTCGGATGGATCTTTTGTATGTTTTGTGAGAAAGTTTTCCCTTAACCCTCTATAAATCTGTCACACTAACCTTATACAGGCTTAACTTTCTTGTTCCCTAAAGTTGCAAATAGAACAGTTTACAAGGTCCGCAATTTTATGAAACGTTGTTAGCAATTTCGTCAAAATTGATCTCTTACCAATCTCCTTTTAACTTAATATCAACAATTGAAACATATATATGTCTTGAGTGTTTCTCGATTTGCTTGACTTTATGACTTAGAGGCACTTTAATTTTTCGAATCTTGATCGCTTGATCGTTTTTGTTTCTTTGGTAGTCCTTTTCCCTCTGCGCTCTGTCCAATCAAAAAGAAAACTGCATGTATCAATCATCTGATCAAGAATGTATCATGTATCAATCAACAGGATAAACAATTCGCCTAATGAAATTTGTCGGTGTGCATGGAAGAAATGAGAGTTACATTTTTGACATCATCATGGGTAATCATAGAGAATCCAGAAACAGCTATTTGGTGGTCGAGTTGTTTTCGATTATTCTTGGATTCTTTGTCGATTTAGCCGTCATATCAAGTCAAAAGAAACTCTCGCCATAGTCGAACACGTCACGGTTTTCTTTCCCCCTCGAACGGCATCGACCCGCGAGGAAACAAAAGGAGCGTAATTAGTCGGCGGAGAAAGCGCAAAAAACCTATTGAAATTTACGTGTTTTTGTGATAATTCGCCCAGGTCATTACAGATTCAGGTATGTTCGTGTGTAGCACGCTGAGTATTTCAAACAATTTCACTTCAAGTTCCAATTTGCCACTTTGGAATACGGAAAGACTTGCACTCTGTGATCATTCCACATCCCAGTTGCCGAGCTGTTAATGCATTCCCTTTCTTTCAATTCGACCAATCGCGAGTCCCGAACAGTACTGTGCACCGATCAAAGGCTTCGGCCGGAAACCTAAATTAGGGCCGATGCCGGATGGGTACTTTTTTAACCAGATATCAGTTAATTTTCAGTAGGTAAAAATTGACCAAGGTAAACCCACATGGATTAACGGAATACGACCCAAAATGACCATTTTTTTTATCAACAGTAAATTTATTCTCCGGTTATGAAAGCAATTAAAACATAGAAAACAATAGATTAGATTAGATTATTATTTATTTAGCAAGATATTTTCTAACAATAACAAATTTGCATACATATGTATTTTTGAGGGAAAGTGGCGGGGCCCTATGCATCCTCTTTATCATATCTCCATTTGTGTACCATACCTCCTGAGAAACATTATTGTCGATGTTGATGGGAAAATGTTTGCAAAAAACCCATTAACCTTTGCTTTGACAAATCCTTTGCGTTAACAAAAATGTTGCAGTATTGTTCAGAGACTGGAAGAGCCAATTATTAATTTTACAAGACATAACAGTCATAACCAATGTCAGCAAAGTTAGGTATTAATTTTCAGTTGGTCTAGTGTTGTACATGAATATTTAGTTTAAGATAAATAAATAAGTTAGATTAACAAATTGGTAACAAATTGACAAATTAACAAGTTAACAGTTTAATAAATTAACAAATCTGTAGGTTAGTGGTTAAAATATTTTCATAAGTTATTAAGTAACAGATAAATAAATGAGAAAGTTGAGATTCAGGAGGATAAAATATGTTTTATTCTCCAGTGCTTCCAAGATCTGAGACAATCGTATGAGCCAATTGAAGCACATATGGAGTTATCGCTGTAGGCTTTTTGAGAAAAAAAATTTGTGGGTCCTGAATTTTAATTCCTCCTTAATCCATGGCATTTGAACTAAAGCATGCAAGTCTGTGCGTCTTCTGTAACGTGGGGCCGAGGTGGCTAATCTTAAAAACTTGTTCTGTATTATTTATAGCCTATTAATATTAGGCATGCTTGTGAAGCTCCAAGCAGGGCAAGCGTACAATATTATTGCTTTCACTATCATTTTGTAAATAGTTAACTTATTTGCAATGCTCCAAGATGATTCTCGACTTAAAAAGGGGAAAAGAGCCTTAATCATTATTTTGCCTCTCTTTCACTCAACGAGTTACACAAAGTTAAATGTTCAGTGAAATTCAGTTTGTGGTCCAGTGTCACCCCTAGGTATTTTACCTGTAGGGTCCACGGTATGTTTACCCCGTCAAGCATGATTTGTTTATCGAGAGAGGGTCGCCGCCTAGTAAAGAATATTGATTCTGTTTTTACAGTGTTTAAGATTAACTTCAATCTGTGGCAGAAGCGTACTATTTTTTGTAAAGCCATGTTCAAATTGTTTGCTATAGCCGCCTGTCTCCAGGAGGAACAGTATATTACGATGTCGTCAGCGTAAAGGGCCAACTTGCAGTTTGACCTATCTAGTGTAGGAAGAGCATTTAAGAATACTGAAAAAAGTGTTGGCCCTAGTATGGACCCTTGAGTGACCCCAGCAACAACTTTGAAAGGAGAAGACGTAGCATTGTTAAGAACAACGCGAAAGGATCTTTCATTTAGAGAGGACATTATGATCCTAACAACATATGTTGGGTAGTAAACAATAAGTGTATTTAAACTTGTGGAGGAAAGCTTGAGCTAATGAACCAATTTGTTTGAATTGGATTAAAATTGGGAATGCTTTCGAGACTTTTTCTTCTAACATCTTCTGCAGTCGGAATGAATAAAGGAATTTACACAGCCACTCCTACGAGGATACAGGAATACAACTAAAGAACAATATTTATTAAGGAAACAGTGCATTTGGAATTAACGCAAGACGTTGACGGTTTGTGCCTGTAAAATTCCCAGTGACTCATTTGCATTTTCAGAATGCTCATAAAAAGATAAAAAAAAATAAATCGAACAAACTGACCTTCATGAGGGTCAGCTACTTTCCGCACAAGCATGATTCACAATCGGGAGGAAAAGAGCATATTTCCTCCTTTCCATGACTCCGATTCAAGGTCAACTTTTGAATTGTTACTTTGACTTGAAGTTTTTGTCAATTAATAAATTTCATTTATAAATCTGCGATGCCATGGATTTGCATTGACACCAGTTCGGACTACGTTCTTTTTCGGGTAGATGCATTATGTGCCCAGATGGTCGCTCGGTTGGTTCTCAACTTTACCGCGAGCTTGAAACAATGTAGGAGGTTTTGAAGCTGCGATGCATTGTTTAATTAACCAAGAGCCGTGTATTCCACGGATTTCAGCAAGACAATGCACAGCTATGGTGGCTAGCTTGAGCTATGGTTTATGACGCTAAACTTCGCCAAAAAAATGATGTAACGTTTTTCCACATCCACCCCATATCCGAATAAGTTCCTTCTTTCAACCAAGCTTCATTTTCAGGCAGACCTTAGTAGATATAAAATGAGGGTTCTGGAACGATATGCTGCCTTATCCACTGGTGCTATTACAAAGGGAGTCAGTACGTCCTTACAAAGCCATAGTAATAATAGTTATTATTATTATTATTATTACTATTAGTTTTTAAGGGCGTTTTAACGGCTAAGGTCATTTCACGCCCTAACATCCAAACATTCTATTTTAGGTTTGCTATATCTCTTCTGAGTGCTATAAAACTCCAAACCTTCACTCGTAACCTAATTTATCCTACTGCCATCCAAGCTTTGATTTTCTTTTCTTAATTCTTAATTCGGAAGGCCAAGTTACAATAAATTTTAGTAGTAATAATAATAATGACGATAGTAATAATGAATAGGAATAGTAACAGTAGTAATAGTAGGATCGTCGGTGGCCGCAGGGTCCAGTCTTTGACATGGCACTCATCACTGTAAGGTAAAGGTCCCGGGTTCGAATCCAGAGGCCGTGCATTCGAACCGGACATACCTACAAATGGACTTCTTTTAGGGGTTTATATGACCTCTACTCTTGCGAACTCTCGTAAAAAAATCAAATCAAATAAATAATAATATTAGTTTAATATTTTTTTTCACATTCGTATCTCTTCGTATTTAAGCCCTCTCACTACGCCAAAGTAAAGTTACATCTAGGAGGTTCGTTTGAAATAAAATTCAATGCAATGTCTTTTATTTTACGGGTATTTTTTCCACCGCACCTGTCACCTTATAAACACGCATGCCATTACATGAAAATAATTTCAAATTAAAAAAATTATTTAAAAAAATAATCCATTTTATCTTTTATAACATAAAAAAATTTCTTTTTAAAAATTGCATAAAAAAGTTGAACAATGAAACTAAATATTTAAAATCTCTCTAGTAAACCGTTCGTAAATACCGTAAATATAAACGCTCAATGTGTAGACTCGAAAATGAGTACACATCTGTAGCGTAACATTTTGAAGCAAGCAATGTGCTCCTTCTCCACCTAGTGTCCGAATCCCGATTTGTGGGCAACCGAACTCTTCAAAATCAATCACACTGTCGCAATTGTATGTAATGAAGTTTCTTTTGTAAACCTTTAAGAAATATTTTCTTATACTTGCCAAGGTATCGGCGTAGCATAAAATGTTATTGATCGTAGTCCAGATCCCCATCTCCCCATTCTATTTTATGGAAATACCGATTTAGTCAGTTATTTACTCGAAGACTGAAGTCGTTTAGTTCGCATTACACCGGAGGTTTGAAAGCCCAATGTTGACTTGAAAAGTGATCCAAATCTAAAATTGACAATTCTTTTATAACATATGCATTCCTGCTGTCCACAAAGCATTGCATTTCAACTAAACATGTTTTGTTCAAAGGCATGATGGCGAAATAATCGAATGTGCTGAGTACATAAATGTATACCATTCTACCGACGATATTCGTTAAAGGATTATACTCCATTAGTTTGTCATGTATGATTAGGAGATAAAGTGTGGTGCCAGAAGGAACGGTTCGAATTCGAGCCTCACGTCTACTGGACCAGTTTTTATGGATTCGGACGTGTTTGGCACAATCGAATTCGGTACGTAAATCATCATCTCTGAATTAATATATAGTAGAGCGGATGGAGATGAATCTGGTAGAATTTTTTTGGAAATTTGTATACATATAGTGTAACATTCCGTATTGGTTATTTGAAAAATTTATGTTTAAATCGTCGTCTGGGTAATGTTTCGAATTTAAGAAGAGTTTTACATTGTCAAACAACAATGATCAAATTTACTTGAATCTGCCAAGGAATTAATTTTTCTAGACGACTAAAATGCCAGAATTACAAAACGATATTTTACCATTTGGGTAGAAGTTTTAACCGTCTACAACTGCCTCTGAGCCGTAGGAAGGAGCGCGTAATCGTACATTTCCCAGCTTCTAAATGGTACCGATATAACTTTCTCCTTTTTTAAATGCCTCAACATTAAAAGTCTTTGATATTCGTTTAGAGATAAGGGATTTTCCAAGAAAGATTCGTCAAATCTGTTTTCATTTTTCCGAATCATCTGTTGATGTGTAAAAATTCTTATCTCATCTGGAGCGTACCAGTATGAGCTCTTGTTCCACGTTGATGATCGCTTTTTGGTAATCTTCTGCAAAACCGAATAGCGGATGGATGGATGGATACCAGGGACTGAGCACTGCAGCTGTACAGCTTATTATTGTACTATACCCTGGCTCCATTTTTGGGGGAGGGCTCACAACACAAAGTGAACTTGAGCCCCCGTTGTACCAGTATTCTTCCATCGAAGAAACTCATTTTTGAAAGAGGTTGGGATTAGGTTCGCTGAGACCCGGTCCTGCCCCTTCCATTGATGAGTGCCGTGTCAATTTCTTTTAATTGCGGCCACCGGTCCCCTTAGGCGTCAGAAAAATTCCAGAGGCGACGGTGGGGTTCGAACCCACGACCGCGGGGTCTACTAGCCGAGAGTCTGACGCCTTAACCACTCGGCTACCGCGGCCCCATGGTATGGGATTAACTGGAACCGAATAGCAATCGTAATGGGATGCAAGCATTGAACTCCAACTTAGAGTTTTAGATCTTGGTGAGATCCAACCAGCGTTTTCATTTATACCGACTCGCTTGATAGAACATAAACCCTTTAAAGTACTTGAAATCCTTGGATTTTTATCTCATCTATTTCTGTTCCACATGTTTCGTATCTAATTTCATCGAATTAAAAAGGAAAAGCGTTCAGAGTTAATTTACCATTCGCTGGTACACCCGATTCTTCTTCTTCACAGTGTAATGTGTCAATACCTTGGTGTTGAAGATTCTAATCTCATCATCAGGCTGTCGATGCACACGGGTAATGTGAATGTAGTTCAATACCTTCTATGATTTCATCGAAACGTGGATGTTCTTGTACATTTAACGTTTCCATTGTGATTTGGGTAAAATTTTATATTTGGCCCTTTTCAAAAATTGAACGTTTTCTTTCGATACGAGA
Organism: Cimex hemipterus; assembly: GCA_039619505.1. Taxonomy (NCBI): domain Eukaryota; kingdom Metazoa; phylum Arthropoda; class Insecta; order Hemiptera; family Cimicidae; genus Cimex; species Cimex hemipterus. The sequence continues at coordinate 35,248,902 of CM077100.1, read as the reverse complement.
GGAAGATATACTCCTGAGGAAGACAGGACCTAGGTTCGTCCATGTTTAACCCCTTTGGGGTCAAAAAAGATACTGAAATTTACTTTTAGAAAAAACGTCATTTTATAAGTTCTAACAGAAACAATAAACAAAGATGGCCGCAAAGATTAGAATTGGGAGACTGATATCTCTTTTTGTTCTCAGTTATACGGACATTTTTCAGATATCTTACAAGTTGGGGGGAGGTTTTCTTTTACCACTGCTATCGAAATATCTCGCACATTTTCCAATTTTTTTATAGCACACACAATGAGTGCCTCGGCAAAAACATTTATCCAAATTCAATATTGCACATTCGTTTATACGCGTTGTTCAGGCAGACTATCTCTCATAAAAACACCCCTAAAACCTGAAATTTTTTCGAACGAGCTATTCAAGAAATATCAAAAATTGTTAGGCTCCATTTTGGAAAAGTACATAATAGATCTTTCGCTTTCTTCGACAAAGGGCATAATTTACAACCACCGATTTTCTTCGGAGGGGGAATTATCGGTTTAGATTTGCGTTTTCAGACCATGTTCATTGGTTGAAGGCTCCACACAAACTGACTATAATATTCAAAAAACGATTGCTTTATATGTTTAGATTTTTCATATCCAGCTAAATATTGTGGGTGGAATCGAAACCGAGTCATTTTACTAAGGCTTTTCCTTTATTTTTCATAATGACCTTTTCTACTAAGTAGCTGTCCGGATACTTTACTAGCTGCAATTCTTCTTGATAAAACCCTCCTTGTTGGACCTTTACTAAATTCTGCTTTGTATTTCGATAACCTAACGTGATCCCAAATTTTGAATTTTATTTTCTTTTTATTAATTTTACCCACCCCTATGGTTCGGTGTTTTTTATTGTTGTATTCATTGAGCATCGATTTCAGTAATGGTAACCATTGGTAACATCCTTGGAGGCTGAATCCTATCCAAAACATTGTTTTTAAGGTTCTAATCTATGGATGCTTACACATTACTGAAGGTGTGTGTACCCGTAGGGTTGAGTTATTGAAATTCTCGTGTCCCCGTTGCTCACAAAAGGGAGCACCAATCGAGGATAATTGAACTGAAAACATCATTTTCAATAAATTTATATTAACAAAATACGAACAATGCAGATACATCAACATATTAAAAGAATAATATCAATACAACAAAATAATAACATTAACACAATAAAAGACTAACAGGAAATATTTATTTTTTCCAATTTCTAATAATCCATATGAATAGGATCATCCTTAATTATCCTCTTATCATTGTCTGGAGAGAAGCATATTTTATTAACCTCCACACTGTACACATCATTTAACTTTGATCGGATCATCTTTACTTTTGTCCTTGTTATTTCACAGGATTGCAAACACTGAACAAAATTATTTTATTTTAAATCACGATGGATAACACTTTTTTGAATACCTTTAATTTTTTCGTCTCTGATAGACGCCCCTCCCGATGATATATTTTTAATGCATACAGTTTTGCTCTTAATCCAGCAAATCCTGTAATGGTCCTTCCACCTCCTTCGTCTTTAAATTTGCCCATGACTTTTTTATTTAGTAATGAAAAACATTCATCGGTATATGGGTAATTGGATGTATCTATATGGTCATGTAACGCTCGAAGATAAAATCATCAGTTTTTATAAAATATATAAAAGAGTCTGTGTCCATATACATTATAGGAAGTTTTTCAAAGCTATATTTCGGTAGCATGTCGTAATCAAAAGAATACATAAACGTTTGGGAAATATCTAAAATTGCCATACCTACATAAATTGGTTTGTTAAATTTTATCTCTTTTTTTCGTCCGCGGATTGCTACTAGATTTTCCGTGAAAATTCTTCTGTCTGAAAAGTCGGGTTTCGTCATTAAGTTTTCACACTGTTTCTAACTTATTACCAACTGCGCATTTTGCTACGTTTTCTAACATTTTCCATCGTTTCCCCATAAACAGCATTATTGTACATACTGATATATTAAAAACTTATCGGTAGCATCCGTCCTAAGACGTGCGATGAATTGAACCTAACTCTCAAGCCAACGCGAAGAGCCCTATTTATTTTAATTATTTGTATTCCATGTTTTAACGCTTGTTTTAGAGCAACCAAATGGACAATGTAATTTTGTTTATTATTTAAATTTACAATTAATTTTTTATTTCCGCTGGTCATTTCTTGCGATTGAGAAAGAAAGGGTAAATAGTTGTAAGATAATGTAAAATTATAAGATATTTGATATCTACGTCTAACATATAACCATATTCACCCTCATCTTCTATTTCTTCAATTGATATTTTTTCGGGATTTACCAATTGAAAATCGGCATATGGCAACGGTTTGGTCATAGCATACCCGTATTGATTGTTACAATCTAGGTATGTAATGAATGATTGCTCACGATTTGGATCAGAATTTGGCTGATATTTGTTGTTAGATATAGCATATCGATGACACCTGATCACAGGAAGGAAATTTGGTACAACTGCTCTTAAATTACAATTTTTATGGGTAAAACCCCTGAAACGACACGTTATGTGATTGTGATCAAAGACTGATATGTCAGGCGTTTCAATTTGTTTACCGCAAACGTAACAGCCATTGGAATTTTGAGCGGCTAGCAGTTCCTCAGGAGTAGGGGGTATCATAGTTTCCTGATTTTTGTAGAAGCACCTTAACAGCCAAATCAAAAATGTATTTCATAAAATGTTCCGCGGCATTCGGACCTCTGTATAAATGGGGACCGTGTGGTAAATCATTACTTTCATTTTTAGCTTCTTCCGAAGCTTTCAAATATACATAAAAGCTCATTAGTGAGTGTTTGTTCCACATGCGTATCGATAATTGGGATTCGGTTAACAATCAGATATTGGTTTGAGAATTCATTCGAAATCGGCGTATACAACATGTGGAAGTTTGTACACCCTTTCCACTTTTTGAATTCAGCAAATTCTGTCTTGTGGAAGGATGACCCTTGCGGGAGCGTGACGACTACTTAGTTTTCTATGTCCGTTGAATTTTTCTTTAATCGGGCAGTGATGAAAAGAGCGCTTACAAATAAATAATTTCGATTTAAGGTTGGAAAGCGTTATAAACACATAATGATTTGTCTCTCTACTGTTAGAAATGGCTAACAGATCCCGATAATCTTCCAATTCTTCGTCAACAATTTTTATAGGATACACATCTGATTTTTTCCAAATATATTTATACTAATATAATTAATTTTTTCAAACAATGGTACATCTTTGATGTGGACGGGATATTCCACGCAATCAAAAGTATAACCATGTGATAGGTTTTTTATAGTTATTAACCCTGCGAGGGTTTTTATGGACTCATTTTGCAAGGATGGCATATTTAAAACAGAGTGGATCAGGGTGTTTCAACGTTTATGCATGCTTTTCTATTGCTAATTTCCTTCGGCAACGGTAAATAGCTATCACAACACAGGGGGTTGAATTTATTAATTTTAATTCTCAAGCCGTCTATCGTTTCCAAAAAACCAGCCACTTTTTGTTAATTATTTCGGCTTCTTCCAATTCTCTCTTTAGCTTATTAAATGCTACAGTGAGAAACGAATCTACATCACTAGTGATGTGTACTTCAACGTTTCGTGTTTTAAGTGATCTGTCACAAATATCGTGTAATGAATTTTGGAACACACATTCCAACACGAAATTAACTTTTAATGAATTAAATATTTGTAATCTATTTTGTATATGCATGCATATTGTTTCTTTAATATCATTTAAAAATAAATTGATGGCACTATTGAAACGTGATCTTAAAAAGTAAGATTTCAGCCTACCCTAAAATGCTGCTCACTGCCACGATCGGCCAACAGAGAAGCTTTATTAGACTCACCTTTTAGTCTTTTATTTTTGTTCCTGCCACAGAATCCTTCATGTCTCTTTAGATTGTGGAAACTATGGAAAACGTCATTGCATTCCGTGCCACATTACATTAAAAATAAATGTTGGCATTGCTTTTCACGTTCTTCGCGGTTGTTCGATTGGAAGAATCCACGTCCGCATTTACTACATCTTTACGACCTTTCTTCTAGGAAGTTTTCTATGCAATCATTTTCATGTCTTATACAGGTGTAGACGATGACGACGTTGACAAATGCTGAACCACAATTCCCGCATAAACATGCAAATATTACGGCCATTTCATTTTCTTCCTTTTTCGTATCACAATGCGCTTCTTGAATATCGACTCTGTTGCATTTGCATGCATTGTACGCATGCATACGATGCTTCACCATCAAGTTTGGTATGTTTTCCACATGACCAACTTATCTCCCTTGTCCTTTCGATGAAGGTATCTGTGACCATATATTCTGGCGATGTTCGATGTTCGATACAAGTTCTGCAAATTTTTCGTTCATGTCTTGACCAATTGTCTCGACGACGGAATTATCGTCCATAAATAGAACACGACAAATTAACGGCCGTATGTAAACTTCTACGACATTAGGATGGGAGTTAATGTCGCGCAAGAGTATATTTATTTTTGAAGAAACATCCACGCATATAACAAAGCATGATGGAGCTTTAAACATTTTAGATTTAGAACGAATATTTTATAATAGCAGTAATATGTATTATAGTTTATCTTACCGTTACAATAATTTCATACTTCAGCAAACAAATGAAAAGTAACAAAAGAATCAATTATAGTCTAACAAAACTATAAATAAATACGTTAAATAATTTGTTCAGTACATGCAATGTCTGTCATCATGACTTACAATACATTAAATCCAACAAAAAAACGGAAGGCAGAAACAATTTAAAAAAGAAATTGATATTTCCTGCAATAAACAATATATAACGTTGTGTACAATCATACATCTTAAATACGTAATATATTATATACTTACACAACTGGAATATCAGACGGGTTAAGAAAAAGTTTAAATGAAGGTGTTGTTTCAAGGCCAGTTCGAAACTAACTGAATGCAAAGTTAAATTTGAGCGAGTATGTGTCAAATAAACATGCATCTGCAAGCTATCGTGGCGTCACACGAGGTGAAATTTCAAGCCCTCGGGTCCCGCTAATGCATAGTCTACAGTTCTCCCCACTTCACCTTATTTCAATTCTCATAGACCGGCCATCGGGTCCGACGAATACATAGCCTAGACCCACCTACCCACCTCAACTGTTCCAGAACCCACATTTTATATCTACTGATCTTTCATTGCGAATTTGTCCCAGATGCTTTCAGAGATGCGATACCTGGGGTAATTGGAGAGGATTCGTGTATTATGCCACCCTTCCCAGCAAGATTATACTCGCCCTGCATTACTAGGAAACAATCTCCACAATCCAAGAAATCGAACATATTCCACACCCAGACTCGGTTCCTTCGGGCGAGCTACTTTTTTTCGGGCATATTCATGTATCATTGCATAGTTTGTCCTAGATGAACTTAAAACTGAAGAAAACCTGGCTTAATGGAACAGGAAGCTAGTAGTCTTCCAGTCATTCCAGGACGACAATCGTCCCTAGATCAAGAGGTCCTAATTTTATGGAAACAAAAATTAAAACCCAAAATCTTCTTTCTTCAACCTATTTCCGCTATTTGCTTAATATTAACCTTAAGACAAATAAAAATACAGTTTATGTTGTACATCACGGTTGCAATGCACAATTGCGTCTTATTATTATATCTCTCGTGTCGTTGGTACGTCTGACGCGTTTACGCTTTATGACAACTTTAATTATACACTTATCTTTCTTGTAATTAGACCGGACACACCGCGGGGATATGCTGCGGATGATAAAAACGAACAAACTGTAGGTTTGCATTTCTTAATGTTCCGATTGTCGGAGTCAATCACTGTACATTTAAAAAGATTGTTGTATTTTTTGTACATTTATTTGACCTTAGGCATCGGTTTTAGGTCGGGCATATCGTAATGTTACACTTGTTACAATATATTACATTGTCTGAAGTTGTAAAACATGAAGTTAATGAAACGTCAGGTGAATTATATGCGAAGTAAGGAAATTTCTGGGTACTTGCTGTGGCCGTACAAAATTTACTCTTCGCAGGACGACGAGCTGACATTTTTACGAATTTCACCGCGCTAGAGACGATAAATATATATTTTACGAAATGAGTTAAATAGAGCTAAACGAAATTTGGTAACTCCTCTAACAGATAATACCAACAACATTTTCAAAAACTCAGACCTGATTATTGACGCAAAGGGAGAATGAATCCGGCGAAATAAAAAATAACAAATAGGAAAAACTCCCTGAAGGAAATATTTAACAAAGCTGGATTGAAAAGGGGCTTCATGCATACAAGAACACCAAGCAAAGGGGAAGAGTTATTAAATTCCTACTTTCCTAAACCGACCGTTTTAATCGGCGTGTTTTAATTGAACGAAATTTTACAGAAGGCTGGTAAAATAAATACCAGAAATTGATCCGGGTGAAAGTCCCGTGACGATTCTTTGAGTAGGAACAAATGGAAACTGGATTACGCACCTGCTCACACGGCATTGACACTTAAGTGTTATTTCGTCTCAAACCCTTACACCTTCACCCTCAAAAGAATTCTTCTCCGTCTTTATCTGCCTCAGGGTTATAAACTGAGCTTTTCTATTTACGCCCAAATGATTAACTATGGGGTTAGGAGTCGGTGGCATATTTGTACAAATTCAAAAAATTTTCTCGAAGAGTGCACATCAGTTTGCATAACTAAATTGTAGAAATAAAAAATATTGTATACGCGGTATCTATTTGTACTATGCATTGCGAAGAAAGAATCCTTTTATGGGGATCCCTACGAGGGGCTAAAAGTTACGTAAGCGCCAGTCCTTGATGGTACTGCATACGAATTTTTCCAAAATGCTCGGGATGAGGTAACTTTATTACCTTATTCAACTTTATTTTTGTTCTCATTCGGTCGGCCAATCATTCCCTCTTTTGACGATGGGGGGGGGGGTCCAAACGTCTCACACTACCGTGATATTTCCCTGTTTAGATGCTGTCACTAAAGTCTTCACTGGTTTTCTTCACTGGTTTTCGATGCATTTGTAACAACACAACCCTTGCAGTGGGTTTCAGGCTGGGTTCCGGAAAGGTTTGTCGACAATGGACAATTTATTTGGGCTCTCAAATAAAATAAAGGTAAATTTTCCAAAAGATAGAACCTTAAGGCAGCCTTTGGTTCAGTAGATAGGAATTGGCTAATTATAAAGCGCGCAAATCTTGATTTCTCATTCAAACTGTTGAATATTCTGATATGTATGTTGGGTTTTACAATTTCAGTTGTACGAAATAGAAATAGTATTCCGGAATTTTCACATTAAAAACGGTATGAAACAAGGGTGTGTGTAACGCCCAGTCCTATATTCTTTATTTTTGGATGACTTCCAAAAATAAAGTTTTAAGGTCCATTCTTGAATGTGGCATCATCATAGGCGACGAATATTTTAAGATACTTTTGTGTGGAGATGATATATTGATCTTAGAGGAAGTCGGGGACCTTCAATCTTTGAGTAATTAACCAATTGTTGTGCTGGCTTTTTGTGACCAATGAAACTTGACCGTACACCTGGATAAATTTAAAATTTTATTTTTTGGGAAAGGTGGTAGGCGTGCTGCGTCAGGGAGTAGGGACAGCATGGATAGATAGATACAGTAGATAATAAGAAAAATAATAAAAAAGAAAATAAAACTGTTCTAAATTGTCAAATTCTTTTGAAATTGTGTTTTACTAATCATCTCTGACGTAAATCAATACTTGCAAATTTTGCAGTAAATTGGGTTTGGAATTATCTGTTGTTCACTCAGGACCTAGTTTTAGGAACTATTCAGCATAGTTCGAAATATTTAACATTTGTCGTTCCATCTTGTGCTATGCTTGCCAGGTCTTGGAGTTAGTTCCAGAGATATGCGGTGGTAGAAAAAGCTCAGAGGTTTTTAATTTATTCAAAAAACTTCCCTCGTCCGGACTCTACACCGACACATACGCTGTGTTTGAGATTGGGGTGGCCTTACTATTTATTTTTACCGTAAAGCTCCACTTTCCATTTGTTTTCAAACACATAACCTTGGCACACTCGCCTCTCTCCAAAATTACAGCTACAGCAGTAATAAACACGAATTGCTACTGGTTTTTCAAATGGAACACGTTGGCTCATGATTATAGTTGTGCTGTCACGTTTACAAATGAAAATATAATGACTGTCCAGGTCTATCTGAAATCCTTCTAAGTCGAGTTAGGTAAGTTCATCTGGAGTTGTCTAAGAAAGCCTTCCTGTACACCCGTTTCCTCCTTTATAAAGAGTGGACCATTTGCTTTGCGTTCCAAACAAATATTCTTAAAATTTGTATCCGGGAAATCGAATGGTAACAAACTATGTTCTTTATGCAACTCAAGGGTAAAATAATATATTTATTTCTTCGTGACTGAGTGTTCAATTTTATCTGAATATCGTCTTCTGCATCTATGTGTCCCTAGCTTTTATCGCGCTTCATTTATCCAGATTCTGAACGAACAAAGGAAATCCCTTGCACCACTACCAATTGATTCACAGATCAATTGATGATAAATTTACTGATAAGGATAAATTAGTAAAGTTAGGTTTTATTTCCCCTCTGGCTAAGGAATGTTACGTTCTCTTCAAATTGGTACCGACCCAAGTGACCTAGAGCCTTAATTCGTACCTCGATCCTACAAGTACATGCAGTGCCTTTTATGCCTGTCGACCTCGTAATATAATATGCTCACTTCTGCTGTATCGTCGCTTTCACTGTGACAGCTCTTCCGATGCAGCCCGACTTCCACTTCATCATTACTTCAGCTGCATCCTCTCTTACGCTCTATCATAACTTTCGCTGCATCCTTTTTTATTTGTCCACTTGTCGTTTTTGCTTTCTATCTTGTAACTTTTACGTCCAATTTATTTTTCCTTACATTTGTAATATTCCAATATTAATATCAAGTTAAGAAAAAATTATTCTATTGGTGGGCGGTATGTTTTCACCAAAATCTCGACTCTTTAAAATCTATTATGTTTTCCCCAAAACTCATTAATTCAAGTTCTTGCATTCATGTAGTATTATCTGATCATGTACTTACCTCCTCCCGACATTGATGTCCAGTAATGTTCGAGTCCTTTTTTGCTCCCGACTTACTTCCTTTATTGTTCCACATCCAAAATTTTCATTTTTTTATTCATTTTTCTGCATAGAAGAATTCTTTCATTTTTATTTTGTTACCGCTCGACGTAACAATTGTGCGTGTAAGTACTATATATTTTTCCAAGCTTACACAAACTTGATTTACAAAGTGATGTACCGAATCGAACTTTTGCATTTTCCATGAGAACCCACGTTCATTTACAACGACCCAAGAGTGGCCATTAATTCAAACGCCGTTAAATCACTCATTTAAATGGCCTCATTGATTTTAATAATCATTTTCGAACGCTTTACCCCAAGAATCCTAAAGCCTACCCTTCTGAGGGGGTTAGAAAAGAAAAACTTCCCCCATAGAACTTCTTTTGTTTATTGCAGAGATAACGGGCACGGCTGTTTCTTTTGTGCTGTACGGACACCGAGTATGCACGAGAACGCAATTAAAAAGTTAAACAGTTACAAGATTGTATGACGAACTGTTAACAAAGAGAGAACATCCCACCAGTAAATTTCTTTTCAAAAGGCACCTTAATGTAATAAATTAGCTCATAAATTCATCCCAATTTTACCGTCCAATCAATCAATTCAACATATTATATTTATTTAAATATATCAGTTAACTGTTTACTTTATCTAAACTTTTGACAAAGTACGTTTATGAGAAGTCGTTATTTTTGGGTAAAATGGGTGTAAATTAGTTTTTCCTCCTGCCAAATTTATAACCACAGCGCCTTCGTAATGTAATGTAACGTCCGAAACGAAAGATTTTTTTTTTAATTTCACGGCTGTTCCTCCTGAAACGCATTACCGCGACGAACAATGCATCATAACTGGCATGTATTTATATTTTTAATTTACAGTCTTACTTATAATTATTTTCTGGCATATTGGGTATTACAAACTAAACTGCGTCCCCTGGTAGCCGGAAGCACGTATGGTATCTGATCGATGGCATCTGCAATGCTCAAGGACAACTGCCTACTGATTACAAGTAACTAACCTAGACCGATTAAAAGCTTTACAAATCGTTTAAAATGACAGGAATTTATTTTTGGTTTTAAATAATACTTGAGATATAAACATATCTATTCTACATTATATGGACTATTAAATAGCAAAAAAGAAAAAAAATGGTAAGTAAAATAAGGGTGTTGACAGGGTTTCAGATGGACAGAAGATTTTTTCCTTATTTTATCTTTTGAACTCCACTTCTACTCCACAAATTTTAATTTTTATACACATTTCTTTATCAATAGAGTCTGTTCATTAAGATTAAGAATCGTGTTCAAATGTTTTTAGGCATTTCTCTTTATAAATTTGAGAAATATGTACTTCACGGTTTTTTAGTTGACCAAAGGAAGGGTTAAACTAACAGTCTTATTTAGATACAATTTTTTCAAACTCCATTTGTACTTTAACATTTATTAATTATTTCTCCGCACGTGGATTTTATAAATTTTTACTTACAATTATTTTCCTATTAATGTTTCATAAAATAAAATAAAGAATCGTTTCAATGTAATGAGCGGTTTTCAAGAAAAGTGTACGGAAAAGTGAAAAAAAAACTTTTCTACTTTCAGATCGAGTTTAAATTTTTCCAGTCGGCGTAAAAACTTAACACACATATTCCTCTTGGAAAGAGTATCGACAAAAAAAAGTTTGTTTGGGGTAGTAGTTTTTGACCAAGAATATACATAAAATAGAGAATGGGAAGTTCATCCAGGGAAGGTACAATGAAACACCCTACATTCAAATAAATATTTAGATATATACTTATATAGATATGTGTGTAATTTAATCGAAAATATTAAATAATGCAATGTATGAATAACAAATATAATTATCTTACAAATTGACAATGTTAATATCAAGGGGTCCATCTTGGAGAATTGTTCTGCCGATTTTTAAGTAATAATAAAACTGGGCTTTACGATCTGTGGTGATAATTTAGCTATCATCAAGATAGACATCAACATTTGATTGACAGTTTTCAAAGAAATATTTTACTTAATTCCGAAGCTTGGAATCTCATGATACCTCAGAGACTCACCAGTTTCATTCTATCCCTAGAGAGTTGTAGTTTAATATACAATATCCACATTTTGGTCTACGAAAACCGCATAATTTGGAATTTTCAAGCAGTATATCGTTGCCACTCTTACCACATCCATGGGGACATTAGTCTGAAGGTCATGATCGCTCCAAATGGACCCGTGCCGTGCCGTATAGTTCCATTTGGAGTGGCTGAAATATGAGGTGGCATTCACGACCGCTCCACAATCAGTCACTTCGCTCGTCATCTTGTGATTTTCTTCCTCCAAAATAGATGACAATCTCTTGTGCTACACTGCTGTTCGTTTATACATAAAAAGCAATAAACCGCAGAGGGAATGTAGTAAGAATTGGCTCCTGAACAGAACCCTTAATACCCGCATCGATTTGATGAAGATCTTTCCTCTGAACCCCCAGACTGGAGGAACTATTTGAGGATAGATGAAAGGTTTTATTTATATTTACTCCAGCTTGTTACCCCCTTGATTAGAAAACGAAAGACAGTCATGAGAGAAATCATCACTCCACATTAAAGGTTGGCAGCCACTCTCGCTAAAGAGATGAACTACGAAGAACTTAAGTTCTCTATTACAATTTCTACTCAGCGCTTAGCATGCTACCCGCCGCAAATCGAAACTCCGATTTTTCATGAGGATGCATTACCTCCGTGCACATCTTTCCGATGCTATGCCACGCTAACCTACCCGACACTGTGATCCCCACTGTCCAGATTTTCATCGGGTAACATCGAGTACTGTCAAAGACAAAAGAACCGGACAGTCATATTTTTATTCAAACTACATGTATAATTACAAGATACTTATTTTAATATAAACCAAATTAACGGCGATTAAAAATTAATTCTTTTTTTAAATTAATTTTAATGGTTCGGTAGAAAATTAATCAAAACACCGGAATACGATTTTTTGATATAATGAATTTAACAAACAATGTATTGTACTCGTTTCGGCGGTGCTTATACTAAATTTAGAACAATTTATTACACGGTTTTGCTCATAAAATTTAATTAACGACTTATTTCACAGTTTTTCCCGTAAAATTACACCAGTTTGTAATGTCGGGTAGCATCAAAACAGGACACTCATATTTTTTGTAGTTTACTTCAAACTAAGTACATGTTATTTGTCGTTATATTAATTACAATATGTTATTTTAATGTAAACCAAATTAAACAAGATCAAAAATGCATAAGTTTTTATAAATATTGTTTAATTATGATGGTTAGGACTAACTTTATTTAAAACAATTAAGTTTAACAAACAATTTATTAGATGGTTGTGCTCATAAAATTTAACTAATAATTTATTACAAGTTGTGTACAAAATAGTGCATTAAGAACAAAAGATGCGTTGCGATTGAGATAGTGATTATTGTGATAAATTCTGTGGACTGTACGCGACGTGTGCTTGGGTCTGAGAGATGTGCACACCCGACAAGGCGTCGGGCAAGTCTGTTCCCGGCTTTAAACACACAGATTCTATTATGGAGAAGAAGGTTGGTAATACGGTAATACATGCTGGGTAAAAAGTGCTTTTTGCTTTTACTCATTGTACACATTTAACGATTTCAATGTTAAAAATTTCTAAATAAAAAATCCCTAAAATATTGGAGTAAAAACAATCCCTATCTTAATAACTCCTTTCTGCCGGACAAGAGAGACTGCCATCACCTTTTAGAAATTGGCTGATGATAAAGTTTGGCTAATTTGATGTACTTTTTAATGTTTTTTTCAATCGGTTTAGCAAATCTACTGTGTGTAAATATTAAAACGAATGCATTTAATCCGAACGGTAAAAAAACGACAGTTCAGTATCGTCGAGGGTGAATTTATTACTTTATCGACAATTTAAGACTTTCTCCTTTCTTCATTACAGGATTATTATTTAAACCCAGTAATACATACTTACGTTTAAACCTTTGACCGATAATCAGAGAGTACACTCACCTGGAAAAAGAAACAAAGAATCAATTTAATACACTCGTTACACTCCAAGTACTAATTTCAAAACTAAATAATTATTAAAGGCTTAGAAATAACTCGATATTGCATTAATTTATATCTCATAAGGCGTTAGAAACAAGTTATTACAGTACACGTGTCTAAATCAACAAAGTACATTCAAGTACGAATTATAATCCTTCTCCCTTAAAGGGAGAAACCTTAGTCCTATCATATATACACAATAGACTGACGATTAAGAAAACGATACCACTCTTACATAGACGACAGACGATACCGCAATGAAATTTAAGCAAGCTCAGTGGCCTTGAGAAACCTCCAGGATCATCAGTCCAGCGTGAGAATTCAAGAAGTTTCAGTTCAACTAAACATCTTGAAACGACCTCTTCTCCAATGATTTTGTACTAGTCCTAGAACCCTACTGAAGATATAAACTACAGAAAAGACTAGTTGACTACAGCGGATCTGGACCTATTATTGACCGTGGGGTTTAACAAAGTATTCCAACTTGCAACGGATCCAATGCAAAATCAAACCGTTGCTGAACCTCTCTAATCAAACATTACGAATCCAATTTATCATCGACATAGCAAGTAGTTGAGCAGCTTTCGAGAATATGTCGACCCTATCGTATCCCCCTCAACTATGCAGGCGATACTGCTTTCCTTTCAGCACACGCAAACTCAATGATGATCGTCAGAAATATCGTCTATTAATTTAATGCCGGTCTGCTTTAATGAAAAATAATAAATCCATAGTCCTATACTCAAGTTACACCATGCCATCTCCAAGAAACTTTCAAGATTTCCTCGCAGGAAGACCAACAGTGAACATATTTAACTTTTTACAATTTGACGAATTAACTGAGTTTTGTTTCTTTATGACGAGTCTTTACGTTACTACGTAATTTGTCGGCACAGCCGTTTGGCATATAATTAACCCGATTATACCTAATGACAGACTTTCAATAGCGATGACATCCCCACATATGCAGGCGATACATCGCGTACCTCCAAGACCATGCCCAGTAAATTCACTTCATCCTTATAAACTTTCCTCCCATCTACTACAATTCTTTAGCTGTAACGCATGAAAATAAATCGGATTACACGTTTTTTAATATTGTAGCACGCAGTTCAACAGTGTCACAGGGTGATAGCCATCACAGGTCTTTCTGCATTCCCTAGAGGTGAATCTCCGATCGAATGTGGAACCAGAAAAACTCATGTGCATCCATTCAATGACATCTTCTAAAATCCTATCTGTTTACAACTATTTTTCTAGTAGGCTTGCAGAAACGAATCGCAACCTTCTTCTATCCCATGCACTGCTAGACACTGTCTGCTCCAACAGGCCACACCCTAAGGTATAAGGCACTATACGCTATGAACTATCAATACCGATACAGTTCTCACATATGCAGAAGATATCTTCACCCTTCAAAAATACGATAACGATCAACGATCAGAGGAAATAACCTTCACACTTAACACTATCACTTTTCATCCAATCTACTTATAACTCAAGTTTCCCAACAATTAAAGTCCTTTAATAGAGACTTCACACGGACCAAACACACCATAATTGGGTACATTTCCCAAAACCATCTAATGAATGAAATTCAACTATGCGTACTTTTGAGCTATGCCTTCGAAACATTTGCAACAATTGAAAATTATTTGTCGACGGAAGCACTTTGTATGTAGACCGCTTTTTGCTTTACTTAATTTTACTTTACGGTGTGTACTAAATGACAGGCTGGTGTTGGAATGGTGTCAGCATTAATCGAAATTTTTTAAGCATTGGGACTTCGAATTTGACTAAATAACCTCCTAAGTTTACAATTTAAAATATTCATAAGCACATTCTGTAACAAAATAAGAAAATAATTCTATTAATGCAAACTTTGGAATGTGCCTCAGGCGGTTTTTACCGGTACTGTTTGAAACCATATCAAAGATTAATAAACCACCAGATGCGGAAATATAGTGAGACGGGTGATTAAAAGGCAATAATGGTTTGATAGCGGTTTTATTAACCCACCTCGCCATTTACTAATATAAATCTATACCGCAAATATCTCCGCGGATTGCTTTTCCAAGCACCTCCAAATAGACGGAATACCACAAATCGAAAAACCACGGCGAACATTCTCCGAATATATCGCGGGAATCGTTTTATCGAAGATATTTATAATCCTATACACGCTTTCTTCTTCGTTGTTTTAACATTCCGCTCATGATCACCTGGAATATTGATGGTAATTTTTTTCGCAGATATTCTCTTGCCTGTAACATTCCCTTCTACAATTTATTCTAATTGTCTTGTTCGCTTCGCTTTCTATTAAAAACACTACGGCTCCCGGGAGAGAAGGCCTTCAAAAATTACGGCTGTTGAAATTGCAAGGGGCAACTTCTCGGGTTTTGCCCAATGGTAGTTATTATTTCAAAAATATGGACTATCTTATTTTGCATCACTGCGAGATCTCGGCTAACTGGTCGGTTCTAACAACTTGTTGAACTTTTATCAAAATTTAGCTCACAACCGAAACTTGTTTTGAATCTGTTTTTACCCGCATAATCTGAATGATACAGCTATGCAGTTCGAGTTTCAACAAATCCTTAATACATAAATGATAAATGGAGGAGTGAGTGTGTTGTTCAAACTTTTTAAAAAGATAGTTCCTACTCAGAGTTAGTTGTTTTCAACGAATCGGATTTCAAGCTTATTGCTCATCATCAGGTTGACTGAATTTACAACCACGTCTCTCGACATAAATTGAAAAATTGAACACGTCCAACCTCACCTATACGACGCTACAATGAGTTTTTAATGCCCCTTACAATATTAAATATTTGATTAATAAATACTATAAGAAAATAACTATAAATAGTATTAATTTATATGTTTTTATTTATTTATTAAAATTAAAATAATAAAAACTAATATACACTAATATACAATAATATACTAATAAACGATTAGTAAATTAATGGTAAAATTAAATAATAAAAAATCAAATTATTTAATTTGATTAATTTGTACGACTAATATTATAGAAGTACATACTTAAAATATGAGGTAAATTAAAATCTGTTATATTATTAATTCATTAATCTCCTTGTTTGACTTTTTTAATATCAAATTTCTCAAACTAATCTAGTTCCCTCCCTTTTTTGAAACTGTGTAACACTGTTGTCTTTTAATTTAAATTGAAATTGTTTTTTGTTTCGAATTAGGCAACTGTTCTTTAATTCTCGTCTTAATTTATTTTATAATTATTATTTTATATTTATTTACAAAGCGGGATTTGTCCTGAATATTTAATGTCGAATATTTACGATTGTGTTGGTAAACGAAGTTGTCAACCTTGCCTTTAAGTTTTGAAAAGATGTTTTAACTGAACACGTACATCTAAAAGCTTCTCTAAAACGTTCTTGTCTAATAATTTTACTTTTTCTAATAGTTCACCAATGTATGGCAAACATCAAAAACCCAATATTTCATTTTTGGTGGGGTGGTAAAGTCTTCTTTCAAAGTTAATTTCTTTATTCTTTTAATTAGCAGCCTATCAATAAATATTTCTTGATATCTATTGGCTTGAGCTGAGGGATGAATAGTTTGCAATACTATTTTATAGTTAGCAGATGTTAAAGGGCGTTTTAATATACGGTCTAAGAGCCAAATGAAACCAGCAGCTTTTTAGGCCCATGGGTGAAAAGAATTAAAAAATAAAAATACAAATTAAACACTAATTTATAATAATTTTCTTACAGTATTTATATTTATATAATATCTAGTTTGTTATAATTTCCGCTTTTAGCACTTCAAAATTGAGCGGCATTAAAAACGAGCTTCTCATTGGAAAGTCGCGTCGGCGGGTTCACTTTTGCAATTCGTGTCGAGAGATGTGGTTGTAAAATTCCGTCAACCTGATGATGAGCTAAAACTTGAAATCCGGTGTGTTGAAAACAACGCCCACTGAGTACAAACTATCTTTTTATATAAAAAAAACCCTTATTCCTTTTTTTTTAAATATCCATTCATCAACTTCAAACGAACCTTTTTCCTATTCAAACTAACCCCTTAATTAAGCAATATAAAACATTTAAAGGATAATATGAGATAAAAGCATGTAAAATCAAATTGCTGTATATCTGTTCAAATATGAAATAAATGGGCTCTTTCTTCAATTAAAAAAATTATATATAATTAAATAAATAAGTTTTCTCTGTCAAATAAAACCTCTTTTTAATTTGAAAATGACCCGTCATTCGGACCAGTTAACCCTTTTTAATTTCAAATTAACCTTTTCCATTTCAAATTAACCTTCTTTTAAATTAATCGGTGCGTCGGTGCCCGGAGGGTTTAGGCGTTGACACGCGGTCATCACTGTAACGTAAAGGTACCGGGTTCGAATACAGGACCTCTGAATTCGAACCCGACATACTTAGAAATGAATTTTTTTGTTAAAAATACCGGCACCTTGAGGGTTGATATGACTTCTGCTGTTGCGAATAATCATCAAAAATAATAATAATTCACTAGTTTTTGTGATCCGATTGACCAAATAATATCTTTCAATTAATCATTATGTAAGGTATTGGTGGTGATTAAAAAAAGTCAGTGCCACGAGTTGAACATGACCCCCCCCCCGGACATTCGGCTAAATACGCCACTGCTCTACCACTTGAGCTATCGTAACTTCGATCCACTCGTACACTAACTTTAAACATGATAAATGAGGGAATTCAAAACGTTGGGTTGAGATGAGAAGAAACTGCCTCCTACATAGAAGACCCGGTTCGGGACGTCCTAAAGTAACAGAACCACACACGATCATTATTTTTTCACTTTGAGAATTTTGTGAAAGCGACACCTTACAGTTACTCAAGCAATTCACGAACTCCAGGAATTTCGAAATGTCCAAATTCTTGAAAGCACTGCTCCAAGAACATTAAATCATTAAGGACTGATGGCTATTCACCCTATAAGAGGACCGGAATTGACCAGAACACACGGAGTTTCACGGCTCGCATTTGCCAGAACGCAGCCATTGCTCTGCTGTACTTTTTCAGATGACTGTAAATTTTCTGTATGATCTCCAGATGGACGTGAAAAAGTATGGAGAAGGTGAAATGAAATGTACGAAGCTTGTAATTTTTCTCAGAGCCAACCTTTACAACGTAGCTGATGCTGTTCATAGAGTTTGATGTTGTTCATTGAAAAAAGAAAAAAGTTCAAAAGATCCTACCTTTTACGGCCACTCGCTGTGCGGATGAAATTTTAGAACATCATTTCTTGCCTGTCCTTCCCTCCCGATGCAATCAAAGACAATCCGACTCTAATGTGCTATAATGCCCGTCCACATGTCCTCGCATAGTACAAACGTACGTACCTTCAACATCATAACATCAGGATCTGGCCAGTCGGTTCTCCAGACTCGAAACCCCATCGAACATTTATGGGATAACCTCAAAAACGAAAAATAGCACGTCCATCACTTTTTGATACACGCCACCATCTTGAAAGGACTCTCTGTGAAGAATGGGCTAACCTCCAGCAAAGGGACATTTGCAAACTGAAAGTATGCCGACGCGTCTTCGAGATGTAATTAAGGCAAGAGCAGGAAATACGAAATATTGAAATTTCAATTAACAATCTAAAACAAATTTTATCTGTTTGTCTTTTTTTAATTTGACTCTTTAATTTTTCATTTTCTTTAGCAATTTCGATTTTTTTTACTATAAAAAAGACTCCATTATTGAATGTTAAAAACATGAACTTTGATTAATATATAAAAATATATACAAATCATCCTGTATTGCAAGTGGGTGGAATTTTTTGTCCGTCAGTATATATATATATATATATATA
>CM077100.1:35196167-35220648 GCA_039619505.1 Cimex hemipterus | reverse complement strand
TATTTCCATAGAAGAGGAGAGTGATTCTTGGTCTATTCTTGAGTTTATAACATCCACGAGAGAGTTATAGGAGTCATAAAAGGGAGCTTCAATGATTTTTCTTGGGATTTTGAAATGGGTGTGGGAATAGTTGGATATTTTGGATGAGCTCCTCCCTAAATCGGTCTCATGAGACTCTTGTAATTAGTTTGTGCAAAGTATGTTTAATTTATTAGTCGTTCCTGTCTAATTTTTTAATAAATTAATTTCTTTTCTAAAATAAAATTGTACAATTGAGAATGAAGTAACGAAGAAAAAAATTATTATTACCCACCTGTCCACCGTGTAAAATAGGCGCGCTTTATCAAATGGAAGTACCTAATTAAATGAAGTAAGGAGTAAATCCCTCGACTCCATTTTGGCTAAATAATTTTACCTAAATAACGTTTCAATAATGCATCGGGGAGTGGAACTAGTCTCCTGTGAAACATTTTGATGGAGAAAGGTGTGTATATCACTTTACCACCGGCCCTGAGTACTTGAATTAATAGTGAATCCATCCCTTCCCTCAGCACCTCGGCTGTAAAACCTATACTATATTTAATAATAATATATCGATTCGAACTTCGGTGTTTTATATGTCTGAAATACCTAATTTTTCTACGACTCATGATGCTTAATTTATCATTTCTCAACTATCCTGTTAGGGCTTGTCATCAACAGGGGGAAGGTTTGTGCCCGGTTTCTAATCGACGATTAAACGCTTACAACGTATAAAGCTCCTCTTTCCGCTAACTGATTTCTGTAGTTATCCTCATTTACATATCATTTAGACATGGAATGGTTTGGAACAAAATCCATTTCGCCCTACAATTCTGGCAACTTGACATTACTATAAAAACGCTAAGCACTCAAATTGGTCGTATAAGTTTTTTTGGGAGGGGGGGGGGGTTATTCAACCTCATTTTATGATGAATCTTTTTTTTTTTTTTTGTCAAAGGAAACTGACAGTTCCGTCTTTTTAAGGTTTCCTTTCCCAAAAACGCCTATGTCTAGTGGGGGACCACTGGAAACAAGGGTGATAAAGTTCAGTCGAATTACATGACCACAGAGACGTACGAGGGTATGGTACTCGCAAGGCCATTAATCATGGCAGGTTCCTTTACGCTTCCAACCTAGCACCAAACCCCCCCGATACCACCGTCGAGGTAAGTAAGGTTTTCTGAATATTGTTTGGTAGATAATATCCTCTGATAATAAAAAATATAAAGGTTGTGGTAAGACCATTTCCTCGGATGCCTGGCATTTGGCAATTTCGTAATGGTGCTTGGTTAAGCCCGTAGGGGGCGTCTAATTTGCTATAGGGAGTATTCCGGTTGCTGGAGAGATTTCTAGATGCCCGTGCATTCGTTGGTAAGGAGTTGTGGAAAGGACACCTCGTAAGGCCGGACGATCGCATATGCCAACCGATATGCCTTGCAAAAATTCGTTGCTTGTTCTTGAAGGTTGTGGGATTTTATGGGACCTGCAAACTTTGTCGGCGAGTTTCTTAGGAGGCAAGAATCTACCAATCATGATCCAGGAGTGTAGCGTGCTGGAGTAGACTATTCAATTAGTACGTGTATAGACACAGAGGTCAAGAATTGGACAGAAGCCAAACCACTTGCGGAAGTGGATGTCCTACATTATAAACCATAGAACGATATAGGCTCACGATTAGATGCGGTCTCTAAGAATATTGCCAACTAATTGAAGGTGGCTCGTTATTAAAAAGAAATAGCCCCAGATATGAAAGGTATTTTAGGATAAAAATGTCAATCAATATTGTTGAGATTTATTAGGACAGGAATATAATCAGATGAAAGCTTAAGGAAGTAAAATGTAATTACGATGGTAGAAAGGAGCCAAACGTATCTGGTATTTCGGATAAATATGTAGGCCCGTGTGAGTTGATTAGAGGAATAAAAGGATAGTTTTCAGTTAGGTGAGCGGCGAGGATTCATACTGTAATCTCTGGTTCATGCGAGGTTCCCTTCGTTTTCACTCGTACCGCTGTCGGGGCATCTAGGCTTATGTCAGACCGCTCGGTGGATATCCTCCAGAAAGCAGTGGATAATTTGCGGTTCCATTGTCTCTGACAGTGTAAGCAGGGTTTTGAATTTGGTGGTTGAAATCATAGTAATCATTGGGCGGTCGTGCGGACTCTGGAAGGAAGAAGGGAAGGCAACATCTCGTAAATTTGAAACCTCCACCTAAGGAACGTTACTTACTCCGGTTCGGCATCGACAGGACCTTTTAGTTAATTCTAAAGTCCGTACAATTAAAAGTCATTTCTGGTTGATAATTTATCGCGTTAGGCTAGATATTTCAGCCTTTCATACCCCAGACAAAAACCGATTCCGATTTAATTTTCATACTACAACATATTTATATTTAAAATGATCCCAAGCGTGGTTTACTGAAAGTTATAGCTGTAACTCTACTCTTTTGAATAACACATCAAGTTTATGACAAAGTCCGCCATTTTTTAAGGAATATAAATGTGGTGGGAACTTAGGTTTGATATTAAATGAACCGTAATTAGAAAATAAATCATCCTCTAATTCTTGTCTATCCATTATTATACCTAGTTCAAAGTTTAATTGAGAATTCGGGCTAAGTTAAAATTTCCAATTCAAATGGAATAACCCTGCGATTTATACAGTGAATCAAGTGGGAGCTGCGCTCGGAAAAGTATACCGTCTTTGTGTTATTTTTATGGATGTCGGAGTCTCCGAAGAGAGAGAGGAACCTTTTGTTTTTACGACTGTAAAATAACAAAATAGGATCGAGTGAGAAAAAATGGAAAAGACGTTGCAATAGAAAGTTTTGTTTTGAGAGATAGTTGATAGCAGATAAAAACGTGAGCGATTGTTAAAGAATTCTAAGTGAAGACAATGGAAAAAGATGTATGAAGAAAATATATGTTATTTTATGTTCTTCTTTTATGGAAATAAAATTATCCACGGCATTTGGAATTATTTTCTTTGGAGTAGAGACTGTTTTTTGGACGAACAGCTGATTTTTCTTTTTTTATGATGTTTTTAAATTTTTTTTCGACTCGGTACATTTTAATTTTGATACGAATTCTGTACATTACGGTAATCCTTCGATAATGTTCGATGTTAGTACATTTAAGCAATCTTTCAATGTCATTTATTTGTTTAAAATGAGGCCAAAAGCAATAATTTTTCGGTACGATGTCTCAAAATTTATTTGATCTAATACAACTATTATTTTTATGTCTTATTTATTATTATGTTTTCAATTCATATATCAGTTATTTAAAAAAAAGAATCGTTTATTTTGACAACCTAAATTTGGGGCACAATTGTACATCTTTTTTTATAAAAAGAAAACAATTGAATTTTTTCAATACTCCTTAAAATATTATGGAGAAAAACCATCAATTAAATTTTACTGTATTTTACCAACTTTTTAAAGTATTTTACTTATTCAGGTGGTATAAAAAAAAAGATGCCATTGTTCCTTACCTTATGCTCATTTTTTTTTGTTTATTTGTTTATTTTACTACGAATTCTAAGATCAGATTTTTTTAAAAATAAGGATGCCGTCTGGTGTGATGTAGGTTTCGGAAAAACGTTTTCTTTATCGTGCCAACGTTTCGATCTTTATTTAGATCTTCTTCAGGGCCTGGGATTTACAAACATAGTTTACATTTAGAAATTACATATAGAATTTGGAAAAGTGAGTTTATACAATGCGAAATATATTTTTTATATATTAAATCAAAGTATTTCTACTCACGCAAAGTGTTTGTCTTCTGTGTAATTGTGCCAGTGCGCTATTTATGTTATGCTGTTTTATGTTAATATATATTGTATTTTGGAGGGGTGGGGGAGGAAGTCTGTATCGAAAAATACATTTTTGTATAAGGTGTCTTTCACTTCAAAGAAGCCGACAGAGTGGAGAAAAATGAAGAATGGTTCTGCCTGATTATCTTTTCAGAATTATTTAGACGAGGATAAATAGTGGAAGAATTAGATTAAGTAAGAATATTTGATGCTTGGAATTTAATGTAATGATATAGGTATGTTGTCTGTATTGAATTTGATTAATGATACTGTCGTAGCTGCGACTGAGTTTATATGTATTTGTTCTGTAATTGATGTTGTGTTTATCCCTGTTGATGTAAACAATTTCTAAAAAATCACGCGTGTTTGTTTTGTTCCGTGTGTAATATTTTTCGATATTTGAAGTCGAAATTGTGTTTGTGTGCAAAATGGTGGGTGGTGAGTGCTGTAGAATTTTGGTTGGGTTTTTTGCTATCATGGATATGTTGCTTTCCTCTCTTGTCCAGATATTGGGATGTAAGACCGATGTAAGTTGCCGGACAATTTAAACGGTCGATTTTGTAGATTAGTTCAGATTTCAGACAAGATAGTGCAAGCCGACTCAAACCAACCCCATCGATACAATACCACATCCACGTAAAAAAAGGAGTTTTTTCATTTTTTTTAACAATGGTTCCCAACAGTAGAGATCATAGCAAACCTCGGGGTGCTGGTGTTTTTGAAAAAATGCCAATTTGTAAGTATGTCGTATTCGAATGGAAGACCGCTCGATTCGAATCCAGGACCTTTACCTTACAGTAATGAGTGTCCTCTCATTGCCTAAACAAACCGTTGCTGTGAATTGGTGAATAAATTTTACACATTTTTCATTAAGCAAAAATCTCTTTGCTTCTGGATATTTTATAATAATGCTAATGGAACTTATTACCTAGTATTACTCTACAAACTGAAAAAATCTACAAATTTATTAACGTTATGGAGGGTTTTTTGGGGGAGGGGGAATATTTTTAGTACAAGCGATTTTTACAACGAAATTTTTCCCTGTTTCAATTGGTGAAAAGCTGTTGTACTTTTTTTTTTTCAATGAAAAATTCGTCGTATGAAAAATAATCGTACAAATCTGACAATGTTAACATCACGTGGTCTATCAAGGATACAACTTAAGCCAAGTATTGTAAAACCAATATTTATGTATTTATAAAATTGCTCGCTGTTTTCGCTATTATTGTTCTTCAAAATGAAAAAAAAAATGGTTTCAATATGACAAAGAATTTTGTAGGAAAGTACAGAAATGTGAATAATACACCTTTCCACAAATCGATTTGTCTGATCGAGTTTTATATTTCTCGTTGTAATGAAAACGTTGCACGCCGTTTCGTCATTTGGATAGATTGATTCTCTTAAAATAAACACTGCACGTTTGGAGAAACAGAAAATTAAAATTAAAATGAGAGACGCATTATAATTTTCCAGGGGTTCAGTTAAGGAAACGGTGTTCCATCGTAGTGCAGTTTCTGAAAATTAGTCTCCCGGGAAAAACCGCACAGAACATACCGGAGTTTCTGCAAACTTTATTTACAATTAGGAACGTTTCGAGGCAGTTCTACGCCAACACCCTTTTGCCCAGTTTGACAATTAATTGAAGGCTGCCTTCTCATCTGGCGAAAAGGGCACTTTTGCGTTTGACAATGACAAATGTTTGAAATTTTCTGTTTTACATAGCAAAAAATACGTTTCTGAATAATTGATTTTATTAAATGAACTGCAACGTACTTTGCACATAGTGAAAATAGTGCCATGTGATTCTGAACGTTACAAAAGCTTACAAAAATTTCTGAAAGATATCTGATTTCGACTGTACACCAAATTTTGCACCATTTGCACAGAACTGAGTTCCTATGATCCTATGAGATTCCGAAGAAAAGTTCAACAAATAATATTTCATTAGAAAATTTTAAAAAATAGCCATTGTTTAAGCCCTGCGACCGTTTTTCGAACCATAAAATGCGTTTGTTAAATATATATTTTTTATGTTAAATTGCAATTTTAGCATTCTTTCTTTCTGTGCAAATAATGAAACTGTTTCTAAAACTGAAACTGAGATTCGAAGAAGAAGACCCCCTTTTTCGGAGCTAACCCTTTTAAGTAGAACAGCTTCTGTCAACTACCTTTGTGAGAATGAATCGAAGTGTAACATTTTTTGGCAAGGGGAAAATTCCACCTTGTTTTCTCCTGAAAACTTGTATTTTTTTACATTTCGTTACAATTTTCTCCCAACATCTTTATCCGATTGAAACAATTCTTTATTTTTCAGAAGAATAATAGTCAAAAGATCGTAGAGAATGGTTTCAATGTCTTTTAAAAATCGGTTAAACAAGATTTGGCTTACCCCTTCCCTGCCACATTAACATTGTCAACTTTGTACCATATTTTTTTTTAATTCATCAAACTACTTTTACAACGTCTATTAACCCTTTTCTGCAAATGCGTGTAATCGTTTTATGGTAGCGGGAAAAATCATCAAACTCGATCATAATATCGCTTCTACTGAAAAATCGTGTCTTTCCACATTTATTTATATACACTTTTCTTCTATACTCGCCATCATAATAATGGAACGATTCGTTTTTTTATGTTGCAGAACAATAAATCGAAAACGATCTTAGTGAAAAAAAATTATCTGAAAACTATATGATATAAATTGTTTTGTATAAAAAAGATGAAAAATTTTCCCTTTTTTCCTCTAGAACCTTTTCATTATCTATTTTTCACTTTTTTTTACGTCAAAATAAACCTTAGAAGGTCTGTCTTGTAGTTTTATACCAAAAAATAGAATTTTGAGTTCAAAATATGTCCAACAGAAAAACAAGTAAACAACTACAATTCAACAAGACAATTGTACGGAGTGTTCGGCTACTCTTGTTACAAACATTGCCAGTAGATTCATTATTTAAAGTAGAAACAAAAAGTGTTAATTTACTGTGATCCGAATCTGAACAGTTTTCTGAACTTTTAATATTTCAGAACCTTGTTTCGAGTAAGCAATGATAATTCCAAAATTAAAAGGTTTTGGTCAAACCCGTTGATACCATTGAAACCTACGTTAAATTTCTTATAAGTTGTGATTAATAATAAACTTGTAAACGCTGGTGAAATAAGCGTTTTAGTAGCTAGAACTTCGAAAAATGATTCTTTTTTCAATGTTGAAAAACTTACTATGGTGATTCCAAACTACTATTTCCAAAACTATAAACCAGAAAATTTCAGAAAAGGTACTCCATTTAATATTATTTTAGTGATGCAATTGCATTTGTAACTACTTTTTTCCAAGATGAAGAAATTGATGAAGGAAAGGTAAAAACAAAAACTTCAAATAAACAATGGTACATAATCAAAGTTGATGATTTTAAAACTCGTCTCACAGAACAAAAACCAAACAATTATACAAATAAGCAAAAAAATAAAATATTCGCTTTTTCATTATAGAAACAGACTGAACGCCACCAGAATTGAGGAAAGGAAAAAATCGTGGTTGACGCATTGTTAAGGTGGAAAGATTTAACAAAAAAATGAAGAAATACGGAAATTTTGTATGGATTTAATAAACTTTTTTTTAATTTGGGTTCGAAACCGAAATAGTGCATTTGTAGTTATTTACCAACACGACTGCAACTTTGATTAAATTGCATCATTATTCCCCGCTATAAAAGAGTTTTGGGATTTTAAACATTTTTAGTTTATTCATTAAAAATTTTCTTAAGGTTTTTATTTTTTATTATTAATCTTTCCACCTTACCAATTCGTTAACCACGTTTTTTTCCTTTCCTCACTTGTGGTGGCTTTCTGTTTGTTTCTATCATGAAAAAGCGAATATTTTCTTTCGCTTATTTGTATAATGGTTTGGTTTTTGTTCTGTGAGACGAGTTTTAAAATCAACAACTTTGATTATGTATCATTGTTTATTTAAAGCAAGGTCGTGAAATCTTAAAAAATCAGAAAAAGGAGAATAATTACGAAACTGTAATATAATAATGATGATATATGAATAATTACGAATAATTCGAACCGTAGTAACTAGGACTTTTTGGTTCCATTTTGAATGCAGAACCTACCGGCAAAGTTTGTAACACGAGTAGCCGAACACCCTGTATTTATTTTTCTAAGAAACTCTAGTACTTTATCCAACGGCCAACTGAAATTTCTGGTAAAACAATGGTCATACATTAAGAAGTTCACCCTACAAATTTACACTGTCTCACAGATTTTTCAGGTGTGTAAGTAGGCTGTAGTACTGTAAAAAGGGAAAGACGAAGACAAAATAATCGTCGGCGAGTAAGACGTTTTGCAAATCGTATAAAACGGGTGAGAGTGAAATGTTAGAACCTGAGGGAGGAGCGATGTTCTGAAGAGTAGTTTTCACCCTTATATTTATTTATTTATTATTATTATTATTTTTATGAAAGCGGAAATTTGTACGTGTTTGTTGATGTAGGAGAATAGAAGGCAGGTGGGCGGAAGAATCGGAACTACGAGGTATGGTGGCTTTCTGTTTGACCCTATCAAGAAATAGCAAATATTTTATTTTGCTTATTTCTATAATTTTTTTGGCTTTTATCCTTGAGACGAGTTTTGAATTAAACAACTTTGATTATGTCCTTTCTTCATTTCCCATTTTCGTTTGGTAAATAGAATAATTCATCAGAGAAAATAAATCAATTAAAAAAAATATTAACGAGGATTGAAAGAAGTGGTGTGAAATGAACGTCACTCAAACCGCCGGCTTTATTTCCGGCTGAATATCTTACATCCGACTTCCTCGTTAGCAAAGCGGGAGAGAGTAACAAATTATGCAAAATACTTTCAGTGATAATTTTTTATTTGGCTGAGCTTTATCCCCTCACAAAAGCCCGTCCGAAACGGTTAATTGAAATACCTCGGATTACTAAAGAGGCCTCCTGTTTCTCGAAACAGTTTGAACTGGGATTTTAAAAT
Organism: Cimex hemipterus; assembly: GCA_039619505.1. NCBI lineage: Eukaryota > Metazoa > Arthropoda > Insecta > Hemiptera > Cimicidae > Cimex > Cimex hemipterus. The sequence goes on along the minus strand of CM077100.1, from coordinate 35,211,823 downwards.
AACATGTTCTTCGAACGCGGATTTGTTGAATTTCATAATTCCGCGATGGCTGATGAAATAATGCAAACTTAGAGGAATGTATTAAAAGAAAAAAAGTAAAGCATTAGTCAATAAATACGGAAAACTGCGTAATTACATTTATTTATTTTTAATTAAGGGCCCAACGACTCCCTGAATTCCTTTTTTAATTATCGCACAAATGAAAATATAAAATTGTTCCATCTGCTTGATCCTCACTGGAAACAATTGCGGAAAAAACTCCCATTTCTCCACACACGCAACCCAAACAAATATCCCTAAAGTTAACAGTTTGCTAAATTATAAGCCTAATGAAAAACCGTTAGTTCAACATAGCATAAGTTTCCTGTATGTACGGTATAACTCATAAAACCTTTTTGTTCAACTCGGCCAAAATAGCTTCACAATTTTTTTAAATCCCTAAAGACAATGCTGTTCTAGCCAATTTTTAATTTTATGAAATGTATTAATTTTATTACTATTTCGTATTAAAACTCAGGGGCAAGGCATACTTGAAAGAAAAGTTTCTTTTTAGAAATATATCAATAGGATAACAAGCTACTTAGATTTCTGAAATATAGCAAATTTAAAATAGTGGAATGACTTCCACAATCCATCTGTTCTATAGTTATTTGCCGTCAAAATAACCCTTTTGAAATTTAAATTAACTCTTTTTTTAAATTATTTTTTGATTTTTTCAATGTAATGTTGGGGAGGAAGTGTATCACGAAAAAAATGGCCAAGGGCAACGATAGGAATCGAACCCTCGACCTCTCGGCAACCGCGGTCCCCTTTGTTATTTTAAAATAACCTTTTTTTGACTTTAAACTAACCATTTTTAATTTTACATTAATTAACCTTTTTTAATTTCAATTTAACCCTTTCTTTAAAGCATTAAAATAATTTACGAAATTTAAGGATTTAAGTAAAATTCTTGTTTATTTTTATATAAAACAAAATTGGGCTCCTAGAAGACTACATAAAAAATAATTAGAGTTAAAATTAAAAATTAATTATAAAAATTCTTTTTGTAATATGAGATTTTTTTAAAATTGGTTGGTCCATAAAATAATTGTTTATTTTAAAAAATCAACTTAATAGTTTTATTTCATTTTTTATATGAAATGCTTTATGGGAATCCATTTTATAATTTAGAAAAAACAAAAATTATTTTTATATCTTCTATTGTTGATTGTAATTGATTTTTATGAGGCTTTTTATTCAATTACAAAGTTTATATTTCTTTTAATTTTTCAAATTAAAAAAAGAATCTTTCATTTTTATTGTTAATTGGATATGTTGCTCAATTCAACTCTCAAATTCAAAGGGGAATCCTTTATTTACTTCTTATGAGGGCCCAATTATTTTTTTACTTCGAAAACATGCTAATTTCAAACTGTCTACTAAGTTGTTTGACTTGCTTGATTTAAAGCATTAGAAAAATGAAATTGTTTTAAATTCTCTCGAAAAAACCGATGACAATGATCGGGACCCCCCCCCCCTTAAACTTCACGCAAAAATGAAGCCCAATTATTTTTTACAAGATTCGAAATTAACGGCTGTTCCAGGTAGTGGAAACTGACTCCAGTAGGAAATTCTGAAAATAAAAACACAATCTACCATACTTACATTTATATATATTTTACGACTCACCGTCGTCCTTTGACACACCATTTAATTTCACCTTTGTTAAGTTTCGAACATTTTAATTTTTAATTAATCATGTATCTTATAAAGCAAAAAAGTTAACCCAGTAAATATGTCCGTTCTTACTTGACTCTAAATGTGTTATGTTACAATTGTTGTGACCGCAATGAAATCAAAAATTTGAGTGGAAAATAAAAAGAGAAAAAAAATAAAAATATATTGCTTTGTTGGACAGTTACATCATTATTCAGGCAATAATAGCTTTTTACTTAATGTAAACCTTAACTTCTAATGAACGTGTCGGATTAGGTAAAAAAAGTTTTAACTTGCTTAATCTGCCTACTAGTGACAAAAAGTGAACATATTGGGGTCAAATTTCACGCACAAGAGACACCTTTGACTAAACTTATAAAAGGGACACACATCCATCAACAGGTGAGTGGAGCTATGAAACGCTTTTAGTCGCCCATAGGGAGCAGTTAATCACCAAAATAGAGACACTGCCGGGCGGAGTTGAAGGGTCGACTCGACCAACAATAGTAGAAAGACCTACGTCCAAATTAGAACCTCTTAAAACGAAAAATATGGGGGAAATAAATACAATTCTAAAGGGTAAAGAAAGAAGAAAACTGTGCGAAAAAAAGGATAACTTTTTGTTTTGACGTAGTAAATTATGTTTTTGATTATACTATTTTCGGCTGAATGTGTACATCATTAGGTGGAAGATTTTACATTGCAATTCGCCAACAATCAAGGAAAAGATCAAATAAAATTTTCATAAGACGTAGCCGGCCGAAAAGAACGATTAAAATTGGATCCTTTTGTTTTCTACAAAGTAACTGATCCCTTAAAAAGAGAAGATAAATAATAATTCTGTTATTTGTTACATTGAAGATGGCAAATTGCCGACACAGGTTTCGCAGTCCCACTCAATGAGGAAATTGGTAAATGATCAATGAGAAGGTTTTTAACCCTGCAGAAAGAACGAGGAAATTTTCAAGATTTATTTGTTATTAGAGAGAGTCATTGATCAAACGCCTGGAAACTGACGAAAAGGATAATTTTTATGTAGCAACTTAGGTGAACAGAAACATAGATCAAGAAAAACTCAATATTAGATTTTACCACCTCAAAAAAATTTTATGAATACAAATTTTTGGGAAAATCAAAAATATATTGTACATTCGCCTTCCAACGGCTCGCTTCTCAACTGCTTCTAATATTTTTTTTAAATCACACATATGTACATGAAATCTCAACATTCGTAACATATGTGTGCTATTTAGTAACGTAATCTAAACGTAGACACATTCAGCTTTCTAATGCTTTTAAAATTGTTGATTTTGAATAAAATCTAAAGGAATTATGAATTTTTAAGTCAGGAACACCGGACATTGGACACAAACAAGTTACTCCGGGCTGACCCAGCAATATCTATTTTTATTTTCCTATAAAACAATCTATTTGTGGGTGTTCAAAGGAGCCTGAAACGAATCAGAATTTGTTTTAAACAAATTTATTTTGTAAGTCCGGACCACTGGACATCAGAGATGATGGATATTTCAAATGGGGTTGACCCCTTTTCAAATAAACAATTCATCTATGGACTAATTTTTAACTATTTGATTCTTGAATAAAGAATAAATGACTGATCTTGCTTATAGAAAGTAGAGCATGTGTAGCATTTTTAATATTTTATCAATATTAAATGGATACACATAAAAATGCAGATTCTAAGTGATAATTGAACAACGCGACTTCAGTAAATAACATTTTTATTTTAAAACATTAATTAAATAAAAAGCTAAAATTACATGGAGTTTTGGAGATATGCGAAATTTGAGCAAATTTAGGAAAAGATTAAAATTACGTATGTTAAGGACTGAAATGTAATATTGTATCCTAAAAGAATATTTGTCACATTTCGTCCAATGATGAAGGCATTCATCGTTTATTAAATTGAGACTTGGGGTGTACTTGGAAAAAAGGGGCCGGACGTCAAAACGTCAACAAACGGTCTAATAATATTCCTCACTTTGTTGTTTCTTAAGAGACCTCAGCGAGGCAATCTCGCCACTCGCGGAAAGTCATATGAGACGTTTCTTAGTTCCTTCTTTTCACCTTATCGAATCGACGTTTTCTTAGAACCGTGCAAAAACAGACCTTTTTTTTATTGCAATTGAATGTGTCTTCATAAGATGCCCTGTTGTTCACAGGGGGTTGAATTAATCAATTGTGCATTGAATACCGGTTTCTCGTTTCACGTCCTTTCTGTCAGACTGATGATAAAAAGTAATGGACAACAAGAAGGAACAAGAAGAAAAGGCAAAGATCCTTACCCTCAAAATGTAGGTGTGGTGCGAATAAATGAAATTGTAACTAGCACCGCTACAACGCCAAATTTTACCTGTTAAGGGAGCGCTGCAAAATTATCCCAAGGTAACAATAAACAAAAGCACATTAATGCTAATAAAACTGTAAAGTACCTTGCCTTAGAAATAGGAGAGCGGCCAAAATTCACAAAACATGTGATAATGCTAAGGGAAAAAAAGAGAATTTTTCAAAATTAAGGCAGATCTCCGGCCTCGACTATTCAGCAATAGGTTAAAATAATAAATAAAAGTGTTTTTATGCCGATAGCAGCGTACGGAGCTGCCGGCTGGTGCCCAAGCTAAACTCCAAAGGAAAAAGAAACTCACACAAGAGAACAAGGGCCAGCATTACTGCTAATGACAAAAGCATACCGCATAATATCGAATGACGCCCTACAAATTGGGGTAATTACCGATCGTAAAAGCCTGATCGATTGCACCTGAAGATGCTACTGGTAGGTACAGGTATAAAAAGAAGGGTGGGAAATGGGAGACTTAGAAGCTGACCAGGACATAGATTGGGAAACAGCACTGCTGTTCCTCCCAAACTGGTTAAATGAACAGTGGTTGATGCGTTGAGTGACCAGTAAAAAAGGCAGGGCGACCTTTAAATATTCCCCAAGCTTAATAGTAACGATGAAACACCTTGGATTAAGCCCAAGATTAAGATTTCTGGGCCTGCCAATTTTTTAGCTCGCACGGGAATTTCAAGGCGCACCTTAAAAAATTCTCCATCTCGGACTCGAAAATTTGCGTAAATTGTGATAAAGAGAGAGAGAAAACATGAAGCATGTCCTTTTTGAGCGCGAAACCCAACAACGAGAACCACTGCAAATAAAAATCTGTAAATGACTCCCCACAGTGTAAAGAACCGAAAACGAGGAAAATGTCCAGGTTTTCTACAACGTCGTAGTACTTAGCGGGGTGTTTTCCCTCAATCTAAAAAACAAAAAATACCGCTTAATTGTGGACCACGGGTTTCATTTGTAAGAGTTAATTTAACGATCGACCTACTCAACCCCAAATTTTATCATTTATAAGCTTTCTTTTTATATTTATTTAAATATTTATATTATTTAAATTGTCTTAAAAGATTTATTATATACGTATATTAAAATAGTACAAGATAAAAGGTAAAAGGACAAGGTTATCCTTTAAATTGATTGGGGGCTTAAATTAAACTGAATATAAAAAAACTTGGCCCGAATTCCGTAGTTACATGGTACGGCGGGAAAGTTGGAGGGGAAAAAATAGTAGCCTAATGCAAGTTTGGCGGATCTCCGGGTACTCGATCTTCAACTGAGGACCCGCCATCATCCACGCTAAAAGATACATTCATATTGACTAGAAACGTTCATACTATACGTACTACTACATTTACTATATTCCTGCATATAAAGTCCTGACTAAAAAACAAAAACAAATGATTTGTAATAACCTTGAAAGACATGTACAAAGGCATAAATGTATAAAATTAATTAAGTAACTTTTTTGCGGCCTTTTTTAGGGCCTATTGGCAAGATTTTTTGGATTGTGTCTAATTTATATTGTTTTACCTGTATCACACAAAAAAATTAAACTCGTCATTGACAGTAAAATCCGCTAATTTTTCATCCTTTCCTCCATCAATACCTTGGTTCCTTTTCCTAATTTTCAAACTCCTCCTAATGTTTATGGAACGTCAGGGTTATGAACAGGGTGAGTCGGTAATTCGATTATAGAAATGATTTAGAATACATGGACTGATTCTAATCACAACTTAAATGATAAACACTTTCAAAAAACTTTTATTTAATTAAACATCTATATTTTTGCACTGAATTTGATGAGCATTTATTTATTTATTTATTTTTTTTTTTTTAGCAAACGTTTCTTAGCTGTAGAACTGATTAATGCCCACAATGACTCTGTTTATTTTGCGTTCGCCTATTTTCTAGTTAATATGCAGGAAATTTTGTGTAATTTAATTTCCGCCCGTGAATTTGGAAAGGAAGATAGCCCCAAAGGGCGGAACTTAACAGACCCATTTCAATCAATTTGAAAATTGCCAATTGAATGGGCCCACCCCCTCTCGGCGTGGTGTTCATTCCCTTTGGGATTGTATGAATTTTGAAATTATTGAAAAAATAAATGTTTGATTGTGAAGTTTTAAAAAATGGATGTTTAAGTATGATGGGTTTTGTACCATAAGGTCTCTGCATTTCCCACTTGGCAGAGAAACGGTGGAATTTTCTTACTAGACACTTGAATATATCAAACTTCTTTTAAGTTCTATATAAATTTATTTTTAAATGCATCTAGACAATTCTGTATGTTTCACAGAGAAATTTTAAACTAACCAAGTATGAAATGATAGGGAATAAAAAAAATATGGATAGAACTTTCTACAGTTCAATACTGCTTTCTCGGTGATAAAAGGAGGTCGCTGAAATTTCAAAAGTTTTGCATTCTTTGAAAGTACTCTTAAAAGTAACGTTTTAAAACTCTTCACAATTATGTTTTCCTCTGTACTATAAGTGTTTTCAGAGGGGAGATACAAAAACAAGCCTGGCCAAAGGAAACACAATTTTTAAAAAATCAATTCCATGAGAATTTATAAATAATACAATCCTTTATAATTTCAATCAACTAATGAGATTCAGAATTACTATACTTTTTGATTTATAAAAAAGACGTTTTCTACACAAGGAAACCGTTTTTTAAAAGAGAGATTTTTCAACTCTTGTGGGAACAAGGTTAAGTTTTATTAATTCAACGTACTTTGGTCAACAGAGTTCGATCTGTGTTTTAAAACAAACAAAAAATGGGGTGGGCGGTGTGGACCGTTTTGCAAAAATAATCGCTGATTTTACATTCCCCTTAACGCCGGCTGGCAATTCGTTTCGAATTGTTTCTGATATCCATTACAGAACTGGACCCACCGCCTGGAGAATTTCCATCTCTGCTGATCACGTTATGCACATTCCTCGACCGAGACGCGGAAAACCTCATTATTTTTAATATTTGACTGCTAAAACTTTGCTGCCTTACAATTCGTTCTGATTTTTTTCTAAGATTTTTTAACATAATATTTTAATACCTTTTGTAATGGTACCATACAAAAATTAAATATTTATAAAGTAACTATAGAATCTTCAAAAACTAATCAATAATTGATATGATTAAGGCTGAAAAGAAAACAAAATGTAAATTATATCTCCTGTTTTCTATTTTAATATTTAACTATTTAACTTGTTCCAAATTTAGAATATTTTGTTTGGAGTGGCCTCAGCTGTCGATAACTACTGCATTATTATGATAAACGTCCACCGGAAGGTGTGTGGTGTTTAGTGACCGTTAATTAATGATTATTTGGAGAAGGTGATATGCCGTCTGCTATGATATACGTTTAGAAACACTTATTCTTTATCGTGCCAACGTTTCGATCTTTATTGAGATCATCTTCAGGGCCTGGGATTTACAAACGTTGTTTAAATAATTCAAATGCACGTAAGCTGTGAAAAAAGAGTTTATACAGTGATAGAAATTTTAGACTCATCGAAGTATTTCTACTCAAGAAGAGTTTGTTTTCTGTGTAGATGTTCTCATTACTGTGTGTTGTGATGATTCAGGTATTTAAATAAAGATAGAAACGTTGGCATGATGAAGAAAATGTTTTTTCTAAACCTACTTCCCACTAGGCTGCATCTAACGATCTCCAAATAATCAGTGCACCGGAAGATTCATTTTCTATGTATTTAACACCACCAATTTAGGGACACCCTAGATAAAAAGCAAGACGCTTTCGAGTCAGACAACCTGAGCCTCACACCTTTGAGTGAGTGATGTTATACCTTTATCCGTTAAATTTACCCTTTTTAATTTCAAATTAATCCTTTTTTAATTCAATTTAAGGATTATAACTCAAATAAACCTTTTTAGTTTTAAATTAATCCTCTCTTTAAAGCACTAAAGAACTTAAGGTATGATGTGATATCGAAACATGAAAAGTAAAATATTTGTAAATTTGCGATTTATTTTAAATAAAATTTATTTATTAAAACTGGTCTTATTAGACCAACCATTAATTTTACAATAATATAATAGAATAAATAAATGTTTACATTCTTATAAACCCATTGGTACAATAAGATTTTTCACTATTAATTTTTAACTACACAAGTTCATATGGCTTTGTTCCTTTTAATCTTCTGATCATGTTTCGGTTAGGTAAGAGTTTCGTTGCATCCCCATTCCAGTGTTGGCTGAGGCGAGCCTGGGGTTTGGCGGCAAATCTTCGTAATTCCGCCGTATCTTCAGGGATCTTAAGATCCCTATGTAAGTCCTTATTCCTTATGTACCAAGGTGCATTTGACCATGTTACGTAAGATTTTATTTTGGAGTGTTTGTATGATTTTGATATAGCTGTGTTTGGTGCAACCCCACAGTTGAATACCTTACGTCCTACATAGGTTTTATGACTTGTTTATATAATAATATTTTATTTTATATTGCAAGATTGGAACCACGTCCTATCAACCAATATAGTTGTCAATACCTTAAACCTATTTCTGTCCTTTTTTTCTTCACGTGTTCTTTCCATCTCAGCTTCGTCTCTAAGGTCATTCCCAGATATTTAGCTGTACTGCTGTATGGTATAGCAGTTCCATCGATTGTGAGCGACGGAACATGGTCCAACTTTTTGTTTGTTACGGTTACACAAACTGACTTATGCTGATTTACCTTGATTTTCCATTTTTTCCATTCCTTTATCTTATTAGATGCATTTTGGAGGATTCTGGTTGAATGGGTGATAGTTGGTACTAGTGATATCACCGCTGTGTCATCTGCATTTGGAAAATCATTGGTATATAACTAGGAAAACTGTGGACCTAATATGCTACCTTATGGCACTCCTACATTTATTGTTTTTAACTAGGACAGGAAAAACCACAAGCAAGATTCTACACAGGAGGCTGGAGGCACAGCCTGAAGCTGGCTGAAAAAATAGGGGAATCCGGTCGCGTACCAAGGTGGAAAATGGATACCTGAGAATGAACAGTTCCAATCCACCTGTGGGTCGCGAGGCCACACAATCTCGGATTCGCCCACTCGAGATGACTGGTAAGGTCGGAGCCGATTCGTTCGGCTCTTGAACGGCCATCTCATCTCATCCACCCAGGGATTCATAGCCCACACTTACTGCGGAACTACGGCAGAAATGAGTAGTACTGTACGGACAATGCTGGGGGGGGGGGCGAAAAGGTGCACCTCGTTTCCTCGTTCATGTCCCTTTCTCAATTCAGGTTCCTTCATCCTTCTTGCACCCTCTCCAAACCCTTGATTACAGCGGGGGTGTCTAGGGTCAAAATAACGGTGCAGCCTTGATGGCGTGGCAACCTTTCTACATCATAAGCTGTACTCGTTTCGGCATCGTGTCGGCATGCCGTGTGCTTTATCAGAGACACACGAGGGTTAGGGTACAAGATCCTGTCTGCATAGATGGGGGAGGGTGCATAACCATCTGTACTATGGGGTAGCAGAAATGTTACGTTCAGGCCATTACATGGGGAATGGACTGATAGTTAATTGATCGTGGGTGAGGCCCCTGGCGGTACTTAGAGAAAAGGCTGTTCTTCTATCTGTGACCTTCACTTGAGCACTTGCGTATGACCATTGTTATACCTTTTATATCATGTATATCATTTTAATTTTTATTGGAATTAATTTTCATGTAGTACTTGATGAGAACCGTTTTAATACATTTTTAATTCTCAAATTGCCAGAACAATCCTTTGTTTTTATACTTAATTTTGTATCACATTTTATGTCTATATGTAATTGATATAAGAATCGTTTATTTGTACATTTAATTTGATATAATTTTTATTTTTATTGTAATTAATTTTCATGTGGTATTTTATAGGAGGACCTATTTTAATTATTTTTAAATACTCAAATTGAAAGAAACATTTTTATTGTTACAGTTAATATTATAAAATGCTTAATTTAAATGTGATTACTTTTTTATTTAAATAAAATGGCCACCAAACAGGATTTTATTTTACATGCTTAGATACCATATCATCTCCTAAGTTTTTTAATGTTTTAAAGCAAAGGTTTGGGGGCCGCGGTAGCCGAGTGGTTAGCGTGAGAGACTCGACTAGTAGACCCCGCGGTCGCGGGTTCGATTCCCGCCGTCGCCTCTGGCCCTTTTTTCACAATACCCCTCCCTCCCCAAAAAAAGAAAGAAAAAAAGCAAGGGTTAATTTGAATCTAAAAATGTTTAATTCGAAGTTAAATAAGAATAATTTAAAGTTAAAAAAGATTAATTTGAAATTAAAAGCATTCCTATATTTTCCAAAAATCAGAAAAGGAGATCTAATATATTCACTGCCGTGTTCAAGAACAATTCTCATATCGAACTACTCGTTCTCTATATGCAGCCAACAAATGACACCATTGAATTATTTGAGGTATATCGAGTAAACTTTCTCAAACGAGGTACATAGGCGTTGGCAGAATTAAATGTACTAAGATAAATCTTACATGGACTTTATCAGGTGAGTATGATCCTACTCGGTTCTTTGCCGATCTTCAGGTCATTTCACCAAACGTAGAATTAATAAGCCAGGCCTAGTCAAGAAAAATAAATACATTTACGTCTTTGCTCAGCAGATGATATATATAGTTTATATAGCTAGAAGGAATAGAGTTATTATTTTGTCGGGCAGGACTAGAAAGGAACATTGAAGAAAAAAGGATTCCGGTTAGAAAGGGTCAGTGTGTTCGGCAAGTAATTTTTTATTTAAAAGTATGATTCCATTTGATCACTTTTTAATCCTTATTTTCCCTCGTTAATATTTCAGAGTTCATCAGATCTTGAGTGCGTTTGGGGAGGAGGAGAGGTATTTACAGGCCAGAAATATTGCAGGCGGATCCTGCGTAAAAAGGAGAAATACGCAACGAGTTCCGGTTGCCGTGGAATCCGGGACTATATCAATCGGAAGAATTCGATTGATTCTACAGATGGGATAGCCGCATTCGCCAATCCAAATATCTCAAACAATTTACCTAATACGGTCACCCCTCGGCCGTTGCGCTAAACCCCTTTGGGAATTTATTTGCACCGGCCAAAACCTGCTCATGCCCTCAGTCCCGCTCGCTGAAAGAGAACTGAAAAACGAGAGGAATTTACTTTTTTTGTGTGCATTAACTCCGGCTTTCCAACTCGGGGAAAAACAATTCGATTTCTTTACGGTATTTTGTTTTATAAGAATTTCGGCTGGAGTGTGTGTGTGTGTGCGCGCGCGCGTGTGGGTGTGTATGTGCTTTCCTCAATCATTCATCAAGTTACATAACGTAGTACTTTAAAAATGTCTCACTACCTACTTAACAAAATTGATTAAAACTTCCTCTATCAACTCTCGACTACTGAGGAATTGGGATGTAGCATTTTTATGGCTTAAATTGGCCAGCAACAAGGAAAATTTAGGTTCAACTAGAAAGTCGTTTTCTCTGAAAAAACATTCTTTTTTCATTTTTAGATAAACTTCTCTCCAAACGTCTTCATCGTTTTGAAACAATTCTATTTTCATTTTCTAACATTTTCCAATAAAGTCACAACATTACTTTACTTAGCCACAAATTTACGTTGTTCCCATAACATAACAATTTCGCATATTTTTATTTTGTAGCTAGAAATTTACATCATACTAAGGAAGACGTAACAAAAAAAATAGATGTAATAGACTTTATAGATTTTGTTGACGCCCAAGAAGCTTAATTTTATTTTGTTTTCAGCTCGCCAAGGTTCGCCTCTCGAGGCCTTGTTTAACTCGCTGAGGCCCCGTTGTTTTTATTTTGGCAAGCGATAACGCCGGTATCTTCGGCTTTTGCCCGGGAGTAAATTAGTCTCTCGCTTGCCTGGGCCAGCACAAGACGCACCGTTTACCAGTTACAGATTGTCGAACCTGATATCGATTTTCTTTGGACATTGACCATCGATTTCTTCGATTTAACACCTTGCGTCACGGCACCGACCTTACGGACTACGTCAACTATATCATCGTCTCTACAGGCACCTTCATCGGCGTGGAACCCAACAGGAACCTCCAGCTCAACATCGCTTATTTCCATTGCTTAGATGAGCGAGTCGTCATCCCACGAAGTTCCTTTTCGTTTCGTCTTTTATTTTATTTTAATTTTATTTTTTAAACCAAAGCCAGTCGACATCCCACCAAGTACCATGTTTTTAAACTCTGGCCAGTAAGTTTGATTATAAATTATTTGGATAATTAAGGAAATTTCTTTTACTTTTATCTTAGTGTAAATAAATTGTGAATATTCAATTTTTCTTTAAAGTATTATCAATCTCTCCTTTCTTTTTCTTCAACTTATCTTATATATATAAATCTTCTCTTTTTAAAAGAGAAAAAAAACACAACAACATTTAATTGTGTTTCGTGAAACGGGTACGGAAGTTTGCGGGTCAATTTAAACAGGATGTACAGACTCTTCTGCAAAAAAAATTATGTATCGAAATTAAAATCCCTAAAGTAGAAGTGAAGTTAAGCAAAACAAATAGGGAAAAATACAAACTTTTCGTCGGTAAAACCTTTTCTGCAGAATATGTGAATAAAAATTATTACAACTTGACAACAGAAAAAAAATCGTGAAATATAAATTTTGGGATCGTTAAATTTAAACTTTTTAACAATAACTGAAATACCACCAGTGGCAAGTTTCTATGAGACGATACCTATTACGAGTTATGTTTTGTATTTGAGCGAAATTTCCTGCAATGCAGCTTTTACTTCTTCCATTGATCGAGAAAGTTTTTCCCTTTAATGTGATAGCGCAATGTCCGGCGAATATGGTGGGTGAAGCAGCATGTCCGACCCACAAGAGCAGCAAATTTGGCGGCATCGCAAAATAGAACTGCAAATCCTTTCTTTCGTTGAAATATTTAAAGCAAATTTGCCATCCTGAAACTATCGGGAGATGGTTTGTTAGCATTTTCTACGAAAAATGTGGTGGTTTTGTTGACTTTTTGAGTTTGCGTTATCGAAAACTATGCCGTTTCATCGCTGTAGCCACCAGATTAAAAAAAACCGATGTCATATCTTTCGAGAGATATCGTGGCTTTATTTTTAACTATTAGACGTTCACTAATATTCCAAAGAGTAAGATTAAAGAAGTATTACTCAAAAAAAAATGTTTTAAATTTAATTTAACCCTTTTTTTACTGTAATAAAAAAACCTTAGAAGGTCATATGAAATGCAAGCTTATAAAGTAAAATTACAGTAAATTAGAATACAGGAGAATATATGAAAATTAATTACAATTAAAAATACACATTTAAACATAAATGTAACATATGTGAATTTTCAATATTCATGGAGGCCATTAGACAGATGAAGAAAGAAGAAGACTAATTGTTGGGCTCACCAAGCTTTTGGCAACTTCTAGTACCATCTTCCCTGTCCCAAGAGTGCGGATTAATATGGTAAAATTATTGTAAAAACGTCTTGGGTTAAGGTTATGAAGCACATGGCTATGTAATAATGGGGAAATGTTACGTTACAGTGTATGCATGCTAATTTTTTTCTTTTTTTTACGAGGGTTCGCTACAGCAGAGGTCATATAAACCCTCAGGATGCCGGTGTTTTTGAAAAAAAAGCCCGTTTGTAAGTATGTCGGGTTCGAATCCAGCGACCCTGCATTCGAACCCGGGCCCGGTGATGAGCGCCGTGTAAATGACTAAACCTTGCGGCCGCCGACGCCCCTGTATGGATTATTATTATTTAACCGGGGATGCCTCCTAAACTAAAGTTCGGAGTGGGTCAATCAAAATTAAGACGGCCTAGGATAGGTTTAGGGGAGTGAATCAAGGAGAGGGCAGTGTGCATCGAGGCGGATATCCGTGCGGCCTGGATGGATCATAGAAAATCATAAATTCCTTGATAAACGAAGGCGATCGCGGACCCACTCAACTTTCAACAGGAAAGTTTAATTTTTAAGGAATATTTATTTAGATTTTAAGATAATTTAGGTTCATTTAGTGTGTACGTTTGTTAAAATGTTGCCCTTAGAGAAATAAGATTGATCTATGTTTATAATTTTAGTTGCCTTTGTAATAAATGTGTTATTTTCTATTTCCTTATAGAAATATTGTGGTTTTTTCTTAGTTAATTTTGCTTTTATTGAATTAAATTTTCTTGGATTTATTTTTTTTTAATTTATTCTTTTTTACGGTTCGTTGTTTTCGTGTCATATTAAACATCGTGACACTCATTTTAATTTAATATTGCATTAAGCAACCCCGCTCGTCTCCGGACGGAGCGAAGCCGGCAAATTCTCGGTGTAAGATGGCGAACCCAACAATTAGTCTTCTTCGTTCTTCACCTGACAATGGCCTCCATGAAGATGGAAACTCCACATAGATCATCTGCAGGTCAATCAACAAACATCATAAATATAATGTTCAGGAGCGTCCGTGGCCGCAATGGTTGAATAATAACAATAATTTTATTAACGGCTTTCAACGACACAAAAGAATACGGAATAGATAATAATAATTAATTGTTAAAACTATTAAATGAATTAACAAAAAATTGTTTTTTCAAAAACACCGGCATCCTGAGGGTTTATATGATATGATCTCTGCTGTTGCGAACCCTCTACAAAAACTAATGTAGACATATCACTGATTCATGTCAACTTACAGGTACAGAGGTAAAATTCTATAATTCTAGAACATATAAAATAAATATGTTCTTTTTCATTTTCTTGAACAAAAACCTCCATCTACATTACTATTTTAAATATATACACACAATAAATAAATGCTAAAATACATTTTACATATATAGTATATATAATGTATTTTAGCATTTATTTAATGTGTGTTATATATTTAAATAGTAATGTAGATGGAAGTTTTTGTTCAAGAAATATATATACGGGGCTGCAATAGCCGACTGGTTAGCGTGAGAGACCTAAGGGGTTTTCAAGATACCCTTCCTCCAAAAAAAACGGATACGCCTAAAATATTGTCAGGCATTGGCTAATATGCATGGTACCATTTAAAATGTGAGGGGATATTGAATTGTAGGTGGATCTTTTCCCCAGTGATTAAAAGGGCTTTTTTTAAAGAAAATTAAGATGGTCTTTGAATAAAAAATAAAATAAAAATACCTTCGTAATGAAAAGAACACGCACCAACACGTGGTCGTATGTTGCAGAATAAGTTTAAATTCTATCAAACAGGGGTTCCTTATGCAATTTTTATTGCCACAAAACTTCCATCAAATGTAAATATACATAAAACCAAATAAAAATAAAAATACCTTTACAAAAAATATCATCCAGCGCTGAAATTGGGTACCCACAAAAAAAAAGTGAATCGAAACAATCACAATGGTATATATCGTTTTTGTACAACTTCTTCCGAGAGCTCTCTCCAAAAAAAAGAAGGGCAATCCTTGCCCCGATCCGTCTGAGGACAGCTCCCCACTCCGTTGATCTTTTCCTTCGCGTCGGTGGAGTGTATTCGCCGGAATTTCAAAAACGATCGTCACAAAAAAAAAAAAATATATATATATATATATATATATATATATATATATATATATATG
>CM077100.1:35153537-35195767 GCA_039619505.1 Cimex hemipterus | reverse complement strand
TATATATATATATATATATATATATATATATGTATATCACATCAATGATGATTGGAACACAAATAAGGCCTATAATAATGTTCCATCAGATCTTGTTTTTATTACATAAATAATTATATAAATAATTTTTATTTACTCATTTTACATTATTTTTTACTAAACTGTAATGTTCAGATTCTAGGCGGGGGGGAACCAGACAAGCCCCCAAGTACAATAGCACTATTTGTTTTTCTGACCTCAATCCTAATCCACGTGTCTATTGTTGAATAATAGCTGGTCGATCGCATAGAAAATACTCTTTTTAACAAATCACGCTTATCTCTAAGTAATTTATATAAAAATAAAATATCGTTTGTGTATGTTCCTTTTTCTGAGAGAGCCAATTGGCAATTCAGCTCTCAGTGCAACATAATTTACATATCCAGCTTTTATAAATGATCTATATAATAAGTAGTTTAATAGCCTATTCGGAATTTTTTCAATAGTAATTACATATTTTAAATAATAAGGTGACCAGATTGGTGAATTGAAGTCGAGGATAGATCTAACAAAAGAAAAGTATAATATTTTTATAGAACTAATGTTACTGAGTTCACTAGCGTTTCTTTTAATGAAGCCTACCACTTTCAAGACTATGTTCATAACCATGGCAATACGTTCATTAAAGTTAGTGATGAATCAAACAATATTTCTAGGCCCTTAATAGATTTAATTATCTCGAGTTCAGAGTTGTTAATCTTGTAGTTATAGACAATAGGTTTTAATTTTGTTAAAAAGCGCATTTGCATTTATCTCTATTTAAAAACATTCCAATGACTAGATTATTTACGTCTGGTAGATCATCACAATCCGATGTTGTTTTGATAATTTTATAGATATTTAAATCGTCAGCAAAGGTTTATATATACCGGTCATGAAGCAATCGTACCATCATTTATAAAAATATTGAATAGAAAAACAGAAAGATGATCTCCTTGACCTGAAGTTACAACTATTGATTTACACAAAAGTGCATTTAAGGATACTATTTGTATACTATTTTTAACTAATTAGCCAGCCGGTGCTGTCTTCCATTCCCGAACTAGTTTATAAAGTAAAAGACCATGATTAATTTTATCAAGCGCCCTAGAAAAATCTGTACATATCACATCAATATCGTGGTTGTCATGTATGTTTAGGCGTTGACACGGTGGTCATCAGGGAAAGATCCTTTTCTATATTTTTTCCATCAAATCAACCTTTTTTTAATTTTAAAATAGCCATTGTTAACTTCAAATTAACTGAGAGAAAAATTATGATTGTCACCCCTACCAGCTGAAGGAAGAGAAATCATTTCGAGCGGTCTTCACCACGTTCATCATTGGCTTACTCCTCCCGATCTGATTAAGTCAAAGATAGAACAAATTGGTTTTAAGGTCAGAGCGGGCACCAATATCATTTTCTTGCTCCAAATAAGTAAAAACTGCCCTTGCTCAATGTGAAGTTGGGACCAGCTACAAGCAATAGTGATATATTTAACATTACACGATTGGTCTAACCAAAGTAATCCTGAGAGCCCTACGAGTGAACACAATGTAAAAGATGCCAAGATTACGGGCACTCTTCCTCTTATTGCACCGGAAAGGCGCGTTGCGTTAAATGTGTGGGATTCTACTTCACACATGAGGTAGCCTGAGAAGAGCCTACCCAGATTTACTCAGTGCAATGGTGGACAGCCCTCCATTTACAGGGGTTGCCCAGAATTTAGTACTACTGAGAAGAGATTTTTCGGCTACAAGGCAACAAAGAAATGAACAGACGACTCCGCAGGCAACTGTTTCACCTCCAAAAGCTAGTCGCCCCTCAGACCCCTACGCACAGGTTACTCGATGACCCACTGTCTACGCCCTCGCAACCCATGCAACCTTTACACCTCCTTATATAAACTTTCCTTTCCAATTTCAAAACCTTTATGTCTCCACTAATATTAATCCCCTCGCCAATACCGTATAGTTATTCCCCTTACTTTCCTCTTTTGGGATACTAATGGTTTAAAATCAACTTATTTCCTCATGACAAAAGAATTGATATTGCACATATTACGGAAATTAACATTACAATCACTTGACTGGCACTCTCAACACGATACGCAAGACTGGCACAAGTACACAGAAGACAAATACTCTGAGCCCTGAAGCTCAGCTTTATTGGAAATCTCAATAAAGATCGAAACGTTGGCACGATAAAGAAAATGTTTTTCTCAAACCTACATCACACTAGACAGCATCTCACGATATCTGAATAATTATCCATTAACGGTCACTGATCTCTACACATTTTTACAAACAGATCACACTTTCTCATACCAGACTACACAACGTATCGGACTGATCATCGTGACAATACAGCCCATGGTGGTGGCATAGCCATACTTATCCTTAACTCTATATCCTATTCATGTTGAACCGGCACACCGACTGGGTCTGTCTTCACTTGCGGGTTTTTTTGGCTTGAGTTATTCAAACGTGTTTCGACATTGTTATCTTCAGTTGGACAATGTTTGTCATTTTTTGTAAGTACGGTTTATTGGGTCCGTCGCTGGTCGCAGGGGGCGTTCCGTTAGATATGGTCGTCGTGCTCATTGGCCGATCTTGGTGGCGGTTATTTCCATTGTCAGTTTTTATTTGTGCACTGTTAGTTTTTTTGTTGTTTTTTGTGGTGTTGGTTACGATGGTTTGTCTTCTCAACATTTTCGCTTTTTGTTATGAAGTTTTTAGTCGTATGAAGGTAGTGTGTGGTGGTGGTGGATGGATGGATACCAGGGACTGGAGGAATTCTCTCCTGAGCACTGCAGTTGTACAGCTTATTGTACTATACCCTGGCTCATTTTTGGGGGAGGGCTCACAACACAAAGTGAACTTTTGCCCCCGTTGTACCAGTGTTCTTCCATCGAAGAAACTCATTTTTGAAGGGGGTTGGGACCAGGTTCAGGGTTCGCTGAGATCCGGTCCCGCCCCTTCCATTGATGAGTGCCGTGTCAATATCTTTTAATTGCGGCCACCGGTCCCCTTAGGCGTCAGAAAGATTCCAGAGGCGATGTTGGGGATCGAACCCACGACCGCGGGGTCTACTAGCCGAGAGTCTGACGACTTAACCGAGGTAGTATGTGAATGAGAGTTTGTTTGTGCGTTTATAAGTTTTTGGTATTTAAGTGTTTTCGTCCTTTTTGGGCGCTCTCCATTAATGTCATGCTTGTTTGGTTTGTGGTTGTGGCGTATTAAGTGTGTGGCGTAATTTGATTTCCCGTCATTGTCTCTAAATGATCTAAGATGTTCTTTGAATCGATCTCTTAGTTTCCTTTCAGTCTGTTCAATGCGTGTGTCGCCAAGCACTGACATGTGTTGCTATAAGCACAGTTACTGTCAGTCTATATCCAACTACTCCCTACCTAGCCTTGCAAGAGATTTCCTACATCCACTGTTATAAACGTATAGTCCTAACATTTTTCCGTTAACATTGCATCAGCATATTGCCTACTCAATAAACTCATCTCACAACAACAATAACTTAACTTTCTTCATTGCTTAGCCCCCAATTTCTTTCGGGTGGCGACTACAACACAAAACTCATGGGGCTGTCAAGCCATGAATCCGCAAGTTTGTATCCAGAACACTATTCTATCTACTTCCTCATATCAGTATATCTTTCCTCATGAACCAACTTATTATCCTACTTCGCAGTCCAAACGCCCCGACATTTTGACGTCATCCGCTCCAACTTATCTTTTTCAATTTCCAAATCCAAAATTTGTATGAGTCTGACCACAGCCCTATCCTATGAACTCTTGATTCCCATCATACTGAAATTAACATAACAAATTAAATATAAAATGAAATAATTCTTCTTTAATTTGATCATTTAAAAAAATAACGTGTATCTTATATAAAATATCATTATCCAATAATATTCATAAAATAATTTCTTTATAGACTGAATGTTATATATTTTTAAAAATCTCGAATTAATAAAATTCGATGTCTGTATTTCTAATATATACAATGTCTAAGAGCCCAGTTATTTTATATTCAAAAATTATTTACAAATGAACAAGAATTTTACTTAACATGTTTATATATCTTAGCATCTTCAAGGTTTTTTAGTGCTTTAAAGAAAGTGTGAATTCAAAATTTAAAAAAGGTTATTTTGAATACAAAAAGAGTTAATTTGATGGGAAAACTTTGATGTTGCATTTTTGACATACACAAATGTAAGGCACTAAAAACATTTTTTTAAGGACATTTTTAACTTAAGTATTTCCAGCGATGATTCGCGGTGCTAAAAAAAGTTGCCAAGTCCGAACAGATTTATAAAGGTTAAAGAAAATCAACTTCATGAGAGTGTTGAAGGGAAATGAGACACGTGCGGACGTAGTAGGAACAAATGTCGTACCTATTGCCCTAAGTTATATTTAATCGGGCGGAATAAACTCCTCTCGACTATAAATAAAATCCAAAACCAAACTAGATAAAGTTTTCCGACCTGTTCAAAGTAGAATGAAAAGTTTTCCGGGCTGCAAGTTTGCAAATGTTTGCCTCTCGGTCAGTCAACACGGCTACCGTCTTACATTGATAAATTATTTAATTTTTCGACAAGTGCTTTTTGAAATGTTAATGAACAAGTGGAAAAACTGGCCAATATCTGACCCGAAACTTATTACCAGGAGAACCGATTCTTCCATCTCAAAATGGGTCCACAAACTAATGGTATCTACCTGGTCGACCTATTCTATTTTCCAAAGGATCCAAAGATTCCAATCAAAAGATTAAGAAAAATTGTTAACCTTTGTACGTATCAAACACTTCCTCTAAACCTATGTTTAAAACTTTGTTCCAGAATTAGCAAAAGCCAATTGTTATCAATCCCTTTCCGCAAATACAACTTATCGAATCAAGAGCACAGTAATAGTTGATACCCTCGGAGGATCTGACTCGTAAAAGTAGAGCATCCTCACCCAAAGCAAAACCCCGCGTATTGTCCGTCATGCAGGGACAGGGATCCTTGTTCCGATTTTGGGGGAAAACAGGGTGATTGAATTGTATACAGTTACGATAGTTTTGTGTGTGTTCGTCCATCGATTATATAATATGTGTATAGGGGTGATAGAGCAATATCGAGTACTCCTCCCTAATTAAATGAATAGGAGAGAATGTATTCAAGAATGAGTGAGAGTGTGAATTGATTTGGATGTAGAAATTGCATGTGTTGGGTCGTGAATTAGCCTCGCTGTTGACAGCACCCTGAGCCCAACCTCAGTGGCTGGACTGCCAACACCCTAGGCGGGTGATTCTCGAGGCTTGCCGGTAATTTATTGGACCGCGAGAAGTAGTAGGCTCAACTCTGTACTTGTATGAATGTTCTTGCTTACGTGTACAGATTTGAGAGCATACAAATCCAAAATTTTTCTTCTTCTTTCTTCACATCCCAATGCTTTGTTCAGCCCAGTTTCACTATAATGAAAGGAAACCTAAGACATGAATGTCTTAAAAAGCTAATTTTTTCAAGAGCTCTCCCACTGTTTTCATTCTATAGAGAAGAAAATCAATAAATTAAATTATTTATAAAAAAGGTAAATGTTCGATTTGAGAATAAACCGATTATTTCTTTTAATCGCCATGTCCTTTTTAAATAAATTAAAGTTAACTAATAGTGTTTTCTAGCTAATTGATTTATTTTTTATTTACATACCGCTTTAGACAAACTACTTGCTTACGAATTATGTATAACGTAGGATGACGTGCAGTGTGTTGATGAGTCGACCCCAGTCGATGAGTACAACCATATTATTCAATTAAGGGGACAAAGTTAATTTCAGTACCAACCCGAATGAATAAATACATCCATCCATACTTACGGACAAAAAAACAGCACGACCTTATTTGCAAAACGTAAAAATGACCCGGGTGCAAATGTTTTGGGGGAAAATTGGGACAGGGAAAAATTTGAGGTCCGATAACCAGGGTACGCTTCTAGGGTATTCTGCTACGCCAATTCTTGATAACTGTATCGCCATGCACCTAATACACCTCTTGGGCCCCTTGACAATTCCTCCTTCCTCTTGGAATACATAAATCCGATTTGCTCCAAATGTCAACTCGATTCTTTTATACGGCGTTTTAAACTCCATTGCCCTATTCAATTTAAACGGTTTAATTTTTTCTCCAGGGCTTTCTGTCAGCTGATGGACGGGCGTATCAGGGCTCGAATTTTCCGATTATTCCCAGGAGTTAATTACTAGTGTGTTTTTTCCCCGTCATGGATCGACCGAAATTTTATAATAAAGTACAAAATTTTACTTTGAGAATTTTTCTGATAACTCCTCACTACTTCAACCATTTTTTTTTTAATTATAAAATATCTCTTCTCTTAAAAACACTAAGACAATTAACATAGACATAATAACATTACTTACTACTAAAATCAAATGGCAATAAAATGTAAAAATAAAAGATTCTTCTTTAATTGGTGAAATGTGTGTATAAGAAGATAACTGGATTTTCTATTAAATTTATTATTTTATTTTAAATTTTAATCGTAATTAATTTTCATGTGGTTTTTTCAAATTCAGGAAATTTTACTTTAAATTTTTATTTTTCATACCATCTCCTATGTTTTGTGGTGTTTTAAAGAAAGGGTTAGTTGGATCCAAAAATAGCTAAGTTAAAATAGGCTCATTTGAACAAAAAAGGTTAATTTGAAGACAAAATGTTTCATTTAAAATCAAAATATTTTAATTTGCAGTCAGAAACGGTTAACGTGAAATCAAAAAGGTTTAATTTCAAACAAAAATGAGTTAAATAGGGTCGGAAAAAAGCAATAGTATAGCAATTGTAAAATTTGTTTACTCCTAGTAACCATTCACAAAAAGTGAGAATTTTATATTTTTTCTTCCACTTTTATACCTGGGCTTTGGAACTTTACTATGGTTTTAACTTAAAGTTATCGAAAATAATTTTTGTTATCAAGAAACATAGTTGATATTCTCTTTTTCCATCCCTAACAACCGCTGAAAACAATCAAATACTAGAGGTATTCACGATCTTTGTGTTAACCCTGTTAAGTCTGTTAGGTCCTGTTAGATCGAGATCAATGACGACGTAGACTTATAAGAATCGGATAGTTAACATTGCTCGATCTAGCAGGCCAGGGTCAATGTTAGATATTAGATCGAAAACGTAGTCACAATGCTATCCGTTAGGGCATAGGTAACCAACATGGCAGCCATGAATTTAACAGCTGTTTTTTGTTTACACATATTTTTATTCTTAAATATGCACTAATTAAATCAGACCAATACATTTCTTTTATTAATTTCTGACCTGTCCTTATACCCTCATTCATAAAAAGCTCCAGCATAAAAAATTAGGTATGTCGGTATGAAGTGTAGCGTATTATTTGTTAGTACTTTTCGAGTTCATAGATTTTGAATGAAAGAGTTGATTAATTTTCCTTTTTTATTAACTTCTGGCATCTTACAATTTAACACTAAAGAAAACAAAAACAAGTTTTAAGTGTAGTTACAGCTTTATTTTTGGTTCTACCGGTAGCGAGGTCCAGTGGAAAAATTAACATTTAACGTGCTAAGAAAAGAGGGGGCCGTTCCCGATCTTACTGGACATTTCTTCATTTTACAAACATCGCGAATACCTCTGCTATTTTCCTTCAGATTTTTCGGCTTCCAAACTCCTCCGTTATCATTATCGAAAATCACAAGAATTGACATGATTTTGAAACGATTCCAAATTCTCACTACAATAAACCAGTCCAGTCAGAAACCACCTCTATATTCGTATAAGGGGAATGAAGAACAAATGGCCTCGCGACCTCCTCGTTAAGGTCTTCCTCGACTTTCTTTTTTAAGTTTTAGCATCTACAACAGTAAACCTAAAACCTATGAAGATAAAAAAAATGCTAAGAACCCAAGGCACGTACACCTAGTTTTAGGCGAAAATTCATTTAATCGAAAAATGTATTCAGTTTAAACGGAGAATATAAAAGCAAAGCTCATGTCAGATAGGCAGGCATCAGACCCTTAAACGTAAATTTTCGTTGAGAATGGTGATGAATTGTAAAACCAAACTAAACAGGCTAGGTGCGCAAAACATACGCTCTATTACTAATTAATTTGGTATCTTAAATTTTAATTGTAATTCATTTTCATATGATCAAATATAAAGAATAATCCGTTAATTTATATTTAATTTTATATAATTTTAAATGATTATTCAGAAATCGTGAATGCGGTCTGGTGTGACGTAGGTTTCAGAAAAACACACATCCTAAATGTATTTGTTAAATGTTTAAACAGTGTTTGTAAATCCCAGGCTCTGAAGATGATCTCAATAAAGATCGAAACGTTGCTACGATAAAAAAAAATGTTTTTCTGAAACCTACGTCACACCAGACCGCATCTCATTGATTTCCGAATAATCATCGACTAACGGTCACTAATCACCACACGTATAATTTTAAATTTAAATTGTAATTCATTTCTATTTTTCAAATTTAAAAAAATTATGGAAATGACCCAGGATGATAAGTACATAACAAGGGACTGTAATAGCCATCAGAGGGCGCAATATGCCAATTCTCTTAATAATGCATCTATTTCTAGCTTCTCTTAGGACATACGATCTATGAGCCATACACATGTTTAATCTATTGTAAAAGTCTAAATATGTAAAAAAGTAGTATCATATTTTTTCTCAAATCTAGTAACTATTTATGAATAGGTTCCTAGCTCTTTCAAAACTAAATAGGAGTAGGGAGGGATAGAGAAAATGTCGGTTCAGAGTAAAAATCAATTAATATACTTATTTCAGTTTTCAAACAGAATGTGTAAAAAGTTCTCCTTTTGGATCTGGATCAAGTTTGTAGGCGGGGGTTGTGAACTTTCATAATGAAGGGAAAATGTTTATAATTGTAGTCATTTCATTAGAAGGCAAGAGTCGTGTTTCTAACTTCAAAGTTTGCCCAGATCAGATTTGGTGGCCGTCTTGGAAATTGCCTCAGTGCTTATAGATAAATGCAAATCAGTATTGACCAATTAACCTTCCATTTTCGTGTCCAAACTCAAAATATTATCTAACACAGTAATTCAACTTAAGTTGTGAGCGCACAGAAGTTAGTCAAAGACCCTAAGTTTTACGACAATTGGCATATTTTTCAATCATCGTGCAATCGTGATTTTGAAACGCTCAATCACAAATTGTTTCCAATATTAGTCATCAATTACCAGTTGACCGTTAAAAGTTCGTGTCGATAGCGAACTTTGGGAGTTATGCAACGACCGTACCTAGGTCAATAATCACAAATAATATCCTTTAAAAAGTACAAACCCTGGATATTTTCTCTCCTTGAAAACCAAACAAAAGTTCCATTTTTATAAAAAGTTCAACAAGAGAAACATAATTAACATTCAGTTAATTTTTCGCACGGATATTTCTGCAAACAGGGTTTCCCAAAGAAAGGGCTATTTGAAAATTAGCTTCTAATTTATTTTCTGCTGTAGTACGTAATTAGCCTCGGGATGTTTCTTCTCGATGTTCCTTTGTAAATTGAATTGCGACAAAGTTTTGTTTTACCGTGCGCGTTTATTAAACGGCAAAATCCAACGGTTACATTTTATAAACTGCCACTTTAAGGTTTAAATAGAACAGAATTGTTTATCTGTCCTATATTCGCTAGAATTATTATTCAGTTAATGATTTATAAATTTCGTTAGTAGGTGTTACAGAAGAGCTTGGCGTCCGAGTATTCGGGAGAGACGATCAGAACCACTTTAAAAATGTTGCTCGTATAAGTCTCAATTAAATTACGAGGGGTTTGAAAGGATTCGAACCCAGTACCACTAGGGTGACAAAAACGATTTTTGGTCCATATGTAAAGTAAGCGAGAAAGTAAAGTAATTACTGTGATACAAGGGAGCTTAAAGCCCAAAGGTAGTTTTTAATGTCGTTTAGTTGTTTAGCAGAGGATAAAAGGTTGCCCTTTTTCACCCCCATTTTCTTAAAATGTCAATACATACCTCAATAGGTATTTCAAAAAATATTTTTTATTCTATTTGCCTTACAAAATAGTAGGTATGCGTTTTCAACAAGAGAGGATCGTTAATTTTTGGGAACAACGTAAAGCCAAGACAAAATTTACATGTTTTGTTTAATACACTTCAAGGACCTAACTGCAAAACACGACATCTTTTAAATAAACAATTTCATTTTAGAATAAAAAAACTGGTAAGGTGTAAAAGTAATTTGTTTATTTTTAAAGTTCTGTTAATTTGAATGAACTGATATGATAAAAATGAAATTTAAAATGTTATTAACACTACTTTGGCAGAAGAAGACCTAACAGAGAGTAATATTTTCACATCTTTCAGACTTTGCAAAAGTTTTCCAGATAAAAACAGACCCATGAATATTTGACAATGCTACTTCTGCTTATTCTATTTTTTTAATCGAAGCAAGTTGGAGGTTTCAGAAGTCAAAACCTTTATTTTGAGAAAAGGCATGACTGTAATGGAAAGATATATTTTGGCTGCTCTGCGAAATGAATTGAAAGTTAGAACCGATCGGGGCATAAAAAATTAACCATTATATATTTTGATGGGCATCCGAAAATCATTAAAAATAAATTTTCAAAACATGGACGGAGGGCCTAATTTCATCTTACTACACCAGAACGTTAGAAGATTGACTCAATATACTAATAACGATGTTTATGCTGTTTTTTTTTTAATTATGGTTATGTTTAATAATTCATATGCCCAATGGTTCAATACTGAGTTAAAATCACTGACTAGCCAAAAAAACGTTCTTTGAAAATATATAAAGAAAGAAATTCTATTGATGATTATAACCACTACTCCAGATTGCAGGCTGAATGCAAAACTATTATCAGAATATGCCATAATGAATATTAAGATTCTATTTATAATAGTCCTAAACATTTCAATCTTACACAGAAAATCTTCCCCTGTCATTCTCTATTTAAATAAAACAAGCACCTCTGAAAATTCTGCAGTTGATCAATTTGCTGATTTTTTTTGCAAGTGTTTTTTTCAATTTGTAATAATAATATCCGGAATCTAAATCTTTCCTTAAAATAATTGTCCTCGTCGAATTTCGTTCAAAAATTAAATGATTGAAACCAACTACTTCTATCTAGCCCAGTCGTGGAAACTAAAATTATGGGAAAAGATATTAAAATCTTTTCTGACAGTCAGGCTAGTCTTGGGCATTACAAAAAGATTTGTCAACCTCCCGACTGATGGAGGAAACTATAGATCTTATTAATAGGTCACTTTCAGGTTTGAGAACAAGGTAACCCTTATTTGGATAAAGGACTCAATGGCAATGAAGAGGAGGATGGCCTAGCCAAAGAAGGTTATAATACTGCGTTTGTCGGGCCACAACGGGTATTACCCCACTCTATGACCACAGCGAAAGAGAATATCAATAAGTGGGAATGAAGGAAGTGGAATTTATCCCCCGGACTCAGGCAATAGAAAGAGTTTGTTAGGGCGATCAAACCAGCTGAATCGAATTGGGTCCGTGCTATAAAGGATCACGTTCAGGAGAATGGTATATCAAGGATAGATGATCAGTGTCACGTTCTTTCTAGTGGCTGTGGACAACTTGGTCCCCCCTCAGATACTAAAAATGCTCTATGTAGATGACCTCTGTTTTTACCATTCTGGTCGGCGGGGGTGATGTAGTCGGCGATCAACGCTGTGGCTGCAAACTCTAAGAAAACCGGTTTTACCTTCTCCTCGCCTAAGACCGTGTGCGTCCACTTCTGCAGACTGAACTCATAGCCCACCTCGTGTCTCTGCCTGGGGGCGAGCCGGTTCGATAAGTGGAGAGGGTCCCTTGGCCTCATATTCGATGAAAAGTTAAGGTGGCAGTGGCACGATCCTGCAGAATGATTATAGCCAAGTATACGAGCGACTCCGAACTCTGATGCGACTCCTAGGAATTCGCTTTAAAGAAGTCCTTGGGAGGGCGGGTCTGACAATGGGGACCGTACTGGGGCTGGGTAACAGACCGACACCGCCCTGGGTCCTTCCAGTTGTACTCTTCCGAGACGACCTCTCGGTATTAGCCAGGTGTGTACACGATGGTGTCGTCGCTCCTCTTACAGCTCAGATCGGAATTCGATGGTTTTGGTACACTTCATGGGCACTCCCGCGGCACTGCACCGTGTATCTCTATGCGATCTGGCATGCACTCGGGGTGCCTACCAAAATGTGGTGCTCGCAGAAAGAAGTGTTTTGGGACGTACAATTTAACGGTAGAAGAGATTCAAGTATTGACCGATCTGGAATCATAACATCCAAAAATGAAATTTTTCAAACAGTAAGAGAAATCGAATTGGAAGCCCGTCAAGGTAAGAAATACGTCAACACTTGATTCGAAACATTCAAAAAATTATTTGAACCGCATTTTAAGTTCGGAATCTCACGAGGCCAGTTTTGTCCCGTATAAAGGTTGTAGTAAAATATAAAAATAAAATTTACAAAATTTATTTTCCAAATTTAAAATCAATAATCTTAGGAAGGTTACAACGTAGACTTCAAGGAGTCAGTCAGGAGTACATCTTAAGCTTGCCTTGTTTAGCAAATTTTTATATAATACTTAAATACCTGTGTACGATCTCTTGGTTATTGTTCTTCTACAAAATGGAGACACATTACATCACAATATGACGAAGGATTTTGTAGAAAAAAGTACAAAAAGGTGAACAAATTCAACTTTTCAGAAGATTTTATCTTTAATCTAGTTCGAACTTTTCCCGTTAGACTCGTTGGAAGAAAACGTTTCTTGTCCTGATGACATAATACTTACTGAGGAATGAGGCTTTTCTTTTTACAATTATTCTTTAATTATTTTCTTTCTAGATCAATAAACGTTCTGACAAACTAGACGTCTAGTTGTCAGTAGACCAATCTCTGAAAACGACCTGAAAGCGAGAATAGACGGACCCGGGTTGACGTTCGTTGTATTTCTGTTGAAACAGTCGAAGATTGCGTGCAACCTCATAACTTTCGAAACGTCATACCAAGTCTAATATCTAAAAAAAAATATTTTCTCAATCTTTATACCAACGTTAAAAGTTATGCACGAAACATAAAATGAATAATTGGCGGTTTATTTGTAGTTTTTGTATTAAAATTAGAATTATTCAGTAATTTAAATATTTATTTGTTTAAAAATTTGTAATAATTATTTTAAAAAATTTAAGTCTCAAATGACGGTTTAAATTTTTTGGCGTTTTTTACGCCATTTGACGATCTCACACTCATTTCTTGATTAGAAATTAAGCACCACAAATTAGATGACGTGTTGACAGCTAACAGAGCAGGCTGAAGATGATCCATTTTAATCAAACAAATGTCAACACTTAATTAACTTGCAAACCACCTACGGTAATTTCGCAAATACGATGGGAATTATTAAACATCACCTTTACTTAAAGCTAAACGACTTTGAAACGATATTAGCCGAGGAGACCGTAATTTCATAAACGCATTTACCTTCTGTACGAACGTTTTAAATAAAAACAATGTCTGTAAAATCTAATTATTAAATAATGTAAAAGGTGTACTCAGGCATCCTTTATAAACTTTAAACATAGCTTACCCACTTTTTATTAATTTACCCTAAAATCGGGGTGAGGTACAGTAATGAATACTCAGATATAAGCCAAGTTCAATATAAGCCCGAGTACACAAGGTGATCTCAACCTGTCTACTATGAACTGCTGACTTCCTATTCATTCTAATACCAACATTATCACTAATTCGGATGATGTTTTTACAGATAAGTTTGCTTTTGTTCAGGAATGTCATCCAAGCAGTCAGCAAACAAAACGAAAGAAGGCTCCAATCTTTAAAAGAATCAGGAAAGAAAAACAAAACCTTAATTCACTTCCGGACTCCTGCACCAAGGTCAACCGCAGGAAGCGCCAAGCCCCTAAAAACCAGACCCTACGCCAACCAAAAATGGTAAAATGGAGAGATCATTGGGTAGCACCCCAAGGAGAAAAGCGGTTTAGAACAAATCATCCCCTCGACATAGTGGGTGGAGAGGGCAATGAGACATAGTAAGCCCTCAAAGCGCTTAAAATGTACGTGGAATTGGAGGAATAACAGGACAAAGCGATAACGTCAGATCTGGGCAGGACCGTCTTAGCTAAGGATTAGAGCAGCAAAAACTACAAAGGACCTCAGTTCGAGAATGGGCACGATGAAAAGGGACTGTCCTGATAACCTGTTCGAGGTTCGAGCCAAAATGTCAAGGTATGGCTCGTGCTAGCCCGGGCGATGGGGAAAAGGTAGTACAGTATAGAGAAATTATAGAATAAAATTATAGAATTATAGATAATAAAAAAACACTAGAGTGGCCATGTGGATGCCGGATCCTGACCTTACGGGCACTACGGGCACTGCCATTATTCTCGAGCTGATAAAATCTTAGAATCCAGGTATAAATATATTGACAAATAAATAAAAAGATCTAACTTGTACCTGTATTTACTGATCCCGACGTGCGACCACAACCCTCAAAGACTTCGCGGGAAGACTT
Organism: Cimex hemipterus; assembly: GCA_039619505.1. Lineage (NCBI taxonomy): Eukaryota > Metazoa > Arthropoda > Insecta > Hemiptera > Cimicidae > Cimex > Cimex hemipterus. The sequence goes on along the minus strand of CM077100.1, from coordinate 35,181,146 downwards.
CACGGCCAGCCAGAACTAACCCGAAGGCCACAGAACGCCTACTCGAGAGCCAGACTTTCTTTGTCGCTTCCCCTCTACTTGTAAAAATGTACACAAATTGTCCGGTAATGGGATACAGCCCAAGCACGTGGAAAACTGGAAAAGTAGTCTTTATTCCAACCGTTTCACGGAAAAACTACACAGAAGCAAAATCATACAGATGGATCATTTCTACTCGAAACGCTAGTTGACAAACATGTAAGGGGCAGCTTTCTCACTGTCTCTCCTTCTCAAAAAAAATTCTGTATTATAATATCCCGGAAACACCCTTTACATCCTATAAAGTTTCAACAGGCTATAAAAGCACGAAAACTCAGATCACCAGATACTAAGATTTGGCAAACGGATGGCTCCAAACCGAGGGAAGTAACCGGATCGGTTTTTTTGTACAAGTCAAAAAGATGAACTCATTAGGGAAGTACTCTTCGGTCCTTCAAGCAGTCCTTCACCAAATTCCATGCTATCGATGACAATCACAAAGAAGTTACACTGGAAAAAATCCTCCTAAGATCTGATAGCCAAGATACTATTGAAGCATTGGCATCTAAAAAATTCACATCAAAACTAACAGTGAATACATCCAAAATTTGCAACTACATTACGATATTTGGTTTCCTGGACACAAAGGAATTTTGGGCAACGAAAAACGCTCAACTCCATCCTTCTTCGAAGAAGTAAGTATTAGGTCATCGACTGTCGCTACTACAATTTCATTCCCTCGGTGTTTTTTGATTCCTAGGTGACGTCTCCATTGAGCCATTGCTATGCATTCGAAAATTATATGTGCGACTGTTTTTCCTCCTCATTTCATAATACGAGTCCTTCAACCTGATGATGAGCTAAAAGGCTCGAAATCCGGATCGTTGCAAGCACAACTTACTGTGACACAGCTAAAATGTCTGGGAAATGCCCTAGATTTCAGGCTGGAATGAAAATAGCAATTGAAATGAAAAAAAGGACAGAAATATGGTTGAGGTGTAGACAATAATGACGCTAGGACAATTTTCTAGGCGATTAGAGACAATCTGCAAATTGAATTCTGCCTTTTTCCTTCTTTTTCTTTTCAGCTTAATTCCAACGTATTTCTGCATTTTAATTACCTTGATTGGCAAAGGTTGAAAACGAAGAGTGAAATATCAAATCAAGCGAAAAAGAGAAGACCTGAATTATCGGAGATGAACGAAGTTTTTTTTTGGTGCATATGTTAACAGCGTTAAGTAACCGTTATTAAACCTGTAAATTTGTTTCCAGCCTAGCCCCATGAGGGCCGTTTCTAAATCGGAATCTGCGTACATTTCCACAAGGTAATTCAATTTCAATTTATCGTATGGACGAGGTTTTTGCTTAATGTACAACGCTGAACATGTCCAATCCGGTTCGTTTTATATTCATACCGATTTACTTTATAATTAAAATTCATTTCACCAGTAAAACACTGCAGTTTTTACTACATATACGATACAATATAATATATTCTTTAAATTATTTACGATCCCTTCTTTAAACTAAAGGCATGAATTTAGGTTTTCGTTATATTTTTGATAATTTTCTGACAAATGTAGTTGCAAACACTATTCAAGATTTTTTTTCGTTGTCTGAGGGTTGAATGAACTTGCAATTTGGTCGTTCTCATTCTCAGCTTCAAACCACCCGCACAGATACAAAACCACATCTACGTACGGAAGAAAATGTTCATTTATTTTTAAAGTCAATTGTTTTATCATGAATTTAAATTTGGCAACTTATTACTTGTCCGAATTTTTGGTTAAGAATCAAGCTATAAAATTTCACAATATTTTAGCACTGTTTCAAGGTGATTTAAATATTTAAAGAAAGTCACAAAAGGTCATGTTTATAAAAAATAATAATAAATGAATAAAAATTAAAACCAAAAGAGGGCTTATCACTACAGAATAAATGCCAACGGGAATCAAAAATTACAAAAATAAAATCATTATCAACCAATGTAGACACAGACATCAAGTTGTACTATTTTCTTAATATATATTAGGTCTCAACAAATCTTTTTTTAATTGGTGTGATATATTCCGAATTCGTAGACAAGGGCAGTTAAAAACGTCGATTTGTTAACATTCGACAACAACCTAAAGTTGTGACAAAATTTGGCACATTCTTCTTGAAGAAAAAAATTAATTTGCTTCTGATTGGTTTTAATACTGCCAATTAGGTGTCTTTGCCTATTATTGCACTAGAAACTGAAAACAACTACAAATTTGATAATATTATGAAGTGCTTTTAAGAATGTGCAGCAATAAAATGAAAAAATCTTTTACACGTAGGAACATCTTAGAAGGCGAGTAAGGAAACGTGAAACACCTCCACAAGAAGAGATTTTATGAGCAAACTCAATTTTTATCCGTTCACATGCAAAACATTGATTCCTTGATTATGGCAATCGACAGATGATGTTTAGCTGAGGAAAGTAATTTTTCATAAAGAATGAATTGGGACAACGCAGATTTTAAAAAGGCAGTCAAAATTAATTTTTATTTTAATACAATGAAAAACATTTATTCAAAATGCGTCACAATCTGTACATCTTTGCCAAAGTGTAAAAAGCGCTTTAATTGGTCTGAAATAAAAGATTTTTTTTTCAAATTAGAGTAAAGCATTGGAAAGCGTTTTTGGCTCACTGATTTCATTAAAAAAATTTATCCCTCAATAGTAATCAATATCCTAAAAAAGCGGAAGACTATAGGCGGGTGAAGATGGAGGATGTGGTAACGGTCCATATCCTAAGTCCTTAACTTCCGAAGGGTTGCCATTGCGGCATGGCGTTATAGTGAAGAAGAATCGGTTTACCAATGCTTGGACATAGACGTTGCAGTTGCCCTTGCATTTTGTCAATTTTTGGCAATATTTCTTTGCTGTGATAGTTTCACGATAATTCAGCAAAACGATCATCAGTAAAATATCAAACACTAGGACTTTACTTCACATGTCCCGCTTCTAGGCCCTTTTGTTATGGGCTTAGCAGGTAGTAAAACATCAAACAGTCACCGTAACCCTTTATGGGTGCAGAGTTGGTTTCGGGAAATGCTTTGGCGCGTCATCCTTGTCCAACCATCGACCTGTATTCCTCCTGTTATCGTACAGAATCCATTTCTCATCGCGTGTGATGATTTTGGTGGCGTAATAGAGGAAACGTAAAAATTTCAAAGCGTCCATTTCTCTGGGCTTGTTAGTTCGTGCAATATCCACTTGTCGAGTTTCTATATGTTACCAATTTGCTCCAGATGTGCGAACAATGGACAATACTAAGCTCTCCCACAATTTCCCGTGTGTTTTACATGAATTTTCTTCAATCAACATTTTGAGTTGGTCGTCGTCCAAAACGGAAAACCTACCGTGAAACCAAAGTTGCAACGTGCATACGCTAATGCTTCCCTTCCCCCAAGAAATATTAATGTTCCGCGCCGGTTGGACCTCACTTCGCACATGTAATAAATAAATTTGACGAAACATGGGAGTTTGGACATATTTAATTTGGCAGGTTCTCACTCTGATAAATTTCAATACAAACTAAAATGTTTTCTACAAAAGATAAGAGTTAAAAGTGTTTATTCTAATTCGAAATTAGATTTAGCTTTGTTTACAAAACTAGCACCCGGGAAAATAAAAAAATTTCAAAACTTACAATAATTTTGCAGCGACCAAATATTTAAAACGGAGACAAAAAACGGCGTCATGAATAAGGGAAGGGACATTTAGTCGGTACAACAGAAGCCATTTTTCTGTACAATTCACTCAAAATATACAAAAGCTGTTACACCCTATTCTTCTTTGCTTCATTTTTAGTATACTATTAATTTGTGTCTAGAGGTTTATTAAAGTTATGAATTATGAATTTTGGCAAGAACCTAAATTTATGACAAAAATGTACACATTTTATATAAATTAAAAATTATTCCTCCACTCCTGGGTGTCTTTTATATCGACTGGTTGCAAAGAGTGCAAAGGATGCAAAGAACCATTATTGCTGAATAATACGAAAAAAGGTTGCAATATGAGGAAGAACTTTTGAGGAAACTGCATCGATAGTTGGAAGACACAAATTTTTAGTAGAAGCAATTTTCTGAACGAGCTCGAAATGCTCTGAATAATTCATTGTACTGAGAGGTCTCAATTGACCATATTGCTGCAATTATCAGGCCTCAGAAGAAAATTCGTGTATTTGAAAGAATCCATATCAATTTCTCACATAGTTTGATTTGTTTGATTAAATGATTTATCAGACTTCTGAATCAGAATATTTATAAGTGATATGATAAAACATACAATATATAAAATATTTATATATATATATACACACAAAGAAAACCTTTCGTGTGTGTTCTTTCTTCGGAATGGGGCGAATCTGAATTTTGAAAAGAAAAGAGCGTCGAAAGCTCAGCTGTGGGAAAAAAGAACTTGTTAACTCTTAAGATAAGATTAAGCTAAATAAGTAAAACGCTGGGCGGAGGCGTGTAAAGTAATTTGAACGTCGCATGTTGCGAAGAGATCCGTCCGTTTACTCCTTAGCATTTGGAAGACGAATGAGATGAATAATCAAGAAGCCAGGTTGAATTTAACGTACAAATCGGGAATGGCACTTTACGCCCAGGCACATCCACAAAATTCCACATTGGTAGAAAGTTTGTTGGAAATTTTGAAACAATAGGCATCCACGATGCTTTACAATTTGAGGACAATGCTTTATCAGCGCACAATATCTTTTAACACGGAATGAAATTGATCCCAATAGAATTAAAAGAGGTACAAATATTTTTTTTGGAAGGTGCGATTCAAATACGCTGCAACTCTCCAACCATTACGCAGTTTGAAGATTTTCCTTTTCCGTAAACTCTAAACCTTTATGCACTTTTTTTAACGAGGCTTGGCAACAGCAGAGGTCATATCAACCAATGCTTCCTTCCTCATTTTGACGAATTCCTTCTATACTTTACCGATAACTTTTTCCACATAATAGCTGTTTCCGAGACGGCTCAAACCTAACGTTCCCTCAAACTCTATTTCCTTGCTTAATATTATTCTCTTTTCCGGCATTATAGGCTGGGACTTACCGGAGGGGGTGTGGGTGTATTTGTTCACAACAGCCTTCACTCTCCATCCTTGAAACTTCCCCTGTACTAGACTCATGCCTGGAATTTATTTTTGCCGAAATATCCCACCGGCTCCTATTTGTAATTGTTTACCGACCCCCGACCCCCACATTCCTTTCTCCAATGACTTATGGTTCGTCCTCAACCTTATCACCTGACCTTGTCCTGCATTACACTCACAACTATTCTCTTCAGAAGTCCGTTTTTCCTTCATCCTAGCTTAATGCCCTTGGCCATACCATCAACAAACCTTCCCCTAAGGACTACCGTCCCACATCCATCTATCCAATCTCTCCAAAACCCTTGAGAGATTAGTCCAAGCCCATCTCCAGATATCTAGAACATTCCCATCTTTTTATCTATCTCCCTCCCATCGGGCTTTCACTAAGGTTACTCCACGCGGTACACCCTCACCAAAATCGCTAGTGATCTCTACATGGCAATGGACTATCGCTTAGTTACTATTTTAATTCTCCTTGACTTTTCAAAAACCTTCCACCCATCACTTCTATCCAAACTCGAATTCTGTTCCTTTACAAAAAGTACTTTCCGTTGTTTCCACTCCTATCTTACCAACCGTCTCCAAGACGTCACCATTCCCTAGAGCCGTACATCCTCCTTCCTCCCTTTAAAATTTGGCGTTCCTCAAGGCTGTAGCATCTCTCCTATCCCTTTTTAGTATATAGATTCCTCCTCTCCTCCATCCAGAACTGTACCGCCTTTATGCAGACGTCTCCCAAATTGATTTATCCTTCAGACCTACAATTGGTCATCCTAAGGATCCAGAACGACCTTAATTCCATCGAGATGATGGACCCATAAAAATTCCCTCAACCTCAATCCATCACCTCCTCTCCCTACAAACAGGGGCAGTTTCATACATTTTTTAAATAAAAATTGTGATATTTTAATTTTAATTTTTTTAGTCTGCTTGTCGGTTTATTCGATTTGATTGCATTCATTTTCTTTTCACTTTTCCCGCCACGAAATTATTTGTTATTATGCTATTTTCACTCTGGTCTATTTTGCATTTTATGATTAGCGGAATTTCCATCTAGCTAAACCATTGTATTATTCTAAGGGGACGCCGTTCCACAATAAAGGTATATTTCTTCTTATTCTTTAGCATGTGTTGAGAGTGTATTAATTAATCTGACGATAATATTGTAACTTACTAAAGCTGAAATTGCAGTTCTGTGGATCTGATCCTATATAAATCCCAAATCCAATCCTCTGACAATCGTTTGCTACTTCATTAAAAGTAAAATATATATCTATTATACATTTCGTAGTAATAATTCAATTGACTATTTCTTTTACATAAGCATTGCAAATTACACTAGTTTTTACACTTGAAAAAAGTAGCGAAAATCATCGTTGATCATTTTGGGCTCAGATTCATTTGCATTATTTAATATTTTTATCTTAAAGTACAGATCAAAATAAGAGCTATTGATTATAGATAACAAGAACTGCCAACGAGAATCGTTCTCTAACTCCTTAAGGGGGTCTGTTCTTCATTATGAGGCTATATTTTGGCTTTCTCGTGTGTATAAATAAATAAAAAGAATGTAAGGAAAACAGTTCACCATATCAGCTCCTGTGTAGCGAGTGATCATTTGTCAAAACAGACACAGACAATTTAATTAATTTGAAAGAAAATTAGCAAGTGTATTTAAATTCAGTCATTAAATCCTTTCAGTAGGGTCGGGGTGTCAAAGTGCAGTTTCAGCCGTAATCCATGCAAAATTTATAAATGTAGGAAAACATTTCTGATAGTATTAAAGTTTAAACGCTAAAACGTAACATAACGTACAAGTGTTATTTTTATTGCTACTATAAATAAAACACTTTTTCGTTTTGCTCTTTACACTAATGATAAAATATTTATTATTTTTATTGTTGTGATTAAGAGCGACGTACTAAGTGTGATGGAATGGTATTTCAATATCAAGCAAGAGATTGCGCTCCATTATGATTGTGAATACGCCACAAACCCGCCAGGCTGGTTGTTTTAACGTTTCATAAATACAGCATATTTATAATTTTGTCTATGGCAGTCCAACTCAAAATTTAACATTTTCCCAAACGTGGATCCAGCTGTTTTCGTATGATGCCTAATTGTACCCTATACTCAACTTTTTTAAGGTTAGCCTTAAACGGTGGACAATTGTAAAAATATTATATATATTTTGGAAGTTCATTTCATTAAGAAACAAAATAATTTCTCATTAAACCCCACAGTTTTTTCGTTTTATTTTGTTTTCCTTCCTCATGACTTTTCACTTGTTCAGATTGAAAAATATACTTTTTTTAGAGAAAAGAGAGACAAGTTAGCAGTGGCCGGACGGGAACTGAGTGAAGTATTAAACAGAAGAAGCATTAACAAAGTACATCAAGGGGGGGGGTCGTTCTTTCTGCACCGACTCCCTTCGTCTCACACCCCCTACAATTTAATTATAATTAGACGCTCTAAGTGAAGTAGACTCAGGTGTTTTAATTTATTCTTGTAATGAAAATTTTCATTAATAAATTTAGTGAAGGCCCAAGTTGGGAGTTAATATTCTCGAATCTGGTAGATTAACCGTGAGGCGCAAAAATTAAAAATAGCCTTTATAACATCGCTTCAGCCGATCGTGGCGCGTGACTACGTTGTGATAGACATTAAGTAAGAGTCTTGACCCCGGTTGTGTACACAAACTGGTTTCTAATTAATTAAGGCTTAGAATTAATTCCAGAAACAACTGCAAGTTTGAAGGCCCTTCGGATTATCGCGCTTGTGGTTCTCACTCATTCTTCTTCTACTCTAAAAATAATTTTACGGTTCCCTCACCTCCGCAGAATTTTCATCGCCATGAGGCGCCTACGAATTATGAAAGGGTCGTTAATTAAATCTATTAAAATTGATAATTTTCACTCCTGGGACTTTAGTCAAGTGAGAACGTTCTGTCTAAATAGCTCACGTTGCATATTTGTCCCTGTGTCTATTAAACTATAAAACATGATCCAGGAAAAAAAATGTGTTCAATCTCAATTTTTATTCATTCAAAATCAAGCTAAATTAATAATAAATACATCTGTTTAATATAATGTTGGATCTCAGCACCATAAATATTATTCACTCTAAATCGATTTTTCTACCCTTATGTATGTTATATTTGTTATTTATCGGAAAGAATGTATATATAAGCGTGAATAAGGGGGTACCGTCAATTACCACGAGGAATGTAGAGTACTTTGGGGCAGGGCTTATCGCCAATTAGCCGAGGAATATCGAATATTCTGTTGTAGTGTGAATGTAATTTATTAACGTGAACGGAGGAGATTACCTTCAATTACCAGAGGAATATCGTTCTCCGGGTTAGTGTGAATAAATTGTGGCATGAATGTAATTTATTAACGCGAATAACATGTGCTTCTCACCAATTACCCTGAGCAATATTGAATGCTTCGAGATAGATGGAATGCGTTCATTATTTGTGTTATTTTATCTACAAGTGAGTACTACTCACTGAGTAGGCCCTTAGATACAGAGAGGCAAATAATGAGAGAAAAAGAGTCCGTTGCCATCCTAATTGGCCTGATCATAACTTTGCAGGAGAAGTTGGAAACGAACTTAATGAAAGTAGGATTAAAAGTTTGACAGACAAGAAAAGAATAGCAAAACATACTGAAAATGGCAAAATGCTTCCCACTGCGGGTGACAGGTGGTTGGACCAAAGTTATCTTTAACTATGGAGCTACCGCGATCATCACCTCTCAGATCGGAAAGATTAATAGAATAAAACAAGGTCGGGACTACGTAGCGGAGTGGTGGGGCGTAGAACTCTCGGCTAGTAGACCCTGAACTCTTAGGTTCGATTCCTAACGTTGGCCATGAAATTTGTGATCCCTCTCTCTTTCCCAAAAATAATGAACGCGTACTTTGACTTGGCTAATATTCACGACACCGTTTATTGAAAAAAGATAAATTGCATCCATTTTTCCAATTTCGTCGTTAAACCTTATGGATTGTGCTCAAATGTATAGAAATGTCATTTACCTGTAGTGTTTCGAATATACAGTAACCATTTCCGAGATATAATAGTCTTAATATTTGGTAGAAACGATGCTATTATGAGTGCGCTTTTCTTTAATGCAATGTTCTCTAAGTTTCTCAAGCGCACATTAACTCTGATAAGTTTTAACATAATTTCTTCTTTCATGCATCGATAAATAATCGGATTAATCTAATAAAACTTGTTGATATTGAACAGTTTGACATTTATTAATAAATATGTCAAAATTTGAGAAAAACGCCTTTGATGCCTATGTCTCAGGGGAATGATTTGTCACCAATTTGATCTATCCCATTTACTAAACCCGGTACAGCACCAGGAAAAAATATTTGTGACATTCTTCTCGAGAGGAAAACCTCGCTTATACAGGAACGGATGAAATTATCAAACATGCACATAGTGTGGGAACAGCGAACACATTTAAAGAAAAATTAGGTCGACAGAGATGTGTTCCTGAAGAAAAACAATAACCTAATAAGTGCATAAAACTCACTTTTTAATTCTACGCAGCCATAATGTCGAGCTCGATAAGAAGAGGATTTTTGATGTAGACCCAAATTACGTTTTGCATCTAGCATGGTAGCAGGGACGTTTTGTTAAAAAAAAGTATAAACACGAGGTTATTGTCAAGAAGGATGTTTGTATGTAGGGTAAAGTGCCTATAAAGGATTTTCCTCGCTTAATTGGTCGGTCAGACCGCGTTTCGGCTTCTTGTCATCTTCAAAATTATCAAATACTGATCGGACAGGTGAATCTTAAGCTGAACTTAAGTTGGGATAATTAACAAGGGGTGATCGTCAAAGCCACATTGGGGGAAGACATGTTCGCCTTTCGGGTAAGAGGTGGGGTTCGTGTGCAGGCGATATCTACATTTGTTTCATAACGACAAAATTTAAGGTTAAATCACCCCGCTTGTAAGAAGAAATTTCAGAATTTAACCAAACCATTCCTAACCCTTCATTAACCTAACCATATTCGTGCGTACCACCCGATTACGTAAAAATGGTTACGGAAGGGCAAGCTTATAATCCGTCGAAATAGCCTGAAATAGTGGACGGCCTCTTCCGTTAACTAATTTCATAAATGAAGACAAAGGTATGAGGGTAAACAAATACGACCTAAGTGTGGAGCTTCGGGATGGGTTTTTGCGGCCTGAAAAGAGTCTTTCCCTCTTATTCACCCAGATGTCCTCATAAGAAGAATGGTATAATTAGAAACTATTATACATGTACTATTCACTTCTTCTTGAGAGTACTTTCCCGCAGGCCTTATAGTCCCGAGCGATGAAACCTAACGGCGGCTCCAGAAATGCGGTATTCGCCGAACGCTGCCCAATATTTGCCAAGCCTCTAGATGCTCCTTCTGGTATTCAAGAAATGAAGTGCCTATGAATACACACATGCGGGGTTGTATAACCTCCTAGTTGTTGCGGAAATATGGGATACGTATTTTCCAAATGCCGTGGGAGTCCTCAGCTTACTTCAAATCGTGAAGGACAACAGCAAAATTGTCATTGCTGCAGCTGTGGTTTCTATTTTGTGCTGTGGCTACAAACTAATTGAAAAAAAATATTTAATTATTTTAAAGTAAGAGAAGTTTTGGTTGGTTCTGTTTCGGAAACTCGAGGAAACCTTGGGCCCATTCATAATACAAAAAACTTATTATTGTGTAAATTAAAACACCTAAACTAGTTAGCATTCGTTTATCAATGAAAAATCAATAGTATTAAATAGAAGTATACACTTACGGTTGATATTGATAACTATTGACAGTTGGTTAAACCTATGTACAGTTACAGTTCATTCCCGAATGTGTGGATGGTTTGAGTGCGGATATTTCATGAATATTCGTGCCCTTTGAAGCAGACAAGAAAACCGACAATAAATCGAGCACGTCGAGCACCGGATGTTGTTCGGCGAATCCACCTAGTCGGGGCTCCGCGAAAATTTGCGCGGCGTTCGGCGAATGCGGCATGTCTGGAACCGTCTTTACGTAATAAGCCTTATTCCATATCGAGCCCACCTAGGATCACTGTTGGACGATATCCAACTAGAAGCAATTGGTACAACTACTGCTGTAAGTATTTTAGTAATGGTGTTCCTGGTTCAAGATCCTAGGTGCACCAGTCTCGAGACTTGCGCCGGTTCTTGGTGTGATATCTGGGTGTCCATTCGGTCCTGTTGCGAGTGATGAAAACGGAGCATAAATCTAAAGCCTCCCTTAAAGAATGTCACTTTAAGGCGCAATGGGAGATATCCTCCATCTGAAGAGACCACTGATAAGGATGATCAGTTGGTTTTCACTTTTGCGTTGGCCAGCCGGAAGTGCACTACGATCTATATTGCAACGAGGGATTATTCCTTTTTTTACTGCCTACGCCACCGGACTTTGGAGACTGGACTTCGGAGCGAAGCATCCTTTCTTATTTCCAACGTCACCGTTATTGGAGCATCCGTGAAAGGAAATTTTTCATTTTGTTTGTGTTTGCGGTGGAAGAAAACTGACTGAAGAGAAGACATTACGTTTTTTGTCCCTTTTATGTTGAAAAGGAACCCCTTGCCAATAATACTTACCTTTATTTCTTTTAAGCTTGCAAGTGTTGCCTTTTTTCGTTTCCTTTTTTAAATTTTTTTTGTAATCTTATATTTCTTTTATCAACAAGTATATTTGTATAATTGTACATGATTTGTGTCTGCATGCATTATTTACCTGTATAATTTAAAATTGATCAGAGAATACGTGGAGATTCCATCAACCTCCGGGTAAGAAGAGGGACAGAATTGAGCGTGGAAGCGTTCACTCTCCCTCTCAAAATAAGATACGTAATAACTTGTAATACTGCTGGCTGCTCAGTGCATCTGATGCGTCACTTACTCTTGGGGGTTGAAGGGGTTGTTAAGAACAAACTCATGTAGTGTGCGTTGGAGGTTATTTCTTTTTGAAGGCACGGAAAAGACCTAGGCACTGTATTCGTACCTGAAGCCTAACTGTTTGAGTAGATTTTAGCCCCCTTACTCTACTTTAAAAGACCTTTATCAAGACGTCGAGAACGATAGGGAAAGGATTTCTCTCAATTAAGTCAATATTCAGCGTAGAGCAGGGAATTAAGCTGGGAGAGGCAAGGCACCTTAAATAGATCTGGAAGTCCTTTAAATGAAATTTTTAGCTGAAGGGGACATGCTGAAACGTACATCAATCTTAAGTTTTTAAAAGTATTATTCTTTACACCATAAATGAATAATAAATATAAAAGGCTTATTCCTCCATAAAAAACACACGTGTAGAGAGAATCGTGAAGCTCCAAAATATTAATCAGCGGTATTTATATGCACTCTCCACTGGTTAATTTGAGATTTATTCCAGGGAGAAATATTCAGGGTAAACGTGTAAACGCACATAACAACGTTAATGAATGTTCATGCGAGGCTGCATTTGCACAATCCCACTTTCCACGCTGGAAACTTCGTATGAGCAAGTTGGCTCTTTTATTTATTTTTTTTTTTTTTAATGTGAGAAAAAATCAACGGTTTTATCTACGATTTTCATCAATTACATCTCTACATTTTCTGATAAATTCTTTGAAAATATAAAATTATGATTATTTTTATAAAATTTACATATATGGAGCATTATTTTCTTTTAGTTTTCTGATCAAATCACTCGAAATCATTTTCATTTACCACTTATGTAAATGAAAATAATTTCGTTTGATTTTATCAGAAAAATAAACGAAAATAATATCCTTTTGTATATTTTATAGGGGAACTGCGCCACCCGTCCCACTTGGGAAGCCAATGAGACGAAATCTTCGGTGATATATATAAAAATCCCCCGTAGTGCCACTGTCAGCTTTGCCTTCGTAAGGTAATTAACATTTTAAATGATTCTAAAGTAGGTTTAATTAGTTTTCTAATTAATTAAAACATATAATAACTTAACTTGAGAAGACCGTTTTAAAACGATTAAAAAGAAAATGGACGCTTTTCGGAAAGTTACTCAAACGTCTGCCACAGTTATCACACATTTAATTGCTACTTAAAATACCCTAATCTTAAAAAGGTTATTATTTTTTAAAACAACTAAAATTTTTGTTTTGGTTTTTCTGCTCGACAGTAATTCCATTACGAAAAGGTGGCATATTATTAGGCGTTGTCAGAAGTTGGCTCTTCAACCCCGGTAACCGTTAACACCCACGGACGTGGGTTCCCGTAACGGCAGTACCGTAGTTAATCATCATAATTTAATTCAAGTTTTGGGCGATACGAATACAAAACAAACGTTTACGACCTGTACTGCTTTTCTGCTAATGTGTAACGACTTTGTTCTTTTTTCTGGCTTAAAAACACAAAATGTATAAATGACTTTATTTTTTTGTACAGCTTTTCTGTTGATGAGTAACGACTTTGTTCATTTTTTTTGCTCAAAAAGAATAAAACTATAAACCACTTTATTTATTTATTCATAATCATATAACCAACGCCAGTCACATTGTTCTTAGCTAAACTACACTTTTAACATTTACCCCCCTCCCGGTTGGGACATTAGTAATAATTTGTCGCATCAACCCTCTACCCTACAAAACATGCGGCCTCTTGATTTTCCGCTTGCTAATAAATGTGATAATTAATACGCTTATTACCGTTATACTGAAACTAGCGGAGTCTACGTTGTAACTTTAACAAACTAAACCAAACGCCTTGGTCCTCTTCAATCATCTTACAGTTGGAGGTTGTATCGGGTGTCTTCGGTCATGGAAGGTAGAATAACGGATGTGTATTGCGAACCCTCCGAGAGGGGGTTGGAGCGACCAGATGTACCAAATGTCTCCAAGGAAGGTAGGAAGGGCGAAGCATATTGCAGCTCTTCAGGACGGAGGGTTGGAATGACCACGGGTACCGGATATCTTTGAACAATAAACAACAGAAGATAGGAAAGCCGAAACGACTGAACCTCTTTAGAAATGAAGCGGCCCAAGTGTTTCCGGCTGAATATTAGTGAATAGACGTAGTTGACACAATAAGTTCTTTATTTGCCTTTCTCTACACAGAGTTTGGTGCGAACAAGAAGAGAAGAAGCGTTCCTGTAAGGAGAAAGAGAGAGAGAGAGCTCTGGGCCTTCGAACCCACTCGTTATCCGAGGTTTGATCCGGCTTAGCGGTAAGTACCAATGGAACAAATAGCATTGTCGGACTCCTGGATAGGATGGCTCTCCTGCGTCGAGTTTATAGCCATTTCCAACAGCTTCGTGGATCGTTCCCTTTGTACCCCTGAGAAGGCAGCTAAATGCAATAGATCGAATAGATATAGAAGATAGAGAATCGCGTAGATGACACGGCATTTGAAAAATGGCAAAAAGGAGGGAAAAGTCGAGAGGTGAGGTTGGGATGGGAGGTTGGTGCCCGAGCCGATGGAAGTCACGATAGCTCAAGTTGTTAAATCAGCGGCGTATTTAGCCGAAGATAGTGGGTTCTAATCCCACTCGTGACAGTGGCTTTTTTATCTCGACCAATACCTTTCATAAATATTAATTAATTGATAAATAAAAAATAATTGATAACAACAAACCTTGCACTGAACATGGCCAAAATATGAAACGAGCAAACTGCAGGGTCATCACTCTGCAGACCGGCAAAGAAAACAAATGTTGAAAATCCAAAGGTCATATCAGACTAGTGTGGGCCTAAATTCTAGAAAAGTAGACACTCGCTTATAAGCCCTCGTTGCCGCAAGTTGTAAGGAGTGAAAGTTCCATCTTCATCCTCCAACCCGTGATAAAATATTTGGTATCATTAAAAGTAGAAAAATCTCTAGAGGTATCTTGGAAATAAAACGCCATGATCATTATTTCATATTCGACAGAAATGTTTGAAACAATATCGGTGAACGCCTCCCAGTTATGTTCAGAAGAGCTTTTTGCCTATAGGTGCACAGAGTGCTTTTAACGAGCGTGAAGTAATTCAATTTCGGTAACGAAGTGAATGATGGTGCGCCCAGTTGGGCCCCAGGCCCGCAACTGGGGGCGTGTAGAAAAATCCCTCTGTTCAGTTTCTTTTTTTTCGTTATATTGATAGAGAGAGAGAGAGAGAGAGAGAGAGAGAGAGAGAGAGAGTGAGTGAGTGAGAGAGTTCATGGAAGTAGATCCCATCCCCCAGGTGCCTGTTCATCACATACCATAACACAATGAGCTAATTCTCAAAACGCCAGGGTATCTTTAATTTTTTCCATCAAAATATAGTACTTTCCAAAATGATATTTGAGTTTACAATGATAAAACCTTTGTATGTGTATATAATTTGTAACACCTTTGGGCTAAAATTATTTTACATAGAGCATGTTTGATAGCCTCTGTACAGAAGCTCACTAAAAATATTATACATGTGTCCCCGCATTGTTGCAAATGGGCCCTAGGGCCCGAGAAAAAATATTTCAAGTAAATTATACAGTTTTTTTTTAGTTGATGATGGACTCATACTGAACCGGCTAGGGTCATTTATTGGGTCCCTCTTCTTTAACAGGTTTGTTGTATTACTCTACAGCTTGATACATCAGAAACAGATATCCGACTAATGCTTAAGATGGACAAATCCTCACAAAATTTGTAGCCACTGAGGCTCATTTTAGAAAATTTGGATGCAAGGCATACCTTTTGAACAAAAACCAAAAGAAAACAAAGTTTGAACTTGGATCTCAACTACGCATCTTCACACGAAAGTATGGCGTACCGCGTATGGTCTACTGAAGACAGAAAAATCCGAATTACACGAGACATGAAATTCTTAAACGAGTTAGTAGCAATTCAATAGGCTGAACATAAAGAAATCAACGACGTAGCCAATTACTCATCAAAATAAATATTATTGATGTCACCTTATAACGTAGAACCATTAATTACTGACATCGTAGTTAAACAAACCAAACGAATCAGTAAACACGAGGGGAAGAGGAAGGCAAAAATAATAAGAACTAGAAAGCCTGGAAGACTACGCAAGGGATACGCAACGATCGTTATTGAAAAAGGAATAATAGTGATATACAAATATATACTTCGAAGAAAAATAAGGGAACGACAAGGAAGAATCAATCTACGTTGTCAACAACTGCGAGGTACATTACAAAGATTCTCTAAGTCTCCCTGAATCATTGGCTTGGAAAAAAGGTATACAAACAAGGCATGGACTGTATATGCCAGACCCAAAGTTCGAGAAATGATAATTGCCTTGAGAAGTGATAACTTGCCGAATGTTACTAAGAAATAAAATTTCCCCAGATGGAAAACTAACATGAGAAAGATTAACTCCCCGGCATAGATTTCGATGTGATCTTCTCACCAGTCATCCGTTTAAGTACTGTAGGAACATAGGCAGCAAAGACCTTTGAATTAGAAATGAGCGTACACCAGTTAGATGATGAAATTGTTTACTTAAATGGTGACTTGGACAAAACGATTTTCTTGGAAATACAAAATGACCTGAACGAGTCATTACAAGAGCAGACAAAGTCCGATGATAAAGTAATTAGAGACGAATCTTAAAAGATACATCAACTAATTCAAGATGGTGATAAGGTGTGCAGATTGAAGAAAGCCTTGCATGGACTTAAAAATCCGGCAGGCATGGTCGAGAAACTAATCTTAAAATAAAAACCTTCCCTTAAAAAAAAGATTTACCATTTCAATCATTAACAGGATCCTACATAGGCTGTCGATACTGATATTGCCTAACGGTGAACGCTCTCAGCCAATTCAATAACTCCTATTGTGAGAAGCATTCAACGCAAAGCGCTTGCTACGCTAGCTGAAAGCGTTCTAGATTTTGGTTTAAGTTAGACTGTCAAACCTATTGAGACACGTTGTGACGAGGGCTCGTGTAGATGTTGGTTGACTTTAGAATTATCAGGCGGGTAAATAAGCCTTTGCTGGCGTTCGCCGCTACATTAGACTAGAATCGAAGAAACTTCGTTAAGTTCTACGCCGGACTCGGTAGCCTGGTGCGACGGGATTGAGTAAGCGCTTTTGCCAGGAAACAACGGACGGTTGCTCTATTAAGCGTTGAGGCTGAATACGTATCACGACAGAGGTTGCAAAGGAGGCTACTCATTTCCATTCACTCCTGACTATCGTCTTGGAAAATATCTCTCCAGTCACAACAAAATGTAATAGTCACGGTGTGATAGGATTAGTAAGAAATTCTATCTACCATTTCCGTACGAAGCACATAGATAATAAGACACCACAACCAATACAACAGAAGGCAGACAAAAAAGGATTGACTACTTACTCACCGAGAGGATGGCAGCGGATATAATGACCAAAGGACTTCCAAAAGAAGAAACACAATTTCTGATGCGAAGAATACGTAATTAAAAGAATAATTAATTAAATAATGGAGATTCGATTGAGAGGGGGTGTTGAAGTTGGTGGCGTCACACAGCTGATACAATTTCCTCTCCATTGTCACAAAAAGTTACGACTGGATCAACAATTTCAACCTTAACAATTTCAAGATTATTATATGTAGTGGCCCCTTGAAGCTACCGCTAGATGCCACTACGATCTGTAGAACGTTCTCGCCCTCAACTCGGCAGCCAGAGAAGAGCCCTTCTCTATATAAGCAGGGCACTGCCTCGCTAGAATCAGATTCGTCCATGCGTCGAGGTCTCACTCATCACTAATGGACAACTTAAGGAGACCCATCCACAGGAAGAGTTCTCTCATCACTAATGGATAACATCAGAAGACTCCTCGTCATTCCGACTAAAGGAATACGGTGGACGACAACAAGTACTCGCAGCATTAGCCTCATCCCGCCTCCTTAAACAGCCCACTGTCCCCTATTTCTGCACCGCAGTACTTCGGCTTCTGTGGTGTCAACTGACTCACTGCGACCGGACCTCAGCCAACGGATTACTCATGGTCACAGAACACCACCAACGGCGCCACGCACACGATCACGGCCTCGATCCGTCGATAAACACAGTGAACAATAAAAAAAATTACATTGAATTTGTCTTTTTTGTGCGTTTTTATTGGTTTAAAGTTCGGTTTTACAACTTCTGTATTGTTCTCTTTTTTTCCTTTTTTTTTGTATGTTTGTGATGTAGATATTTTGTCTAATATTTCTGCTGTGATTGTTCGCCATGTTTGTTGTTTCTGATTACGTGCTTTGTTTCATTTTGCTATCTTTTTAAATTTTTTTATTATGTTAAAATTGGCAAATAAATTTTGTCCAGAACAAAAGTTAAATGATTAGAGTAACTCCACACCCCCTTTTGTTCTCAATTAACATAAATTTTTACGTTTTGGTTCTATGAAATTAGAGAATAGGGTATCCAGCCGGAAAGCATTATTAAACGAAGAATTTGACCTGAAATTCGCGAGGCACTACCGAGAAATTTTCTAACTTGTAAATTTAATTTGTACCTATTTTATATTTAGCAATATTTTTGGTGATTTAGTGTTCTTTTTTTTTGCCAAAATTGAATTGAAAATTATATTAAAACGCCTTCTCAAAGGATATTTAATGCTCTTTTCGATACTACTTTTGGATTTCCCCAAAAATGAATAGTTCAAGCGCCAGGAGTAGATTTATGACGATAACGATATATAGTTGGAAAAAAACGTAAAATGCTGAACATCTGGGAAAGGGTTAAGAATCGGACCTAATTCATTCATACAAACATTTTTGCTGCATTTGAGATAAAACAACACCTGACGAAATTTTGCGTAAAAATATTAAAATAATAAATAATAATAATAAATTTTAAATATTATCCATCTAAATTTTCCCCAAATTATTACACCCACTGGAAAGTTGAATGTTAACAAATATAGGCCACATTTGATAATTTGTGATTTGAAGTCATTATAAGTGATACAAACCAAAGAATGAAACCAATCATAAATGAAAAACATCTCGAACATTTTGTTCTAATTTATTTACGAAAGCCAATTTTCTATTATTATATAATGTTTCCAAACAAATCCAATATATTTTTTCAAAATCCTTTATTTTTTTACCTCTTTTTTCGAAGAGCCATTTCTTTTTTTAATTATTTATATTTCTGATATCATTTAATAGGTTCTTGAAAAGTATTTTCTTATCCTTGGTTACAAAAATTTTACACAATTAATCTGAAATACATACACAACTAAAACTTTATTTTAAAACATCCCCGTCTTGTAGGGAAACGCTTGGATTAAATGCAAAACGAAATTAACTAATCAACTTCGATAGTCGCCATTCGACAATGTGATAACACTGAAGCCTAATTAACTGGTCAGAATCTCAATCCTTCACTAATCTGATAGATTATCACAAATAGAGTACAGGTTGCGAGCATTCAAGGATTACGAATCAAAACGAGTTGAAAATCCGAGTTTTAAAAATTCGCTCATTTTACCGATTTGCTCCCGGTGGTAATCGCAGTTTGAAGCGTACAAGATTTATTTGGTTTTACTTCTTTTTTCTGCCAGTTCGCTCTGCAAGCCCAGTTGTGTCAATTTGGGCAGAGTTTAATTTCACGTTCCTTTCAATGCCAGGCTTCCCTCGTTGGTCTCCAAGTCCCCTGGCTCCCTGCAATACCTGGGGGCACCTCGAGAGAAAGGCAGAGGAATGAGAGTAATATAATAATCCATATGGAAGGGTAGAGAACCGCAAAAAATATTAAAGCTTAAGTAAAAAAGAAAAAACGTCTAACATTAAATTAAATTATTAGGCGTCTCATACCTTATTAATAGGCTTTCCTTTTAATGACATCGATCGGTGAGTGTTGTTAATGTTTGACCAATATTTTTGGCTTTACAACTGTCAACATTATGAAACCATTTGTTTAATTAACAACCAAAAAACGGCGTGGGAAGGACAGAATATGTAAAGTGGTCTCTTTACCATGCAATTACCGTCTTCTTCAATATTGTGAATCTAGAGCAATAATTCGTTTTGACGACTTATAACTATCCGCCCTTTTATTTCCCATTGTTCGAAGCACTTTACTAATTGAATTATCTTGCAAATTCAAAACTGCAATAAAAATACGTTATAAAACCTTGGGGGGGGGGGAAATAGCCGTGAATAATTATTGTTTAGTAAAGAGTAAAGTAAAATCACGCAAATAGTAACTAAAACGAGGTGCACTCACATAATTCGAAAAATAAATTGCAAACTACTTTAATTTTAACACTTTTACCATTCCTTCGGCACAGAAATTATATTGTGAAAGTCAATTTTTTTTCTCGCAGATAGCCTTGGGAACAGGTGGTGAAACCTCGAATACTGTACGTAGCTCGATCGGTTGCAGGTGGTAAGAACGGAACAACACGTACATCTAAAAATTCCAACTTGCTGCTAGTACATAACGATATGCCTTGGTAGAAGGCTAACCAATTTGTTGACTGCTGTAATGATTCACATGTGTCACTTGGTCATGAGGGTTGAAAGTTACAAGAGGCCTAGAACTCATGAGGTGTGCAGAGTGCCAGGATATGTCTTTTCAAAGTTCCTGCAATGATACGTCTGGGTACGCCAACTAGGTGGAGTCGCAAAGATTTACCGCACTAGGGTAAGGCAAGTTCATTCGAATAATCAGGTCAATAGCCGAAACGGATCCTGAAGAAGATGAACTCGAAATTCCAAAATAATTATTGCACCAAGTCTACAGAGCAGATATTTAAGCCGGCGCCACAATAGACGGAATGCGACGGAAGTTTTCGCGGTGGAAATTTTAGCTGCACAAGGTTTACATTCAAAATACACAGCCAGCTACACACTGAACGTCAATTCCGTAACGGAAATTAACGTCGTAATGTCTTGGTCGAGCACCGTTCGTGCACTAGCGCCCGTCGACGGAATGTTACGCCTAAACAGATCGAAACAGTGCAAAGTATATGGGGTGCGCCACATTGACGACGGACAAGCGTAGAACGGAAGACACGCAAACTGTAAGTGAAACTGATCTAGGATGGACCTGGATCAATTTATAGTTATTTATAGACTGGAAGTTCTATAGTCATCCCATAGTATTCGAACAACTTGCAGGATAGCGTCGAAGTTCCCCATACAAACAGTGTAATTGACCAAGTGTTCCAAATTTGTATTAGCACGGTTGGAATTCCAGCTAAATACTACTGCGCAGGCCTACTATCCGCTACCGAGCAAACCCCTTAGTGGGCATGCGCACTCTTTCCTTTCCGAATTTGTTGAGGTTGTAATGCGCAAATGTTATATTTTAATTGCCCTTATGAAACATTTAAAAAAAATTACTATAACATTTACTGTGCACAGTATTGTTGATTTAAATGTTTTATTGCGGTGGGGAAAATGGCCCAATCGTGCCGATACATATGATGTATTATCTTAAACATCAATTTAGATTTTGGTCTCTAAAAATGGTTAAAAAAGTTAAATAGGAAAAGTACAGATAAAATCGCAGGAATAGTTTATTGATGACGAAGGGAAAAAGAGGTGATTACTCGATCATATCAACTGGACATATCGTATGAGAAATTATTTAAACAAAACTTACTCGTCCACAAATTGGAATAACTTAGTTAAAATAAAACGAATCGGTGAAACTTTTATCTTAATTAGTTCTCTTCTACATTCTTTAATATCAACTTCCTTCGACAATGCCATTTGAAAAGGCCTTTGGATTAAAACCGAAATAAAATGAACGGGCATTATTGTAATTAAGATAAGTTATCCAATTATTTGCTCATGGACTTAGCGATAGATGTTGCATTACATAAATGAGTTTGAGATCGACAAGTCGTTTTATCAGCGGAATGATATCAACTCGTCAACTCTTAAAGTGAATGGGAAAAAAGGGAAAAAATAATGTAGTTATTTTTTGAACATTTAATTTGCGATTAACGTTAAATCTTATAGATAACTGTCATCCAATCTGGCTGTTTCAATGGAAATGTTTAAAAGAAAAACCTCTATTATTGTAATTTCTGCAAAAGGGAAAGAGGATTCACAGATAAATAAACTTCAACTCCCTTTTGGGCATGATGAAAAAACAGGAAATCTGTCACTTAATCATTTCAAGAGACAAAACAATACAATCAAAACTGCATAACACCATCAACCATTTACTCAAAAGAGACGGATTTCTCCTCGGAAATTAAGAACTGAATCACGAAACAAAAAAAAATCAGCGAGAATTGTTCAACCAAAACTGTCGTAAATTTTTTTCAGCGCTATCGAGATTTCTGTTAAATATTTCAATAATACATAATAAATACAATAAATTTCAAATGATGTTGAGCCATTCGAGAGCTGGCAACAAATGGAAGTCGCTTCCTTGTTCAACTAACTTCTTGTACTGTTTTAATTATATTTTAATTGTTGTACTAACGTTTTAATAAATGTAGGCCGGAATTTCATTAAATGCCTATTTGTATATGGTGTCCAGTAACTAGTATTTACCTTGCTTTTCTAAAAAGGTTTTTTAGAACCTAGTAACAAATAACTACTGCCAGTAGTAAATAGAAAGTTGACACCTCCCAAAAAATCAGAACGATTGGCATTTACATCTTTAATGGAGTCACCAGTATTGGTCGACAAATATGTACTTTAATTGAGCATTTTTGTCTCTCTCGATAAATTTGAATAAAACTTGGGCCATTCTTGAGCTGGTATAAATGGGGGTTGTTTTCTGGTGCATCTTACTTTTTCCATTGTTGTACTTCCATATTATATTTGAATTATTCTTAAAAGAATTTGTAAATCATTCCATACATTGAACAATCTTAGATTTAGACTAGTTAAAAGACGTGTAAAATTTTTCTCTAAATTAAAGAATTGTTGAAAAAACAATGGGTCAATTTGACGGGAAAAGCTTGTAACCCCCTGTCTGGTTTGTCCAGACTAAAGGATAATTTTGTACGGGCGCCAGATAGTCTTTGAACAACTATCAAATGGGGGGGAAACAAACGTTGGCCGCCAGGAGATAGCTCCGCGTGAGACGGGAATGTTCGTAATGGACCTGATTATTTGTTAAGTAAAGAAATTAAAGAAAAACAAAGAAATATAAGTGTGATGGTTAACTAAATATATTTACACATAACGAAATGAAATAAGGTACTTATCCTAACTAAACTAAAATTACATACATAAAATTTAGGCCTTTAACATATAGCAAAACGTCTGAAGTTAGCACTCGCTCTTTTCTTCTCCGAGACAGACATGAGACGGTATCCGATGACAAGAAAGGATACGATAGTCCGGTAGATAAAAAAAATCTTCGAACACGCTCGTAGGACGACTCGTGGAATCCTGACCGTGCTGATCTGGCTTCTTCCCGCCCGCTCCAGTTCCGGCCAAAGTTCAGAGCGTACGAGCCAACAACATACACACCAACCCCGGGCCACGACTTAATTACCCGGTTACAAGCTATAATTTTATCTATAATTTAACCATTTTTGTCAAATGGACCTTTTTAATTTCAAATTAAACTTTTTTAATATCATAATTAACGTTTTTAATTTTAAAATTAAACCTATCTTTAAAGCAACAAAAAAACTTAAAGAAGGTTAATATGTTTACGAATTAAAAAACAATTGGGCCCTCAAAAGAATTTAAATTTAAAAATAAATTATTATTGTTTGAATTAAAAAGGATAATTTGAAAGTTAAAAAATATTTATTTGAGCTTGATCAAGGTTAATTAAAATGATTAATTTGTTGTTAAAAATGGTTAATTTCACGAGAAAAAAACAATACTGAGTGTATTTAGTAGCGTGAATGTATAACGAGGACATATTGCAGAATATTAAGTATCTATTCGGCACACAGATCAGATGTATATGTACTATGAACTTAACGATGATGGAGGAATTCAGAGCACATGAGTGTATGGTATACTTTCAAAACAATACATTGGACGAAAGAATGGCAAGAAAAATTATTCGGACGCTGATTTTGATTTATATTTCATTATTTTGCAGATACAATTAGTGTGATCATAATTTATTATACGTAATTCAAGTTGGTAGCGACCATTTGTTTAGATTAACAGTAGTTTTTCTAATATTTTGTTGTTTAACTCTACTTATGTATTCCTGGCTGAGTGAAATATGTAAAATTCTACCGTATTTCACCAGTTTTTCAAAGTGATTTAACTGCTCAAAGAGTGGCCAAAAATGTAGCCATTTTTCGCTGAGAATTTCCGAAATCTATGCAGTCTATTACAACCAATCTTTTCTGTTTTATTTACGACATTGTACGAATTTTTAGTTTCGGGTTTTTAGAAATAGTGGACCTTTGTTTTTTTTTTTTTTTTTTGTCAGTTATGGTAAGTTATGAAAATATTTGGGTTTTTTAATATATCAAAAATATTTCTCCGCTCCTGGATGTTTTTAATAAAAATTACAACTACAATTCCGGCTTTTGTTGGCCGCTAAACATATACGGATTAATATGCATTTCTTTAAGGGACTAGCAATAAGTTTGAAACTCTCCCTATTCGTCTCTTGTGGAAAATAAGTGGTCAACAAGTTCGGTTTTCCCTCCACCTATCAACAGTAGTTAATAAACGGACTTTCAAGAAAATAAAACTATAAACGTCCATTTTGCTGAGAGACAGAAACGAGGGACTATCAGAGAACGCGCACACTGTAACCACCTTGTTCTGACGAGGATTTCGGGCGTACTTGTCAGAACCAAATATCGTCACGTCACAATTCTCACCCATAATAACCGTAGCTTAAGAGTATGTACGTTTTTATTTTATTTAATTATTTTTTCTTTGTGTCCATAATTATTCTATTCCGAACTCCCAGCGCGCTTACAATTGATATGACTGAAAAGGTAGTTTTACGTAGGATATACATAAAATGTGTAGTTTGAAGATCATCGATGCTGAGAAACAGTTGAACATTTGATGCGCAACTTTCAAAGTATTTTAAGCACTTTTAATTTTCAGAATGTCGTGGGACCAATTTCATTGTATGCATAAAACCGTTTTAGTTTAATGTAGAAATGTAGTTTTAAGTCGGATAACTGTCGTAGCCCATGTATATGGGGGAGTTCAATCATTCTGACCAGTCTAACAGATTCCCCCGAAGGTATTTTTCACCTCAATACGAACATCAACTTGGCTATGGAGTAATTAACCTGGATTAGGACAAGTCTCAGGCAGATAGGGTGATCTGATTATTCCAGCTCAGATTATAAGTGCACGACACTCGCAAGCTAATTTTTTATTGTGGAATATATAGATATATTAAAATATATAGAAGATTAGGTTAAAATTGTAAACTTACAATGTTGCTTTAATGGTAATGTTAATTTGAACCAAATCGATAGACAGAATCGAATTACTGATGGAAATTTGTGAAGTAAACATTTGACCGCCATCCGTCGGAAGGAATATAAATAAGTCTCCATGTAAATGTAATAAAAAAAGAATAAATAGACGGGATAAATTGTACATTTCAAAAGGCGAAGTCAGCCGTAATCTAGACGTTACGAGAAACAAATTCCGGCCGATAGGTCCGGCGAAGGGGGAAATCTGTGCAGCGCGGCGGTACCCAATCGGGGTCGGGGGTCGGAAAGCGGTGTACTATATAAAAAAGAAGAGGGTAATCTACTTGTTTTCCTGTTTACCTTTGATTTCCTTTGAAAATACCTTATGAGATATTCTTGTAATCCTTAGTCAAATGCACAGCCAAGGGTCGGGCGTTATTTATTTCAGGAAGATTATCTTTTTCTTAATCGTAATGCTTTATTAAGAGTAGAATATTTCTTTTCTGGTAATGATATAAAGAGGGAAAAAAACGTTATAAACTTATAAACCTGAACAACTTTATCCAAGGAACCGAACTAATTTAGTGTTATTAATTTTTTCTTTTCTTTTAACGAAGGCCTAAAACGTGCCATGCACAGGCAAGATTTAATATCCTATATGAATATATCTCATGTAATATCTCGCTGTTGCACGACATTTTTTACACTGGTAAACGATATTTAAACTTAAAAACAAAACTGGCGTAAGCTACTAAAATCTACTGTCCTGTTTTCCTTGTTTTTTACCTCCCAATCGACTTGAAATCGTTATCGATTTTTCACTTTCGCTCTTGGAGAAATGGGAAATTATTTGGTCTCAGATCACGATTAGCGCGTGTCGTTGCAAACTAATTAATGCTCCAATTTTATTATAAACATGGCAAAAAAATCGATGACCACTTCTTGCGTACAATTTATATACTTAATGCTAAAATTGGCCAAAGTATGGAATGATTTAGAAATGATACGAATAATTTTTCTTTTCATTCTTTCCTCTGGTATTATTAATTAAATTTTAATTATTTCGAATTTGTACACCCATGTGTTCGATATCCCTCCACCATCCATCCTATTTACAAGGACTATATATGATCTAACTGAGAGCCAAAAGGATACTTAATATTTTGCAATATGTCCTCACTATATATTTACGCTAATAAATACACTCAATCTCACAATACGTTTAACTCAAAAAACTTCGAACTTCAAATAACCTTTTTTATATAAGTGGAAAGAGTATGGGGCTACAAAAGCTGAGGTCGTAGCACTCGTCGTGTTTTTCTTCTTTCGCGCATATTTTGTTTTAAACTGCAGCCATTTGAGCGTCTCGATCTGCTTCCTAAGTCTCTGCTTTAAATGTGTACCTAAAATGCCAACCTTTCACATGTACCTCAGGTTGTCAAGGACAGAGTATATAAAACATACAATTCATATATGTGCATTACCACGAACATAAACGTTTGGTCACATTCACTCCCGCAGGGTACTCGATATTCCTCGGGGCGGGGTTGAGCACACTCCACTAACATCGTTTTTAATTTCAATTAACCTTTCTTAAGTTCTTAAAAAAAAATTCTAATTTCAAATTAACCGTTTTTAACCTCAAATTAACGCTCTTTAATTTCAATATTTTTGTTTCAACTTACATTTTAAGTCCAAATTAACACTTTTGAATTTCACATTGACCCGTCTTACTTTCAAATTCTGTTTGTTAAATCAATTAAATCTTTTGGAATTTAAAATTGAACTTTTTAAGGTCAAATTAAACGTTTTAACCATTGTCCCTTCATATTGACCGTTTTTTAAGCAATAGAAACTTAGCACATAATTTGCAATAATCATGTAAAGTAAAATTCATCAGCATTCTAATTCTTGTCCAATAAAATTAATGGGGTCCTCAGAAGACCGCAAGAAAAAAAAATATTTTTTCATATAAGGTATCTAAGGTACCTAAGGTTAAGATGAAAAACTATTAACTTTAATTGAAAAATTTCTAAAATGTAAAATGGTTTTCATAAACATTGCCACCTGGCAATTAATTATAATAAATTTTTAATTTTAAATTAATAGATCACTAAATAAAATAACACTATATATAAATATAATAA
>CM077100.1:35105784-35153137 GCA_039619505.1 Cimex hemipterus | reverse complement strand
CTATATATAAATATAATAATTAATATTTTCTTGGGATTTTTAATATTTTAATTTTTTATTAATGAATTATTTTATTTTTTTTAATTTCCAATTACTAGAAGAATGTTGCATGTTTGTATCTGGTGTTGTATTTATGTTAATTTATAAGAATTAATGTAATTCGTATATTTAATACACTCGATCTCATAATACACCTAACTCAAAAGACATCTGATTATTGGGTGTCAACTTATGCCTTTGTTCCGTCAAATTAACCCTATAATTTCAAAATCCCCTTTTATTTAAGCCACTCTAAAACACGTAGGAAATGGTTTGTAATAAGCATGTAAAGAAAATTCCTCTGCATTTAAAGTGTTGTTTTTTTAACCTTGGTCTCATTGTTAGATTAAAAGAAGAATCCTTTATTTTTATATTTAATTAATAATGCTTTAAAGAAAGATAACAGTTTTAATTAAAAAGGATTGACTTAAAGTAAAAAAGGGCTAATTTGAAATTAATCGAGGTTAATTTGCCGGGAAAACTATATAAAAAACCATTTTATATTTTAAGACCATTTCAAATTAGCATATCCCTTTAACTTATAATTCTAATTGTAATTAATATTTATAGGGTCTTCTAAAATCCTATTTACCTTTATTTACATTATAAAAAACGATTTATTGAAAATACCTTATTGTATGTATTGAAGTCACAAATATACAGGAATGTTTTATTTTACATGTTTATATTCCATACTATATCCTATGTTTGTTATGCTATTGCTGTTAGGGTTAATTTGAAATTTTTTTTAAATTGAAATTTAAAAAATATGTTATTAAAGTTTTGTTTGAACGTACACAAGTTAACTTGATATTTAAAAAAGTAAAGCTTTAATTTGAAGTGAAAAGAGATAATTTGACGGGGAAAAGCTTGACTACTTACCAACTTAAAATTTTTATTAGGAGAAAAAAAAATTAATTGCCCCTTTAAACTAAATTTTAAGATTGTTCAAAGTATGGGACTATTTTCAAATTATTCGATAATAATGAAAATATAATTAAAGATAATAGCGGAAAAAGTAAGATTAATAAGAAAAAAATCTTTGACTGTTGCCATTTTGTGAATGGTACATGACAAATGTTTTGCTTAACAAATATTTAACAAAATTAAAATAAACATTTACCGATCAATGTTGCTAAAACCAAAAGAAACATTCATTTTATTGGCTTAACAATGCACGCTGATGATTTTAGTTTTGTAATTTGTTTCTCAATTATGAATGCAGAAGTCAATGTTGACTGAGTGGTTATAAAGTTATTTGTTCCTTTTTTCTGTGATTGTATGTTTTTCTCTTAAAATTATTTAGTGATAGATTTCCTGATAAAAATGTATCGACAGTTTATTGGTTTAATAATGGCAATCACACTTATGTTTTGGAAGGTGTCAACTTACTATTTACTCGTAATAATTATTAATGATTGGTTTTGTTATTTTTAAAAAAAGAGATAACCAATGTATACACAACTACCTGGACACTGTTTATAGAACTTAAAGCAAGGGTACTCTTTCAAGTAGTAACGATTAGCACTGCAGATAGGCGAATTTTTCCATCCCTCATTTGATCACTTTCCCCTCTTTGTGGCACTTTTTGACGGGTATGTCGTATGTTGTATAAATGTCAACTTATAACCAAAACAAAAAAATTTTAAAGAATAAAAAGGTCTCAGATAAAATCAAGTGTTTGCTTTTACTACTTTAAGTACTTGCTTAACGATCCTTTCCCAAAAAATTAACGTTTATCTCATTGAAATAATTAGAATGAATGTTGAACCTTTCCTCTATCATTTTTTTCATTAAGCGGGAAGTCGGATTAAAAGTCGTTATAGACCATTGATCTATCACCGAACCCAAACAATTAATCCAAATAAACGTTCTCGTCGATACCAGTTTTAGCAATAAGAGAAATTCCTCTGATAAAGTTAATCACTCCGCTTTTAATCAGGTTTACCTCTTCCGTCTCCTCATCTGATGTCCTGCTTATTCCATATTCCTAG
The DNA here is from genome assembly GCA_039619505.1 of Cimex hemipterus. Lineage (NCBI taxonomy): Eukaryota > Metazoa > Arthropoda > Insecta > Hemiptera > Cimicidae > Cimex > Cimex hemipterus. The sequence goes on along the minus strand of CM077100.1, from coordinate 35,151,104 downwards.
TACGTATATAAAATTTCCAATTACTGTAAGAAGCTTCTATGTTTCTATCGAGTGTTGGGTTTGTGTTAATTTATTGGAATCAATGTAATTTATTAGCGTAAAAGGAAGGGGTTGCTTATAACCTCGCCTCCAGGAATGTCGGGCACTGTGGTACGAGTGTGTGACGACTGGAGATTCAAAGTAAGTTGTTAGCGAGAATGGAGAGGATTCAACCCCTGATGAATATGCAGTACTCAGTGGGAATGAATGTGACCAAACTTTTATGTTTGTGGTAATGCACTTTTATGAATTGTATGTTTTATGTATTCTGTACTTGACAACCTGAGGTACAAGTGAAAGGCTAGCATTAAAAAAAAAAAATTTACACTGTTTTCATACAAAATCAGAGGTTGAGTAGCGAATTGAGACGATGGCTCCAACCTGAAAAATATACGTGAAAGACGAGAGACATTAATAAAAATCCAAAATAAGAAAAAACGCCCAGATGGGCCCCTAAACCTCCCACATTATTATTACTAATAGAAGAATCGTTTGTTTTTATATCTCGTCTTATACAATTTTGTCTCAAATTAATATAAGAATCCTTTATTGTTATATGTGAATTTCAATTTGAAACTAGAAAAGAAAGCTGTAAACAGCTGTTTTCCTATTAATAAATTCTAATATTGACCAATGTATAGAAATATTTACAAATTCTTTGAGAAAAATTGGTGATTAGACATAAACAGTGGGCTTCTCAAAAATTGCTCAAACCATAAAAAAAATAATAAAATTAAACAGTCCTTTAAACTACGACTAAATTTTATGATTGTCTTATGAAAGGAACGATTTAAAAAATAAATTCCTTGTTGAACAATTTAAAATTAACAGTTGAAGAAGTAAAATTAGTAAAAATGTAAATTCTGGTAGAGATCTATACGAGAGAACTACTTAAGGCTGTTTATAATCGGAGTAAATTCGTTACCTATTCCGTTTTGGAAGGTGAATAAAGCATTATTTTCTGTATTGCTTTGATCTCTTTTATAGGCTTCTTTCTTTGTTTTCCCTTAAACCAATCTACGTCTGAGAAATACGCCCGTCAGAGGCGAGCGTTTGAATTAGTTTGAAAAAGTTTGGTTTGAAATTACAAACGGGCGAAAATGAATGGGAGAGAAATAAGTATGTTTAAAGGGAGCGAGTCTCTGTGGAATGATTAAGATGATGAAATCTTCTAAAAGTCTATTACGAATGTCAAATACAAAGAGATTCTAATTTCGCGAAGAGGGGGGCCTTGAGATGGAATGATCGGTAAAACATCTTGATCTGGTTAATTCAGTATGAGCAAGACTAAAGGCGAGAGGTTGAGCGGAGAAGGGGCGCCAGAGTGAAAGGGAGAATGAGATTGTGTAATTTTCTACAGGATTCGGTTGTAGCCATAATGACATAAATCAAATGAATTTTGAAGGGGCTTGAAGTAAAGTTTCCGCCGGCGAGGTGGGTCTGAATTTTTCATCCTCCTCTTCGCCACCACCCCCTTATCCCTTTAAAGCGGGCATTATATAAACATGATTCACAAGCGTCCGGGAATATTTTAAGATTTATTTCTCCGATTAAGAGTTGGTGGGAAAGCCGAGGAAGGGGTCGCTGTGTAGAAGGGTGACGGCGGTTAAATTGAGCAATTGAATTATTTCAAGATTCGAATTAATGGTGACTGAAACGAGACAATGGATAACTTTTGACACGAGTATATTGTTTGACGTCTCTCATCTTATAATTCAATCATCTCACAATTGTCTAAACATTATAAACTCTCTCTCTCTCTCTCTCTCTCTCTCTCTCTCTCTCTCTCTCTCTCCTCCTATCTGTCTTCAATATTTACCCATCATCAAATCATGAAGGACTCCCAACTTCAAAAGAAGGAGACCGAGGTAGCCGAGAAGGCGTCTGACTCGTATTGCCACGCTTGAAGAGACAGGAAAAACAGCTCTTCCTAACGATCGGATGAAAATCGTTCATTGAGTGAAAGGAATCAGCTCTTTTACATGGCTCATCGCTCACTCTCACCAAATTTATCTTATCCATCATTCCAAGCGTAAACTTCGGCAAGTTTTTCGAAATTGCCAGTGCCAATCGTAAAGGTTGATCGTCTGAATTACAGGGTTGTTATATGAAAGAAACGGCAAATTATTCAACCGTTTTCTACTATTGCCAATAATAAATTTCAATTTAAAGAACGAATAATTGAATAGAGAAGGTTTAAAAAAATCACTAAATACAAATTTTATAGAAACTAAAATAATACTGTAGTTTTTTCACTCGGATTTTTCGTCTTTCAAATGTTTTCAATTTTTCGCAAATCTCAAAAATAGTACTAACTTTAAATCTACAGCAAACTTCAAGCAGTCTAGTGTCATAAAATTTAACTATTAGTAATACAATAAATGTATAAATATTTTGCTTTGCAACGGTTTATAAAACGTTGAATTTTAAAAAATAATTTAGAGAATTTTTTTTAGAATTTTAAAGTCCAAAATACGACATATTAGAAACTAGCTCCCGGCTAATCGAGCCCAAAAATATACAATTTTTGTTTGTTATCAAAATTCGTACTCAAGGCCTTAACGGGTGCTTAAAATAAATCCGAATGCGCCTTTTAAAAACAATTTTTCCAACCGATTTTCCTGCGAGCTGATGATGGTTTTTTGTGACATTTTATATCTACTATCTTAAGGTAGAAGTACAACGAAGGACGAGTCCATTGGTGACGTCTGGACTCGTGTATAATATTTTTCACCTTGTTCAGACAGAATTTATTGAATCTCGATGGTTTTTATCCAAAAGATTAACAATACCAATTCGTGACAGTGCCAAAAAGTTTTCAAAAATTGCAGGGCCCCAATCATATGAAGAATTTATTTTCTTCTATATTACTATATACATATACTATATTTTCTATATACAATTATACTATATATTCTATATTCTATATATACTATATTTTCACCCTTGTAAAAATTAGCGTCAAGACAAGATGATGTCGGTTGAGCGGGGGGGGCAATCTGATGGGTACACCTCGGGTTTGGCCCGATGCCATTCCGAAACGATAATTTAACCGGTCTACCTTGCGGATCGGTACGAACCGTTTTATAAAAAGTATCGCCCAGGATGAACAAGAAGAATCGAGACTTCGAGTTTCCCATATCGAGGATCTGGAAGAGATGTGAGATAAAACGTCTCAACATGAGAGGTAAAGAGGGTGAACAACCCCTACAATAACCGCAACCTAATTTTGGGGGATTGGTGGTCAGAATTTAAAAGGGTCCGAGAGCCCAGCAGCGTATCAACCTTTCCCACCTTTAGCATATATAGATCAGAGAGCCTAAAACAAAGTCATGAACTTGGAATAGTACCGACAGATGTACTGTAAACTTTGGACGAGTTTAGAACAGCATGAACTCTGAAAATAACGTGCAATGTCACTCGTTACCCCACACTATTGGGAAAAGTAAAATCTTTCAACGTCTAGGAATTTTAAAATCCTTCAGAGAACATTTTAGACTAGCAATAGATCGATGCACGCTTAATTACTGACATCACTTTTCTGGGGTAACTTTTTTCTTCAATGATTTTCCAAATTTAAGCTTAAAACTATATACGCTATTACATGCAGCCATTTAATTTGCCCTTAGTGCTCTGGACATTAAAAAGACTTTTGTCGTTCCTAATACTAATTAAATTTACTACCGCTTCCATCAAATTAACCCTTTTTAACTTCAAATTACTTTTTTTTTAAATTTCAAATTAACCACTAATCAACTATTAAATCGATTAAATCACTAAAAAGCTTCCGAGTTGGAATAAAATATAACCATATAAAAGAAAATTCCTGTTTCTTTGCTAATTTAAAAAAGTTATATAAAATTAAATATAAAAACGAAAGATTCTTCAATTAATTCGTTTATGTTTTAATAATGTTCTGTAAAATAATTATCGTTAATCTTTATACTTAATTTAATTAAACTTTTTTATAATTGTAATTCATTATTATAAATGTTTTTAAGAGTGCTTTAATTGTTTTAAATCACATATGCCCAGAAGAAAAATATTCTTTATTTTATTGTTTATTTTATACACTTTTTAATTGTAAACCATTTGCATGCAGTCTTCTATTTTAATTTTTTTAAATAAGAAATAGACAGGAATTTTACTTATAAATTAACCATTTTTAACTAAAAATAAATATTTTTTTAAATTTCATATTAAATTTTTTAATTTCAAAAGAACCTTTTCCAGTTTAAAAATAACTCTATTTCACGTTAAATTAACCTTTTCCTAATTTCAAATGAACATTTTTTACTTCATTTTAAACAATGTTTACATTTCAAATTAACCTTTATTAATTTAAAATGAATCCTTTTTTTTCACCTTTTTAATTTCAAATTAACCATACTTTTAGCGTTAAAAACAGGAGAAATTCCTTATAAGTTAAATAAAATTGAATAAAAAATAAATGTTTTTTGAATCATTCGATTTTGTAAATATAAAATAATTGTTCTATAACAATATTATTTAATATTTATTAGGTTTCGTGGTCCGCTAGACCAATTTTTTCCAATAAATTAATTTAAAAAATAGGATGGTACTTCGGCGAGAGATAGGAGAGAAAAAGCCGAATTGTTTGCTAGTTACCTTGCTGAAATCTTCAAACCAAATGAAATCATCAATAGCAGCTTACTTCAAGTAACAACCACGCCACAAGAAGAAAATATAAAACTAGTTTCACCTAAAGAAGTAGCACAAGAAATTAAAAATGTTAATCCTGCTAAAAAGACTTCAGGATATGACCTTATCACCGGAGACATACTAAAACAATTGCCAAAAAAGGTATAGTTGAACTAACATACCTACTTAATGCTGCAGTCACACTGATATATGTTCCCAGCATCTGGAAATTCGCAGAACTCATGATTAAAAAAAGCACGAAAACCGGCTAACGAGGTCAAATCATATAAACCAATATCGCTCCTACCAACAGTGTCTTAACTCTTCGAAAAGTTATTATTAAAACGACCAAAACACATTGTTGAAAAAAAGAAAATCATTCCTGACCACCAATTTGAATTCCGAACAAGACACTCAACAATAGACCAAATTCACCGAGAAAAGGACGTAATAGAAAAATCTCTCGAAGAAAAACAAATTTGTTCTGCTATCTTCCTTGGTGACTCACAACCTTTGGCACGAAGGACTCATCAATAAACTAAAAGGTATGCTACCAAAGCAGTATGTCGATATTATCAGTTCCTACCTAACTGACAGACTGTTTAGAGTCAAACAAGAAGATCAATATTCAAAATTAAAAACAATAAATGTAGGAGTGCCACAAGGTAGCATGTCATAGCAGATCCAGTGATTTTCCGAAAATAGATGGAGTAAAAATTGCAACGTTTGCAGATGACACAGCGGTGATATCACTAGGACCGACTATCACCCACTCAACCAAAATCCTCCAAAATTCATGTAATAAGATAAACGAATGGAAAAAATGGGAAGTCAAGTTAAATCAGCATAAATCAGTCATCTAATCGTTACAAACAAAAAGGTGGACCATGTTCCGTCTCTCACAATCGATCGAACTACTACACCATACAGCAGTACAGCTAAATATCTGGGAATGACCTTAGAGACGAAGCTGAGATGGAAAGAACACGTGAAGAAAAAAAGGACAGAAATAGGTTTAAGGTATAGACAAAATTGATAGGACGTGGCTCCAATCTTGCCATAAAAAATAAAATATTACTATATAAACAAGTCATAAAACCTATGTAGGACATAAGGTATTCAACTGTGGGGTTGCACCAAACACAGCAATATCAAAATCATACAAACACTCCAAAATAAAATCTTACGTAACATGGTCAAATGCACCTTGGTACATAAGGAATAAGGACTTACATAGGGATCTTAAGATCCCTGAAGTTTCGGCGGAATTACAAAGATTTGCCGCCAAACCCCAGGCTTGCCTCAGCCAGCACTAGAATGTGGATGCGACGAAACTCTTACCTAACCGAAACATGATCAGAAGATTAAAAGGAACAAAGCCATATGAACTTGTGTAGTTAAAAATTAATAGTGAAATGTAAATCTTATGTACCAATGGGTTTATAAGAATGTAAACATTTATTTATTCTATTGGGTTGTCCGGAAAATAATGCAGGATTTTGGTATTAAACAAAAAAAAAGAAACTAGTTACTTTAAAGCAATGTTCTTTAATCAAAATAATTTCCCATACTCTCAATACATTTCTCCCAACGTGTTGGTAACTTATTAATTCCGTCTGAGTAGAATTCAGAATTTTTAGAATTGATAAAGTCAATAAATGCATTTTCCAGTTCCGTTTGATTTTTGAATATTATGTGTTGTAAGTAGTGGTCCAGGTGTCTAAAAAAATGGTAGTCAGTAGGCGAGAGGTCCGGAGAGTAGGGTGGGTGAGGCAAAGTTTCATAGCCAAGCTCCAATAATTTTTGTGACGTTACACGTGACACATGTGGTCGAGCGTTGTCATGCAACAAACTTTTCCACTTTTCCAATCGCCTTGAGGTGGTCAGCGACGGTCGTTTTACTGACTTTGAGTTGCTCTGCAAGTTCTCGAACAGTTGTTTTGGGGTTTTCTTCCACCACTGATCGCAGAACATCATCATTAAGAGAGGAAGGCCTTCCACGACCTTCTTCATCTTCAAGGCTGAAATCTCCCTCCCGAAATTTTTTAAACCACCTTTGCACAGTGCACTCATTAACACAACCCTCGCCCCAGACTTGGTTAATGTTTCTAGCCGTTTGGGCTCCGCTTCGGCCGAGTTTAAACTCGTAAAAGAAAATCGTACGAAATTCTCGCTTTGACATTATAAGGATGACTGAATTATTTCCAAGTAGCGGAATGCTACAGAGGTAAACAAACAATATCATTTGGAAGAGGATTAATAAGTGTTGACATTCATACAAATGAGTAATCCTGTAAACGTAAACAGAATATTTTATATAGATTTTTTTTAATGAAAACTTAAAATCCTGCATTATTTTCCGGACAACCCAATATAATATTATTGTAAAATTAATGGTTGATCTAATAAGACCAGTTTTAAAAAATGAATTTAATTAATAAAAATAAAAATGATTTAATCTTTAATTAAGGTTTCGGTTCATATAAATAGTCAGCGTCACAAGCGGGATCGAACCCAGGATCTCGGACACTAATGTTAAACAAAACCTTAATTAAAGATCAATTAATTGAAAAGAATTTATTTGGTCGAGCGGACCACGCTACCTAATAAAATGTAATAAGCAAAATGAAGAACACTTCACTAAAGCTCTCTGTGGCCATTTCATTTGTCGCCGAGAATCTAACAGATAACACGAAATTTGGCAAAAAGGAGGGAAAATTCGAGAAATGAGGTTGAGATGAAAGTAGGTGTCCGAGCGGATCGAGGGTCATGATAGCTCAAGTGGTAGAGCAGCGGCATATCAGGCCGAAGATCGTGGGTTCGAATCCCGCTCGTGCCATTGCTTTGTTAACTCAACTAAAAACCTTAATTAATTGTTATATATTAATTGGTCAAGCGGACCACGAAAGTAGTAAATTTAATTTTAAACTTGTACTTGGTGTTGTATATAATAATCCATTTTATGTTTTATTCAAATTAAAAGAGTACTCCTTGATTTTAAATTTAATAAAACTTTTAATTCTAACAGTAATCAATTATCTGTTTCTACGAGACGATAAGTTCTATCTTTTACTCCCATATTCACAGAAATTTTACTTCGCACGCTTTTATTATTTTCATATTATATTCTAAGTTTTTTAACGCTTTAAAGAAAGAGTTAATTTAATGTTAAAAAAGGTTAATTAGAAATTTTAATAATCTATAATTCCGTATGCCGTTCGTTGTATGAAATATGAATACCTAGGAGTTCATCCCTTTTAAATATATTTCCCCACCAAAAGTAACCGATACACAAAGTTTGAAAGGGCAATATTCTGAAAGAAAAGTTCCCGAGGGATGTTATTCAACTCTATCAAATAAAAAGCAATAGGCAATAAATCAATCATTTTTCCTTGGAAAATCTATCCTTTCGTCTCTTTGCTCGAACATGCATACCTTGTAAGCCTAAATGACAGACAACGAAATTTGAGAACAACTTTTTTTTTATCAATCTGAAATTATTACACTTGCCCGACCACAATGAACTCAGAAAACGTCAACAATGGAAACTAACGAGAAAGGTAATCATGGCCACCTGTTGCTAATATACGGAAGGATGAACGCAACGAGGAACCCCACCACACAAAGCCTTCAACGTACAAGGTGAATTCACAATTGTGCAATTTATCACCTTGCGATCTAAAGTCCAGGAGAGCGTCGTGGCATCCCGTCAGGCCGACCTAACTGAGAGAAATCCGTTTAGCATAACAAAATTGTCTATTTTCTTCCTTTATTACAAAATGTGAGGGTAGGTGAATCATCACTGTGCTGTATTTGATCCCCGAGGTCCGGGAAATACGGATGTCCATGCGAACGGGCAACCGGCCAATCAGCACCTGTAAGATTGAGTAGGCGAGATGAAAAAATGGTTCAGCTCAATAGCCAAAGCTTAACTTCAACAAGATACTAGGCTCACACCAGCATCATAGGAAAGAGTATCAAAAATACCACCACCTCAACCCCATACATTTTTTCTGTACAATCAGTGCATTCTAAAAAAAAGCATGTCTGTCTGATTCATTCGCCAGAAAAGGGGGGAGAAACATTTTTTGTTTTATTATTGCGTGAAATGTGATGAAAAAATGAAATAACTCATAACTTTTTTCGTCCAATTAACCCTTTTTAATTTTAACTTAACCCTTTCTTTAAAGCATTAACAAAAACCTACAAGATAATAGTATGAAATATAAGCAAGTAAAGTAAAATTCCTATATATTTGTGATTTTTTAATATGAATGATTTGGGTCGTTTAAGCCATATGAAAATTAATTAAAATTAAAACTTACTTAAATATAAATTTAAATGAAAAATAAATAAAAAATATTATTTTATATATAAAGCTGGAGGATCATGGACCGACAAAGGTGAGGTCATCGACGTGTTTTCCTTGTTGTTCCGTTTTTTTTTTACGTATTTTGTTTTAAACTGCAGCCATTTGAGCGTCTCGATCTGTTTACTGGCTCTCTTGTTTTATATGTAAACTATGTCGATATCCTAAAATAATAGCTTCTCGTTTGTATCAGGCACAAAATATGCAATGTATCACCACAAACCGAAGTCTAGTCACATTCACTCCCCTAGACTACTCGATATTCGTCGGATCGGAGTTGAAACCTACTCCATTCTCGCTAATAACTTACTTTGACAACTCACCTACCCCGTCGCTTTCAAATACTACCCTGTACACATCCTGAAACAACATTTTAGTGAGTTTTCATATTGAAAACAATGGTGCAATCACAAAATGGTCAAAAATGACAAAGTTATGACGAAAATTTGAAAAAACGTATTTCGTTTGTTTCGTTGATAAGTCCAATGATCTGCTACTTCACTAACCTAAACATTAATTGCCTTTATTGTTTACATTCTGTTATTGTTTGTCGATCTTGCATTATGAGATCAAATCTTAATTCCAGGAAGTAAATAAATGTGACAAAATTACCTATTCGTTAGTTTCAGTATGCCATTCAAAATTAATTGAAGAGCACATTTTTCCGATCAACAGCGAGTTGATATGTTCAACTGTTTTGTTGATAGTGGTGGTATTGGGCGTCGTGCAGTCGAGTTGTACTCCCTGAAATTTCCTGATAGCCCCAGAATAAACCAAAAAACGTTTGCTTATTCGTATTGATCGCAATATGAGAAGATACGGATCAGTGCTGTTCTATCACTATGAAACCAGCAGCATGACGATGAGTTGAATATTTTACTGTATACCTGGACAAGGTAAGAGCGATACGGCTTAAAATTGCAAGTCCGGAGTACATCTCTAATTTTATTTTTGGAAAACTTAAAACTCTTCCAACATTTGATCCAATCCAACGGGGATTCGGAGAACGTGAAATACAGCCTAGGGTGATGTAAGCTTTAGAAAAACATTTTCTTTATCACGCCAATGTTTCGTTTCTTAATGAGGTCATCTTCAGGGCCTGGGATTATTTATACAGGCCATCGTTCGTACCATCGTTTGACTTCACCCAAGCGCATAGAGAATGTATCTTTCCAACTGAATTTTGAGTTTCAATTCCTGAATGCAACTTGCTTTTGCACTCAGATGCTTTATGTCCAAATGTCCGACATCGGTGACAATGAAATTTGGTCTTTTTGCCACTGATTGTGAGTAAATCATTATTTATATGTACTTCCACTTTGGCTTTGTCAACGGCATCAAAAAGTTTCGTAAATGTTGTCGCTCGAACACAACGAAGATGAGTTCAACTCATATTACGAGTTCTTCTTCTAGCATACGTACAAACTCAGTTGTTTCAATAATAAGGCTTTTCCAGCTGGTTCTTTTGACTGATAAATCCCTTGCAACTTCACCCAACTTCGTTAGGCGTTTCACAATTCTTAATTTGCTTTAGTTCACTCAATATTTAAAATGATTTCTGATTTAGCTTTAATGTCGTTCGTAATCCAATTCTGCAAATCTTCTGCCTTCCTGGAATCCAGCGTCTTGATATCGTCAATAACATGATACCAGTAGATGGCTTTTGATCACTTGTGAAGTGTGAATCGGGAAAAGTTCCCTAAACTCATAGACACATACACGAAACCTATAATTAAGCAAACGTAAAAAGTAGAGCGCAATTCCGAGAGTTGAAAAGACTGAGAGCGTGGCGTACACGAAGTTTTCCGAAGTTCCTATCCTAGCTCGCTGGCCCCATAACCTGTTGGATGTACGAAAGGAAAACACAGGTCTTTATGAATATAGTTTTATACAATGAAATACGGAATACATTCACGATAGTAATCGCTAGATATCATTTACTTAAAACAAATTTTAGTAATAGGGAGTTTTGGTGACCCTAAAGGGCTGGTGTTGTTCGGTGGTGAAGAGACGATGAATCTGTCCGTGTACCGCTGGTAGAGGTCCGCGACCGAGAGAGCCGTTGGCTGAGATCCGGGGTCGTGAAAAGTAGGTCGATTAACTTTGCAGTGGTTTAAGTGACTCGGGTGCAGCAGGTAGCCGAGTTCAGCAGTTGGCCAGTAGCCAAGTGGGATGTGTTGAGAAGGCTAGTTCGAGGCTTATTCTGCGAGTGCTGTCGATGTCCATTTGTAATTATTATGACCTCGTCTGAGAGACGAGTCTCAAGACTCAAAGTGTGCATTGGGATTTCGTCTGGGAGACGAGTCTGAAGTTAATGGGGCAGTGCCCCTGCTGTTATATTATATATATATATTATGGCTTCACTGTGATTGGCTGCAGAGTGGAGGGCGAGACCACTCCAGAACTGGTGGTGGCACCTAGCGTGTACCGTGGTAACTGTAGGACACAGCACAAGGGGACAAGTTAATGACGAAGATATAGTACGCACGGCACGATCACAAACGGTTTGCTTTGTATCAACAACTACTAACGCACACAACGCCGCTAGCCTAGTCCGGTGGTCGACTCCCTAGACTCGAGTCGCCAGCCTAAGCTTTTACTAAATTTTTGTTCCAACCTATAAAAAAAAATATTCACATAGTTGATTTGGGCAAGAAGAATTGGGAAAATATAAAAACGAAAAATTTCAATTTTTTTGCGAAACCACAGCCATTTCACAAGATGTGGGGGATACGTGTCCGATATTTTGGAGTGTGGAATCATCAAAACGTTTTGCCCAAATCCGTAACCCAGCAACCTGGTCGTCATTTTATGGGAAAATATTCTCAATTGAATTCTTCTTCATTTGCTGATCTGATTTTTCTACACTTTCATCGTTCCGTTAAGGTTTCCGAACGGTGATCCTGAATTTGATTTCCAAAAAAGTCCTAATGTATTTATGTCATTTTTATTCTTTTTGTTTAAGTAGTACGTTAAGTTATTTTGTTCATACAAAGGTATGTCGGATGTTGCGGATGATTGGTCACAATCCCATTACAATACTTTTTTTAAATGATTTGCAACTGAAATTCCATGGACCATGCGGGGAATCGAACCCAAAACCACTAATACGAAAAGCGGCATATAGTGACTACCTAGGTAGGACCGATTTGATCGACGTAGAAGACGTATTACTACAAATAATTTCAAATGCCCTTAGGTATTGCGTACAAGTGATTCCTGAAGATGAGGCGCGGAGAATGATGGGAGTCAATTAACCAATTCTTTGCTCGAATAAAGACGGAAAAGTGCTGAAAGAGTAACCCGTCAAATTCAAGAACATAATTTTGCCGTCCATAGACTGTACTTTCATTATATTTTTTCTTCTCAGTTAGCGTACTGTATAAAATACAAAATCACAAGGAAGTACACTACTCGAAAAGGAATAAGGATATAGGTAATTTATTATTATTCTATTAATTATTATTAAATTCACAGATATATTCTTGCAAATTGGATAAAATAAAATACCGCATCGTATGCCACTTTGAGATGAACTGCAACAAGAGTCTACCGAGAACAGGGGATGAGTACATAGCCCCAGTTCGTGTTCCCTTCAGTGCAATTTGGACGAAGCGGTTAATGGTCTGGGCTGGGATTTACTCTGGAGACGAACAGGAATTGTCAAAGGAAAACCCACCGCAGTCCGTATGTTCCAGAATTTATCCTTCTTGTTTTTCGATTTCGGCAATGCCAGTCCTCATAGAGAAGAATTGTTCATCTATGTTTTAAAAACCTGGCAATTTCCCATCTGCCCCTTCCCCCATTGACTACCGGACTCAATCCCATTGAGTTGCAGAGAAGGCTTTTCGATGTCCATCGGCAGCCAGTTGACCTGCAACAACTGAGTGCAACGTTTCAACATAAGAGGAGTGAAATTCGTGACAACCTTATTAACAGCATGCTTAACAGGTGCACAGAGGTGTTAGCTATCATGATCATGATATTCCTAATTTATTGTCTCCAATAAACAAAATTATAACACATTTTATTTTGTTATTTTTCAAAATCCTTTAATTAAATTTTCCTTCAGTAAAAAACATAGTCATTTCTAACAAATATGAATGCAATTTATAATCAAAATGCTAGAGGAAGTAAATAATACAACATAGGCAATATCCCTATTCATTTTTTAGCAGTTTAGTTGAAATACAAGTACAACCAAGACGCCACGAAGGAAGTACTTTTTCGTGAAACATTACATCTATAGAAATTTCTCTTTTGATTCAGAGGTACGCCTGGGAAGGACCTCTTCATTCGTCTTAACATCGTTCATCTTAACAACTTCATTTCAGTTTAATCATTTTTAATAAAAGCTTAGAAATTCTGAATTCAATTTTTAAATTCCATTTTCCATAAATTGTTTTTATGTCAAGAAGGATCTGTATTTTTGCCGAAGTTAACAAGCCAAACCTAAGTAAGTAACGCAATTAACGTAACTTGTGATGACCGTTGAATATAAGTGAGGTGTTCGTATCGGTGATGATGGGAATATCGGTCAATGGTTGTTGGAAAGAAAACGACTTCGAATCTTTGCCGACGTTTCGATTAAGGGTAATCTGTGAAGTACGAGGCGATGACACGATTCGAAGTCGTTTTCTTTCCAACAACCACTGACCGATATTTCCATCACCACCGATACGAACAATACCATTGACACAATTAAAATAACTGTTTATATGATAATATCAAATAAACCGATATTCTGATCTATTTGTAACAAGCGGGATTCAGAATGTAGTAATGTTGTTCAACTTTGGGAAGACACCCCTCCCCCAGTTTTCCGACTAATATGTGGTTATTTGATTGTTCGTCACCGTTGGAACAACTCAAGGTTGGTTGATGAAAGGAAAATAATTGTGACCCTAAAAGGTACACAGACGGAGAGGGGTGATAACCCACGATAAACCCCATAGTTCTAAAATAGAGATACAGTCACACCAGCATAAAACCTCACCCCCCCTCTAGCATTGATCTAGAATGGTAAAACACTGACGTAACACTTACCACAGACAACCAGCATCAAACCTCATGGTACTAAAAGGGGAAAACAGCGAAGTCCCACCTGCAAAAAATTTGGGGGTGGTCATAACCCTCGTTAAACCTCATGATGCAAAAAGAAGGAAACAATGATGTCACACTTACAAAAAGATGGGAGTGGGATTTTCTGTTTTCCAGCTCCAGTGGGTTTGTTAATTATTGTGATCCACCCCGCCTGATTTTCATGTGACGTCACTGTTCTGTGCCTTCCGGCTTCCACCACTATGAGGTTTGACGGGGGTTGTGACCTTACTTCCTTTTTTATCCATAGGGTATCACCGTATCTGGACTCTCGTCTAAAGCCCTTGGGCTAGAATGGTAAAAAAGTGAGGGAACATTTGCCCAAAACCACCTTCGCAAGCCCCATGGTGCTAAAAGAGAGAAAAAATCGACGTCACACCTGCAAAAAACGTCGGGGTGATCAGATATCCCGTCAAAACCCAGATGTTGGAAGGAAAAAACGGTAACGCACACCTGAAGAAAAAACGTTCTGTATGTGGTCACAATACTCGTCAAACCCCATGAAGTTTGTAGTAAAAAACAAGTGACGTAACTTGTACTTGTAAACCTTTATTAAAAAGCCTTCTACTTTCATATAATCGTTTTTTTCAATGTCACATTCTTTCATGAACTTCTTTCATATTCCATTAGATTTTTGCTCTCTTCCTGGCACATATTTTGACAGAAAATGTCTTTCAACAAATCAATGATATATTTAGAAGTTTGTCGAAAGGGCATCCAAAAAGCAGGGAAAAGCAAAACAGAAACGTTGTACCTTTGCCGCTGCAAAGTTTGCGAAATGGAATAGCTCCGAACCTTGCCTTCACACTCCTTACAACCATATTGACACTCCATCAGACTTATGTTCCTTTTCTGGCACACCATTTGTAAGAAAGACACAAGACACTTTGAAAAACGATAATAAGCAAATAGAAGGTTGCTTAAGAAATGTATAGAACTCAGTGGAGCACTTAACAAAAAGTTCTAGGGTAATACCAGTCATTTAGCAGTGACCATTATATTACAATAGTGACTATGTCTCACTGTCCAATAGCTCCGAAAAAAGGATTGTTCCATTCATATTTTCTAAAAGAATAATAATGACAGTTAAATTTGTGTAGTTCAGACGATCATCTGTCCAATTCTCAAAGTTTTTCGACAGCTCTGCTTTTGAAAGTTATTTCGTTAAAGTTTAACCCAAACGCATTTACAATTAAAATAACAATTTACAATATATAACCATCTATTTCTACAATTAGCTATTCTGACATCAATTCAATTACGCTGTAGTTAAAAAGGAAAGTTTGAACAATGCACATTAATAAAAGGAAAGAAGTTTGTAACTCTTCCTTAAGCTAAGATTCCCGTTTAGAATTTTCAGACATCTTCATAGGATTCATTATTTTCAAGACCTATTGATGAAACTGTTAAGAAGAGGAACAATGTGTCCCCCCATGAAAGTATTAACAAAGAGAAAATAAATGTTTTGGATTTTATTTCCTCCTTAAGGGAGTAGAGAGCATTTTTCGGAAGAAAAGTTGGGATTTTGCCTATGTTATTTTTATAACTACACTTGTAATCCTTGGATTTTCATTTTGATACGTATTTATTTTACAGTAGAGCCTGAAAGTTTTTATTTTAAGCATCAACATTTTACGTTTTTCCCGTATTTTCCGCAATTAATTAAGTCATTCAATTGTTCAATGTGAGGACAATAGGTTGACATTTTTCGTTACGATTTTCTCAAAATTTACTTTGTCTTTTACAACCTACCTTTTTTTGTTTTATTTGAACAACTTTAACATAGTTTTTATAAATATTGAATTGTTAATATTTAGAATCAAACCTAAAATTGATAGAAATGTTAAATGATGGGGTGAGTGTGGTGTTCAATACTTTCCAAAAGGATAGTTCCTACTCACAGTAAGTTGTTCTGCAGGACTGGTTGCAGAACAACTTACTGTGAGTAGGAACTATCCTTTTGGAAAGTATTGAACCTAAAATTGTGTCACATTTTACACCATTTTTAATACAAAATACAATAATTTATTTCTCCGCTCCGAGATATTTTGGAAAAACCTTGCTTACTACAAATATTTGTTGTCTGTTGTTGCCCCATAAAGTAAAAACACTATTTTCCACATGACCAGAGGTTCTGTTAGAAAGGTGAATTGAAATGTAAAAAGTACAACTTTACCAAATATAGTTCAACAATTTGTTTTGGTACTGAAAGAGAGGCTAAAACGTCAATTTTTATACCATTTTCTCAAAATCCGTTTTACGTTTTACAACCAATCTTTTTTTTCATCATTTGTCGTGTTATACAAAGACGAGAGTTTTCCGAAAATTTAAGTGATGACGAAAAGCAAGTTCATCAATGCAAGAGGCACTAGAACACTTGAATCGCATCATTCAAAAAATTATTCGAAACTCTAAAACTTCGGAATCTCATGGAACCTGTTTAATATAAAATAGTATAAATGAAAAATACACTTTTGGTCCGAGTAATGGTTGCTACACTTTTTAGAGATTTTAGAAATAAAATTCACACATTTTATACCTCTTTATTTATTAATTGGTAGTAGATCAAAGATATAAAACATTGCAATGTTTTAAAAAAGCAATAAGCACAAAGAAGGTAAAAATTTCCAACTGGGGTAAAATTATTGATTGTTCTTTTCAATGTATTAGTGTAGCTTTTAGATCTTACACGATAAATATTAATTAAAATGGTTTAATCCTTTTTTACAATGCTTATTCATCTGGCGAAAGTTCTATAGATAAAGCTGGCTATTTTACCTAGAAAAAATAACGAAACACCCCGGTTACTTTTGGATTTGTTTCAAACTTAACTTTCAAAAATTCAACCCTCATTTACACCCCCTGAGGAAAATGCCAAAACTGTCTTCTTCAGGGAATGGTCGTTGGAATTTGTCTCCAACCCGCCCGAATTAGCCAGGGTGAGAATGAAGGTCGAGGGAGCGAGGACACGTGAGGAAATTTAGAAAGGACTTAGTGTGACACCCCGGACTGACTGCCCAAGGCTAGGTTGTTTTACTTTTGCAGATTGTCGTCCTAATTTCTTATTTACGACGGACATCCCTCAACCGCTCCCTTCCATTCTTCATCTCCACCCTCGCCTAACTCTTTATTTAATTTTTAATTTTTACCAGAGGTGATATTTCTAACCGACTCTTTTATCATTTTTTTCCTACGAAGTGGAATTCGCCAACATTTTTCTCAGCAAATTACCTAAGTAATTAAATTAACCTATAAAAGCATTTCTCTTAGCTTATACTGACCTTTATATCAAATTAAAAACAAAAGGTGTAAATAAGTTAATTTATAGAATACTTGCCAATAATTAGTGCTCTCTTCCGGAGCAATATTTAAGCCTGTTTGCCAAATAAAGCCTTACTTCCATTATTTCTCGGCTATGTCGACGATGCGCCTATCCTCGCTGAGTTGGGCTGTCAGACATTTTCGCCTTCTCGCCATCTTCAGCTTTCAGTCCATCTGACAAGCAGACTAAGATAATCAGTTTCACAAACAGGCAATTGATTATTTCCCGTGAAAAAGAAAGAAATGCCGTTTTTTACAAAATTCTCGTCATATTATTGAATACTGATCCATGGATCACCCAATGGATACTGAATAGATCCAACAGCAAGTTATATGAAATAAGTAAAGTAACAAGCACCTGCGTACTTGCCCGGTAAGGTGGAGTATCCAAAGATCCTGTTACCATAGGCACATCAACTCAATATCCCACCCACTGCCCTATCCTCCTATAGACCAATAAAACCTTCCTATTTTATCCGAAATCCTTCTGATCGTAAGACTAATTCCCATGTTCCATTCACAAAACCTAATCCTCTACTATCAAATTGCCTATGTTTTCCCCTCAACGTCCCACCCTTGTAATATTCCGCGCCGTTTTAGCCTCGTATAACGACCCTTGGTCCCAAAATAGTGTCCCAGCATTGGCTGCCTTCTCTCCGCACCATGGTGCGACAACTTTATGTATATATGGTCTTACAGTAATTGTTCAGTTTCATATAACTTATTACTCAGTTCCACGCTAACTTTTTACCATGAGACTTTAGATAACTATTGTCATGTATGATGAAAAGTTAGTTTTGTCACAAAATCCTGACAACTGTGATTCAGTATCAAAATATCTGGCCAAGTATAATAAGTTTATTCCTGATAAATGTTATATGAAATTTGTTTCAAGAATTCACACGAAATCTGCCCTGTTGAGCAACTTTTGGTAACTGTAAAGGAGTTCAACGAAGTTAACCTTTCACGGCGTACCAAAGAAAAGTTGGTCAAACCTCTACCATACCCACCAAGTAGCCCAGACCTCGCCTCGCCACATTATTACCTTTTTCTATTCACGCCCCAGTTATTAAGATGATTTTTTTTGTACAGCTATCGCAAGGAAGGTACTAGCTAACCGTGATGGTAGGGCTTGGCTCGAATCTAGAAATATGTGGACTTCATATTTCACTTCTTACAAAGTATGGAAAGTTTTGCCTTGTAAAAATCCCTCGCCTAAAAAGAAGGTAGTCCGAAAGGGTCTGGGTTATAGGGGGTTTTAATAGAAGATCTGATCCCTTCTATTTGCTGAATTTTTTCCTCATAATACAGGCGTTGTCTTACTGGAATGCCTGGAGTAATGTTCGGGCCTTGTTTAATTAGATTGGCCATCACCGCTACGAACCTTATACATCCTTTCAAGTTCCCAGTAAAGTTGAGAACCAACCTACGGACCATCTGGGACGAACTCATTATGAATATTCTGGTCGAAAAAATATGGAGGTGGGTTAAATAAAAAATCAGATTTCTTCCATCTTTTCGAATTTTCGCCATAGTCTCTTATGAATAATTATGTTTTTATTGGCGTACTAATCATTTTGTTTGAACAGAAATTGAACTTAATCAATACAAATATTTAAAGCATTTACCCGCCAGGTATAAACAATGTTATATTATTTATTGTATATCGTTTACAGCTTAATTATCCCACTCAGGTTTTTTTTTTTTGTTTTTTTACGAGGGTTCGCAACAGCAGAGATCGTATAAACAACCCTCAGGGTGCCGGTGTTTTTAAAAAAAGCCCATTTTTAAGTATGTCGGGTTCGAATGCAGGGCCGCTGGATTCGAACCCGGGACCTTCACCTTGCAGTGATGAGCGCCGTGTCAAAGACGGAACCTTGCGGTCACCGATGCCCCACTCAGGTATTTAATAATGCTGCCCTGTGATGATTGGAAATATGAGCTAAATTTAAATTTTAATTTTAAAGAATGTGATCGATAAGTGTAAAGGTGGTTCACTTTGGAATATTCATAAGCATAATAGAAGTAAACAGTAAAAACCGATCAACATTCCTCATTGTGTTGCAAGAGGCCAGATAAATTGCTCACGGAGAAAAATACGAGCGCGCAATTGGAGTTTGGAAAACGGGCGAAAAAGGATGTGCGTACACAGAGCTGGCCACTTAAACGGAATGAATTTGTGTTGTTTTTCATATTTAACCAACTCGATGACATTTTTAATTAGGTCTTCATAAATTGGATATTTTCCTAGTTGCATGGCGAGTAGGCTCATACAAACAAAAATAATAAAATGAACTGTGAAAAAATGCCACAGCAGAAGAATCGAGAAACTCGATTTCAGCCGACAGTTGATATTTACTTTCATGGGTTTATAGTCCCATTCATTCAAAGAGGGAAAAGATGCTTTTTCAGGAGAGGACAAAGGAAGAACGGAGCAGTGGAAGCTCTTCCGCCTTTGATCTTCTTTACTTCATGGAAAAACGCGACCAGGAGTGCAGGCGTCCCGTAATTCAAGGGAACAAGTGAACCCTTCTTTAAAACTACACATATTTGATGTCATAAACGATTCTTTTTCGACTTAAAATCGTTTTTGATATAAAGCGAGCTGGATTAAAATTGGATTTTTTTTATTTATTATTTGGCACTGCTTGTAAAAAGAAAAAAAACGTTTGTAACTTTTAAGGTTAAAAAGCGGGAAAATATTTCTTTGGGTGTTGAACTATTTCATTACACCCTTGCTTCAAAAAAAAAAAAATTAGAAATGAATTTTAGAATTTGATTGGTTCAAATAGTCAATTCTTAGTGTAGTTAGCCAAATGGTCCTCACGAACAGCGTCTAAATACGATCCTTTAATTATGAAATGTGTGATCTACCTAAAAGGTGAGTGGTGTATCCTAAGGGAATTCATACAACGAGGCCGCAGACATTATAGCTATAATGGCAGTGTCGGAGCAACCATTTCCCCATAATCCATTTTGTGTCATAAATTATAGACACATTAAAAAATAACTGGAGCCTTGCATATTGGAGAACCCAACAAATAATGAGATAGGCCGGGTGTGCCGAATCAAATTGACTAGTCGCATAAACAATATTATGTAAGAAAGAAAAAATACTAATAAACAGAAACAAATTAAAAACCCTAACGATTATATTTACAAGATATGGCCCAAAGAGACAGAGGCGATTAGTATGTCCTGCAATAATTCAGAAAAAGCTGTAGTTTCTACAAAGGCCAAATCTGCTTGGTAATACCAGCCGAAAGAATTCTGTAATTTATCAACGAAACGAAAATCTTCCGTGAAAACCGTTAGCAGAGATTGAACACAATGCAGGAAATTTAAGTGCACTAAGGGACACCTCTTACAACTCCAGAAAAAAAAATCGCTAATTCTAATCTCACCTTTCCGACCTGTCACAACCCTACCTAACCTAATCTGAATCTCCTATGCTAACATGACATGATAGTTACTAATCTGACTTAACGAGAAATGTAAATATTCCATGGAAACCATTAGCACCGCTGGACACAAAATACAAACAGTTTTAAGTACAAAAGGGGACAAACCAAGGACTCCAGAAAAGAAACACAACCATCCACACCTAACCTTACCTTGCCTCACCATCACCATCCAACCAAAAGAACCTGAACATTACTAACTTAACTAACCAGATACTAAAATCTTCCATAAAAACCGTTAACAAATTTTCGAAACAACATATGAACAATTTAAGTGCAAAAGGGCATGCCAGAAAAAAAGACCTCCCATAAATCTAACTTAACCTATCTATTCGCTAATCTAACCCCACGTAACCTAACAGTCAATGCGGCAGCAGACAGCTTAACAGTATATAGAGAGCTTCGGAATAACTCAAAGGCCCGAATCCCTCTTTTGACATAAATTACAGTCACATGGAAAAGAAATGAAATCTTGGAATTAGATAACACAATACTGGAAAAAACCAGGCATGCGGCAGGCAGAAAAACTACTCTCAAAAACAACCGGATAAGAGAAAGAGCACATCCTAACAACAGACTGGAATTGAAATGTGACTATGTTACAGGAGAAAGTGACGACAGAGCATACTTTATGCAAATGGAAAGCTATTCTTGGGCAATGTAAGGCTCCATACCATTACGTCTAAGGCGAATTCTATACTTTATTAAACCAACTCTACCACAGAAACTACTAGCAACCATAATAGAACAAATTTTCAAATTTAATACATCTCAATTTTTCTACTTTTAATATCTACAAACCTAGAAATACACGATTTCGTGGGCGTTTTATCGAGTACAGAATACAAGATACATTGGACAATTTGCTTTAGCAAACGAAAAAATATCACTCAAAAGGAAAGAGGCAGACGATGCAAACGGCAAGCAATTGGCCTTTCCCATTTGAAACGAACATTAGCTATGAAGAAATAAGGGAAACAATATACTATACTGTAACACGAAAGACTAATTATAATGTAGGGCGCCGGAAGGAAAGTGGGAAACGTTGAAAAACAGTTACCAAAAAAAAGTAACTTATCAGCAAAAGTACATTAGGAAACCACAAACAAAACAAAAATAGAAAAAATGAGATGTAAAAGACTGGTGGAAATCATTTTCTTTAAGTAACACAGAACAATCAATAGTTATTCCATTAACAATAATTGTGATACTCGACTGATACTGACGACCTTAAATATTAATTTAAAATTATAATCGTGTAACAATTGATAACAATGAAGCCAAAGCTGCATATCAAAGGAAAGTGAATGAAACAGTTATGTCATCACAATGGTAGACCCCACACATTTATTTTTAAAACTACATATATGAATAAAGGTTTTTATTAACTTAGTGCCTTATTTCATCATGTCATGCTCCTTGTACTAAAAGCTTTTCGCATCTGTTCGAAAAAAATCGTACACAACCAGTTTGGCTTGAGAGATTTTTTTACATATTTAACTTTGCGCAAATTGCATTGTCTAATTTATTTTCTGAAAAAAATTAATTTGATTTAAGATAGTCACTGGGAACGATCTTGCTGAATGCGTCTGCGTATGTGAGGAGCACTGTAGGATGGATAATCTGCATCGTATAGTGAAAAAAGAAAGGGACTAAGGATGCTGCCATGGAAAACAACCTGCATAGTGGAAGGGCAAGTTCTGAAGCATAGAACCTATTTTTTAAGATTAATACATTGAGAGGCGAAAAAGTGGCGACCCTCTTTTTTGAGCGGTTACATGAAATCGTTAAAAGTTTTATTTTTCGTTGTTAACTGGACATTGTTACAGAAAAATATCCTACCTATATAGGTAGGGCCTTGCACTGTCATCCGTAAGAATCAAATCGTCGACAATTAGTGGCGCATAAGGAAATATTTCTTCTGATAACACCTTCAATATATCGAACAACTGTTGAGAACCCTAGAAGAAGATCACGTTTGTGCGATCCTCCATAAAAATGTCTGCCCAAACCATAACACCACTAACTATACCTTTTCCGGAGTGAAAATATTGCGGGTATATATCCTCTTGTCTAAACATTCTGTCGACCTCAGAAGGCTTCAAACAAAACCATGACTCTCTCATCCGAAAACAAAATTTTAGTTCAATCTTGCTCAGACAAATAGATGTGATTTGATGCAAAATTTTACTGCAGCTTCTGAAGCCTTTCGCCTCGTTAGTAAATTCATATTCTACGAAATATTGTGCAAAATAATCGATAGATTTGTCAAAGAGATAATTAAAACTATTAAGGGTGGCCTCTTTCATTCTTCTCCCGAACGTTACAAATGATTTCGAATTTGTGTGAAGTTTTTATTAAGTATGGATCATATTTTACGATGAGAATCTAGATTCACCAAATACGATTTGACGTTGTCAATTTTCTTATGCAATTTACTTGCCAAGGGGAAAAATATTTATACCTGAGAATGTTTTATTGCTCGTTAGCTCGTAATATAATTTGATTTGACATGCATTTACTTATTCATTATTCAAGTAATATCTACACATGTTTTATAGATATGGGCTTTCACGTGAAAATGAGTTAGGCATCGGAGAAAGAAGAAATAACTTAGCGATCTCGAAGGTATATGAAAGAATTCCTCACATTCTCCCTGTTTGCTATTGTTCTGCCATGTAGTTCAACGGCTTCAAGTGTATTTTTCCATGTTTTCTTTTTATTTTATTTGTTATCATCGATCGAAGTTCGCCCTCCAGGTGTGTAGCTTATTTTTCGACTTCATTTCTTCATTCCACTTCATTTTCCACTGATTTTGAAGGGAATTTATTGGAAACTCCTTGAAGAAAAAATTCTATGCTATTAGATCAGTAAATCTGCGCGGTCTTTACTCCAAATTTGATTGTAGTATATTGCAATAAAATGTTATATTACCTGAAAAGTGTAACGGTACAATAATGTGAAACTTCTCCGTCTCGTCTTCAGGGTGATGAACCCATAGTTTGGTCGTTAAAGGTAATTTTGGTCCGCCTATCCCTTTCTGCATTTTTCTTCAATGTTCAATATAAGTTATTAATTAAGGCTTTTAGTTGAGATGAAAAAACGTTAATGGCACGAGCGAGATTCGAACCCATGATCTTCATCTAGATGCGCCGCTGCTCAACCAGTTGAGTGAGCTATCGTGACCTCGATCCACTCGGACATCAATTTCCTGTCTCAACCCTACCTTATGAGTATTCCTTCCAGTTCAATATAAGTAGGAGAGGCAAGGCACTTTAGATCTTTGTTCTCTTTTCTAATTTGCCTGACCGCTCGTCGTTCTTTTAGAATTATAATGTTGAAAGTTCATGAATAACTATAGCGAATATAACATGTAGTTATGCTTGCCAATATTTCGCCAGGTTTATAAGCAGGAAGCGGCAGGCTTTATAATTCATTATCCGTCATAGCCGTTTATAATACAATTATAATATTAAAAGTTGATCAATAACAATATCGTACCTAAAACGATAGCATAATATTTTGAAGAATCTATACAAGGAGAGGAGGTGTAACAACTCCGTTGACAAATAATAATTTTCAGTTTTATACCAGTTAGGACGACAATTTGATGATGTACGTCAATTTTGGCTTTTTCACGGTTTGGAACTGAGTAAAATTATGTTTGGCCCATTATAAGGGAAATCATTTTACAAGAAAATATTAACAAAACCGCCGATGATTGCCTAACAGAAAGTGCGTTCACTCACATCGGTGAGGGTTAAGAGACGTACCACTTCGCCTCGTTTTCCTCAAACCGGGAAACAATGTTGGAAGAAAATTATTTTTTCATGGGGGTTACCACCCAAACTGCAGGTTGCTCGGTTATAAGGCGGACCGCTTTTACGGCCTGTACTTTTCTTATATCGTTTGCTCGGGAAATTCGATAACTAGGCTTTTTTTACTTATGTTCTTTCCCGTCTCTCTTCTTGTCGTTTGACAGTATGTTTAAGAGGGAAATTCAAATTATATCGTCGATGTTTTTTTTATTTCAATGCTAAGTAAAACGTTTTAATGAAGTTCTTTCTGCAACCTAACCATAGAGAAAATCTCATAAAACCAGACAAAAATCTAAAAATCACACCATAAAAAGCTATATACCTATATATTATAAATTTTTTAAACAATTTATACTTAAAATATTAAAACGAAAAGAGTGGCAAAGAGAAAATTTACTGTAAAGAAATAGTTATTTCTTTTTCTATCATATTTCCTCCGTGGACAGTTGATTTTACGGTCGCATCAGTTGCAATCAATTATTAACATTATTTGTTTTGAAAAAAAAAATCAGATATAAACTGTTTAAATAAGCCGTTCATGAGGACTCGTGTTTCTTCTTGTTTGATCTTTCTTCTCGATTTGCTTTGAAATCAATCTCAGTCTACACTGGTCTGTGTTTATCTCCGAATTGTTTATTGCTATGATAACAAGGATCGAATCGATCGATGCTACGTGGCTGAGGCTATGGAGGACGAACCTATCGGCAAGATAATTAAACGATTCACATCCGGCTAATAAATTATGGGAAAGCGGATCCTGAAATTACGGTCAAAAAGGGGGATATCAGCGATCACAGTAGATGCGGCCTTTCTGGAGCGTCATTATCAATCACTTGATAAGTATATCTTAAGCTTGACTTTTGGATAAATAAGAACAAGCGGAAAGTTTCATTATACATTATAAACATCTGAAGAAGTAGTTTCGGATGAATTAATAATAATGACAATGCAGTTTTTTATGAAATCCAGGATGGATGCTTATACACACGCTTATATAAACAGAGACTACTTCTTATGTACAAAAGAACTCGTGGCAAAGAGCAACAGAAGAAATACATCACTTTGATACTTTTTGATTGCTTTCGTCTTGTCCAACTGGGGGGGGGGCTAAAGATGTCTTTATATTTACAAGTTCGACATATTTTTGTGAGATTTTTTTCGTCAACGGCAATAATCCGATATCTTTGACAACAATGAGTACGGTTTGTCGTATGTCACTGGCATCACTTTTTCAATCGTGTTTCCGTTTTCGATTTAAGCATCAGAACTCTCTAAACTTTTACCATTTTTTAGCAGTTTTTGAAGGTCATTTCGTTGTTCAAAGAGAGGTGAAAAAGTTCCCATTTTCGAAAAACTGAAACTAAAGATGGAAAAATCCAACTGGCCCAATGTTGTTATTTTTCGGTATTTTTTTTCTAATAATCTGTTATTATTTTATTGCTCTACAATTTATCTTAGTATACTATAAATTCGTAGTTAGGTGTAAAAAAAAAAAAATACAGAATTTTTATTTTGCGACATCAGCCTAAATTTATGTAACAATTTGATACCATTTTTGTATAAAAACAAAATTATTTCTCTTCCCTGGATATTTTTGGAAAAAACCTCGCTACGATTGCTTGCCTATTATTATTCTGCAAAATAAAATATAAGTTTAACAAGATTGAGGGTTATGGCCGAAAGGTTAAAATAAATTTTACAAAATATACACCAGACTATTTATTTAATTAGGTATTCAAAGAGAGGCCAAATTATCTTTATTTTTCGGTAAGATCTTCTCAAACTCTGTTTTTTGGTTTACAATCATTTTTTTATTTATCATATTATCAATGTTACGGATTTTAGGAAATAGTGGATTGTTGATTTTTGGCAACAACCTAAGTTTATGACAAAATTGTGCACTTTTTGACCATTAAAAAAATTATATTTCTCCTCCCCTTGGTGTTTTTTTAACAATTGCCCGCTATGATTATTGTGATTGCTCCACAAAATGAAATAATAATCCTTTCTATATGACAAAATAGTTCATAGAAAAGAATACCAAAAAGTGATACTTCAACTGATTCATTGGTAAATGGAATATAAAGCTGTATTTCAATGAATTATTTATTATTAAAAAACTAGCTTTTTTCCTCTTATGTAACAGGAAAAAACCCAGGAAGTGCAATTTTAACGTTGATGTAACAAATTGATCATTTTCAATTTTTCCAATTGACTCGATTGGCTTTAATGAGGAGGCGGAAAATCGGTTAGCCGTTGACGTCCGAAGGCCGGCCGATTCGACGGTTGCGGTTGTTCGCCTCTCTTGGAAAATTTCCACCGCCCACGCGATACCCTCATCTAGATGACTGCAGCCGGCCAATTCTTGGAAAGGTGGTTAAAACCAATTGAGAACTGGCAGAGCGACATTCACTCCCGACGACTTTCAAGTTCCGCACTGGGCACCAATTTCGGGCCCTGGAGAAAAGCCGTTGCAGCCGGTCCGATATTTAATTAGCGAAATGCGCGACCCCTGAGCCTCCTGAATTGAAATCGGTTGAGACTTTTGTCCGTCTTCACTTTCACTCCGACGCGCTCTTAGGCTTGTTCAATTGAAAATGGAAAATCGTCGCAATCTCTTCTAAAACCCATGAGCCGATCCTGAAAATTCTATGCCTCCATAAGTAAATACCGTTATAAAAATCGAAACTTTCTTAGCAGATATTGTCTATATTCTCTAGAGAAAGTTTGTAAATAAACCAAATTTACTTGCTAATAATCAATCTTAATACGATGTAACTTGTATGAATTTATTTTTCCACTTCTACTTGAAGGATTTTAATTTTGACACGCCTTTCTTTTTCAAGTCTCGACATTCAATGGAGGCACTAAATTTTAAAATTTCAGTAATTTTTCAAGATAAATTAAGTGTCAAAGAGATGCTAAAATGTTGCCTTTTTTTCGGCACGATTTTCTCAAAATATGCTTAAGCTTTTACAACCAATATTTTTTTGTTTAGTGTAAATCACTTTCCTACGAATTCATTCGTAGTTAAAACTTTTTGAAAAAATCGATCGTAAGTTTTTACCATCAATGTGTGACACAATTTTACGCCTTTTTACACCCAATAAAGTTAATTTTTATGTTCGTGGTTGTTTTTTTCAACAACATTCCTCACTACGATTATTTTCGTGTTATCGCTTCATAAAATGAAAACAGAAATCGTCGACAAAATCGAAAACAATTCTAACATATTTTTATACAAAACAATACATTTATTTCTAAAATTCTGTAGCCACGATTATTATATATATTTACTGCGTATGTAGAAATAGTTTCTAAGATGAAAGCTCTGGGGCGTCGGTGGCCACGAGGTTTCGTCTTTGACACGGCGCTCATCACTGCAAGGTGAAGGTCCCGGGTTCGAATGCAGGGCCGCTGGATTTGAACCCAACATACTTATAAATGGGCTTTTTGTCAAAAACACCGGCACCCTGAGGGTTTATATGACCTCTGCTGTTGCAAACCCTCGTAAAAAAAAAAAAAAAAGATGAAAGCTGGCAATGAACAAGTCATTAATTTGAAATTTAATTAACATTAAACTAACCTACGAATATATGAGAAAACCCCAATCTTTTCACTTTTCTTAAAAATTATTTATTCGATTTGAATCATACGCATAATTGGGAATATATGATCAGCAGTTATAAATAATACAATTTTCATAAAGTTAATAATTTTAATTTGAAGTTTTGTAATAGAATAAAATTTGAACTTTTTTCTCTTAAACAATACATTTATTTTTATAATTCTTTAACCATAACTACTGTTTATGGTTTATTCAATGGTTTTAAAATTTATCATTATCAAAATTGGTTGGTAATATTACAAGAACGTAGGCTTGTTTGCGTGATTTTTCAGTAAAGGCAACAAATGAGGGGGTCTTAATTCGCGCAGGAAAGAAATCAGCATGGCGTTTTGATTAAATCATTGACTTTTTTTTGGATGGTATAGACTATTTGTAAGTAGCGATTATAATGTAACCTTAGTAGAACCTTTTGTAACTCATTTTTTGAGGCATTCGAGGCAACATTCGAAGGCGGTAAGTTCGTCAGAAACGGGCAAGTTCTGTTCTAAAATTTTTAAAAAATTGACTTTTAGCGAATAAACAAAAGGCAGAAATTCTTAGCATAGAGACAACATAAAAAAGTGCAAAAATCTAGCAACAAAATCACAAAAGAAATTCAATGATAATTATATAAAAGAATGTTTGAAAGTAGATGTAGATAATTATAAAAAATTCAGAATAAATAATCAAAAAATTAAATTGGCTTTATTTGTTATAAGTAACTATAGGACATTTTTTAAAAAGTTCGAAGAGAAAAGAACATGAAAATGACCAAAATGATGATTACTCCTTACACTCGGTTTTTTCCGAACCTATGAAAGTTAACTTCAATAATTTTTAAAAATACTTCCAGTAAACGGAGGTTTCTCCCCAGACACTATTAGGTGCAAACAAGTGGAATAATTGTTTAAATAAGTAATGTCATTTTTGTATAATGTTTTGATTTGTCAGCCTTTTAACAAGCCGATTTTGCACCTTCAGATTATTTTCTTAATGTTAACAAATTATGTTCTGAACCTTTTAAAATATTTGACTTTTAGTGAATTTAAGGTAACAATTTTCATATGAGGCTGTAAAACAAGCCGAAAATGGAACAAAAAGGCCAAAAGAATGTTGGTTAATAAGTACAAGAAAGCTGAAAAGACCTGAATGGTTCTAAAAAAATTCATATTAAATAACAGAAAAATCAGATTGATTTTGCTTATTTCGAAGGAAATTCCCATATGGCATTCTAAAACAATTGCATGAAAATTGCCAAAATGTTGATTACTCTTTATACTCGATTCTTCTAAAGCTAGGAAAGTTGTCTCTGTCGTGAAAGTCTTGTTAAAAATTATTTCAAGAATTTGTTTGAAACAAACCATTAAAAGGAGTGTCTGAAAAAACCAAACAACTTCAACCAAATTGTATAAATAATAAATGAATTTACTGCTTGTTTGTCTGTCTTTAATATCGTTCTCATTATCATCTGTGTTCGAATTAAGATTTAGTTGAAATATCGAATCGATGGACGAGATAAAACATGATTGTGTGTAATCCAGATCTATCTGAGCAATTGTTTTGAATTATTGAAAATATTAGATGTCGTGTTGTTGTCTTTAAATTGTATTATTAGGAAACAGCAGAGAAACAATTACAAAAGGGCAGCGATGCATCATTCTACTATAAATATACATATCTTCATGCTTTAAGTTCATTAGGAGAAACGTAAACTATATATAGAAAGTAGAGACGTTTCTCGTAATGAACTTAAAGCATGAAGATCCTTGGTAAGGATAAGACGTCTGATATTTACATTTCAGGTTATTTACGGCGGATACTTCACCCGGTCCGGTATCCCAATTGGGCCTGGCCGTTATTCACTCCAAGTCCTTTTGCCCATCAAAATACGGGCGTTTATGTAACCGGAGAATTTACGACAAAGAAACCTAGAAGGACATAATAATCGATTATTTAAATACATAAATATTTATCGCAATTTAAACGGTGTTTTACAGTTAGCCGGAGCCCAATTGCCACTGCTATCCGACTAGGATGTTTTGGCAACCGCAAACCTACCCGCAAACCTCGAAATGTTGGTTATAATAATACATAATTATGGCTCAAGCAATGCCCTTCTTATGTTTCCCCTTGAGAAAAATCATACAACCTCTATTAAATATTTTATTTTATGTAATTAACGACATAACGACAAGTTATCATTTTGGGCCTGCTGAGGCCGTATGAGACATAGAATTCACCAGATTAAAGAAACTAACAAATATTCATTTTGATACTATATTGGTTCTAACACCTGATTACTTAACTCAACTACCATACCAAACTGACATAAATAATGTCTTAAAAACAACGTTAAAAGACATTTTGCAAAATTATCCTAAATAAAATTCCAAAAGCTCTGCCAGGGTTCGAATCCAGAACCGCTAGCCGTTTACAAAAACTGTATGTGTCGTATAATTTCCAATTTAAACGAAAATGTCAGAAGAAAAAACTGTTTGCCATTTATTAAGACACTATTACAGAAGATTGGCTAAAATGTGAAGGCGGCACGTGAAGATATTTTCGCAGTGGGAGGCTGTAACACAAAATATAAAACTGTAAATCTTATACCTGATGCAAGACTGTAACAAATGTCGTTGAATGTGAAAATTTTATTAAGCCCATAGACATATAACCCCCTTATTTGAGTATTTTGTTTATATCCTTGTTTACACTGAATAATCGGTTATTCCACATTCCAACCTGGCCGTATTAGTAATTTAACTTATTGTTAATTCAGAAATAAATAACTAAAAAGAAAATATAAGAGGTAATATAACATAGAACCAATTAAATCAAAATTTAATATACAAACTAGCGGTTACAATAGGCTTAGCAATCTCGATGTTATATTCAAAATTTACATATCTTAATATTTCTTTTTTCTTTTTTGGTGACAGTTGTGTCTTTTCGAGTCGAGCCTCTAAAAACCTAGCGAAGTTGAAAATGTGCAATTGTCACGAAATCGAACGGCGAGGTTTCATCAAATTCAAATAATCGCGGTTAACCAGGGCAAAAAATGGCGGAAACTATTGCCTGATTCATATTTTTGCAAGCAGAACACAAGTTTTTGAATAAAACTAGTTATTCATAATAATTTTGGTAATAATCGAGTATAAGGTTGTAAATATCAATGGAAAGACACGCAAAACCTGGTAGCACCAATTGTGAAAATTGGTCTAGGGCTTCGTTTCAAGGAGGCCGTGCGGATAAGTCAATAGCATAGTAATTTTTTATTATTTTTGCATGTTATCTATAATATAAGTACGTACACACGATGGTTATTACGTTGTTATAAAGAATATTTTTGCTTGACCAATTTTGCATCACCGAATCGCATGGGGTTAAGAATAATTAGGTTAATTAGGGATAAGGACGAATAGGTTATGTTTAGGGTTAAAGTTAGGTAAGGATTACCACTAAAGTCAAGAACAATGTTAGGTTAGGAGTGATTAAGGTAGTGTTTTTTTACTTTTTATTGTTCACTATAAATACATAACATGAGTATGATGTTTTGATGTAGATGCCCGCTTCTTAAGTAGGGTTAGGGTCGGGATAGGGTCGGGTATGATTGCTTTTATCATTAGGTAGTATTTTTACCAAATATTATAAATACTTAAAAGCAATGCTTATTATGTTATCATGGATATGTTTTTGGGCTGGATACACAATTTTTTGGCGTTACCGTTTTTGTATCGTCGATTTCACCCTACCGGAAAGGGTCGGGATGGCTTTGGTTAGGTTAGGTGAGTGGTTGGCAAACCGCGGCTCGCGAGCCGCATGCGGCGCTTTGACTTCTTGGCTGCGGCTCTTTCACTAAATGTTTAGTGCGGACAAGGAGCGAAAATTATTACAGGTGCAAGAACCACAAAGCGAGGCTAGCCTTAGTTTAAAAAAACCTCTGAATCATTGTAATTTAAATTAATTTTTTGCCCTTTAATATTGTTATAAAGATTGCTTTGAAATGCAGTTTCTGAATTTAAAAAATAAAGAATTTAGGAACTCAAAATTCGAGCCTCTTTAAACCGATTTACAGCTATTGGTGAAAAATAAATGTGAATTAAGTTTACAGAACAAATGGTGTGCTTTGAAAGGTCTGGCGAGGGAAGATATGTTGCTTTTCAATACCTGGATGACCAACTGAAGAAAATAGCGTTTGCTGTTCTTTCCTTATTTGGGTTTACATATTTATACGAACATTCATTTTCAAGCATGAAATTTATTAAGAGTAGATTACGAAATCCACTTGGAATCGTGACTAAAATTAAAAACGGCATACTAACTTTACTTACCCCTACATTACAGGGAAATGCAAGGTTCAAATTAGTGAAATATTTGTATTTTTTTAAGACTACCTTTTATATCATTTAACTTTTTATGTTTTTAAATAAATATTATCTTTATAAAAGAATGATACCAAGTTTTATTTAATGTAACGTTAATTAAACTAAGACATATTCAGCAAAAGCAAGCTTGAGAGTGTACTTTTAATTGTAATTATTTCTATAAAAAGGTCTACTCAAGCAAAGCTTAAGTTTAAAAATGGCTCTCAATAAACTTCAATTTTCTAGTTTTGTTTATGTTTGGCTCTTTTGGCTGATGAGTTTGCCGTCCACTGGGTAAAGTTAAATTTTATGAGTTATGCTGTACCAATTATACCATGCGGCTGTTTGTGTTATTAGGGATGAGGTCCACTTAAATTTTACAGTACTACCAAGCTTCCGGCATTTATTAAGATTGTAAAGATTGGAACAAATACAGAAGCAGTCGCAGTGTAAATTAGGGTTAGAGCTAGGTGAGAAATGATTAGATTATGTAGGGTTGGATCGGGGTGAGCTTAGGTTAAGTAAGTTGGGGTTGAGTTAGGGCTAGAGTTAAGGTTAGTGTAATGGTTAAGGTTAGGTCAGATGGAATTAGGAGCATGTTAGGTTAAGTTAGATTTCAGGTTAAGTGATGTACTAACTCTATCATGCGCCCGTTTTGGGGTCACGGATGTTGTCTGAAAGTCATCTAATTTTACATTACTAAGAAGCTTATGGCATTTATTATGAATGTAGAGCTGGGAAGAAGCAATAAATGCCGAAAGCTTGGCAGTAATAGAAAACATGTTGACTTTTGATCCAAAACTAAAACGGTCGCAGGCTAAGTTAGGATAGTTTAAATTAGCGGTAGTCCTAGGATTAGAATTGGGAAGGGTTTGGTTAGTTTAGAATAGGTAGGGTGAGGTTAAGATAGGTTTCAGAAGTGAAGACCTAACAACGATAGTGAAAAGGTTAAATTAATGAAAAGCGGGTTAAATCGAAAATCGGAAAATCACGTCTAATTTGAAATTGCTTTTTCCAAAATCAACTGGTGGATACGATTTCCCACAAATAAGTTATTCTGATTTTCTCAACATTATGTACTCCTTCTTGATGTCGTTTTGTTATTTTTCCTTGTGCTTAAGTCGACTTTTCACTATAACCTCAGAATTAAAAGCTCCCTCCTCTCTTCGAGTGTTTGTTTAAAAAAATAGTCACCCTATTGAATCAAATTTGAATCAATTTAACGAAAAGAGTAAATCTGAAAAAACCATTTCAAAACGAGAATTTAGAGTGAAATTATTTATAGATAAATCATTAAACTTTCAGTATGTGCATACGCCGAGTTTATCCAAAGTGCTCTGACTAATCATTTTAAAAAGTTTAAAAAAGGGGGAAATATATGTACCTTTCAAAATAATCAAGTGATGAAAAGCACCCATAACCGTCATACAGGTTTTCACAGGGAATAATTATCTAACGTGCACAGAGCCGAAATTTAAATCCACTCGTAACATTTGATATATTCATAATTAAGTCAGTTCAAATAATAAAACAGTTTCCACACATTTTTTAAAGGTTTACATGATATTTTGAAAAAAGAAATTATTTTAATACCATCGACAGAAAAAAGACCATTTTGATAACTGACGATAAAAATGAACTGTATGTAATTGGTGTGGTTTGCTTTATGGTGTGTAGGTGAAAATGTGTTTGTGTCGATATTATTTTACGTTAGACATACACACACCCCACGTTAATATTCATACAAGGATATATTTAAGAAAAAAACCAGTTCATTTTTCAGTTTTGAATAAATTAAATCTTTTTATTCTCGATTGAGGACAAGTGTTGTAGGAAAAATAACATTTTATTGAGAAGGGAAAGGAAACGTAAAATAAACTTCGGGCCGAGTCAGCGACCGCCGAAAGATGTGCAATAAAATATTTTTTATACTCAGTTATGAATGTTTCTGATAAAAAAGAGAAGTACTGGGGGATATAAACAGGTTTTATCTCAGCCCACAGTACAAAATAGGTCCAAATGTTCGACCGATACAATTTTGAAAGAAAAGAAAACTTTGCTTTGTTAATTGATAGAATAAATACTGTGCGTGTAATTTAATTAAGTGAGATTAGATACAAAAAATTACAAAAATGAAAAGATATTTCCAATAAAGAATTTTTTTTTATGTAAAAAATAATCTGCATTTTTTTAAGCGCACTTTAAACTCTTTCAAAAATAGTATTTTTTTGTAATTGGTTTTTATAATTACAACAACCTTCAAGGAACAATGAGCAAATCCATACAACTTTAAAACCAAGAGTGGAGAAAACATGCATTGCTATTACTCCAATGTTACTAAAATATTGCCTGTTTGATTGATACTTGTGTCATTATCACTTTCGCTATCATCACCATCACTTCCTAGGAGATCTCTTCAGCCGGCGGGAAGGGTTTGAGGGGATTCATCGGGAAGCGGGTGAGACTTATCTTCTCAAAACGGTGCATGTAGAGAGATGTGCAGATGAGAGAGCGGATTTCAATGATAAAGTGAGGTCGGAAGAAGTAGGACGAATAAAGGAATTGGGTTCGGCTGTGGTTGTGACTGAGATGGTCCACGGACAGCTAGGGCGTAACTAATGCTGGTACGAAAAGCGCGATTAGATCTTACTTGCTGTACGAGTGGTGGAGGAGTTCTAAACTGGTGTCTTGATTCGGAAGAATTCTGTCGTCTTAGCTGTTGTTAATCTTTGTGTGTGATGCATCCTCTGTAGTTGGCTAGATGATTACCATTTCAAAGAAAGCCAACAGCTGGAGTTTCTTTTGATTTAGTACAATTTTCACTCCCTGTGCATTTCACACACCTAGGCGCATGTTTGCAATATGATCTGGTTTGTCTGTAATTTTGACAGCGCTTACATTGCGAACTTTGCTTGTTTTTGAACGGTTCTTCTACGCGTATACGAAAACCGTAGAGATGGGGTCATCATAAATGCATCCTGACATGTGGTGAAAGTTTGAGGTCCAAAAGAAAAGCGGCAGTTTAATTTTTGCTGCAGATTGGATGTTGGTTGCATTTCGGACTTTGAAGCCACGTTCGTCTACTTTTTTTTCTATTTCATCAAGCGAGAAGGAGGGATGAAGATTTATTAATGCAATTATAAATGCACGTTCCTCTTTTAATTGATAGGTGTGAAAGTCGCACTTTTGAGTTTAAATATGTGTATTCGTTTCCTTTAATCGTCGGAACTTTCCACACGAACAATGGTGCAGCCAGCTCTTGCCTGGCACTGGAAATAATTTTGCCCAAGACCGTTTTTTATACTTTTATAAAGTAAGGTTACGTTAACTATATTTGGAACGAAGATAGGAGAAGGCTATTTGGAGGTGTTATTTTGTGAGTTTGCATTCATATTTGGTGTAATTTGTTCTGCTTGGTCTTGCACTTAATCGTCGTCATCTGCAGCGAAAACTTGTAAATAAAACAAATTGAAAGGAACGAGAAGGAGGCGATGGACTTCGGAACCTGTCGGAGACAAAAGTGCAGGAAGGCTAAATGGCGGTGGACAGAGGACATTCCATTGGGAGACAGCGAACAATCCACACAGCTGCTTCAACTGGGCTTGTAAAAACACATCTGATTAGAAGATTTCAAGAAAACGGCATTCATCCTGTGAGTTCTTTGCTATTCCGTATTTACTTAATTTTTTCCTTGGGGATTGCGCATACTGTAATATGAATTCATTTATTTTAGTTTAAATGCGTCTCAATTATATTTTAAGTTTTTCTATATTATTTCAAGGTGATTTTATTTTATTTTTTGTATTAATTTAAGTTTAAAAGATTTTAAAAAAAGTGTGAATTTAATTTTGAAAAATAAGAAACAATTAAGTTGCATTAAATTGGGTTTTCCCTTACGGTCCCGATTATTTTTAAATTCCTCCCATTATTGAAATAATTGTAATAATAAAAAATTACAATTATTTTTGATTAATCAAAATTATATATTAATCTCTATGTAAAAAGTACCCTTAAAGTCTAACAAACTCCAAATTTATTAGGTGATATAAAATTAGGAGTATGTGTTGTAGATAGTAAAGGATTCGAAAATGACGTACAAGCTATTCTATTAGCATTTGCCCCATTACTATTAACAGCTGACAATGATAGGATATTTGTCTCCATTTTTTAATTTTCCCGGCTCGCAGATCGTGATAATTTTCGGATTGGTCAATTATTTCTTCAAGATGATTAACTTTTTTTTAGAGGAGGCAGGAAGTTTCTTCGTAGTTGCAGGTCTTTTTCTTCAGCGCAAGCACTCCCTGGGTTTTTAATCCTGTGACTAATTGTTTTCAGTACATGAGGAGCCGGCAAGAGGCGCCATCGGCCACGCAATGAATACAATACAAAAGGACATCACCTGAATCAAATTTTATGCTTGAACGCTCAAATTGACGGGGAGAACAACCTCCACCCCCTAGCGGCCACGAGTGGCCTGAAATATTTATGATTTCTGGCTGAATAGGCTAATTTTGAGGGAGCACCTAATACACACTATTACTAGACCAATCAGCTGGTTGATTGGGTTGATTGTATCTCTTTATATACGAATTAAAAAATAAAGTTTTTGCTGTTTCAGTCTGAGGCATGTTTTTCTAGAGTCAGAAGTATTAACTCCTTTTCCACTCACAAACACTATTAATAATAAAACATACCATCAAGGTGTGGTCTTGAAGAAAAGACAAATTCCGTTGTTACTGCAAGCCGTCCGATCTACTTTATGGTCATCAGGGCCTACATTAATGAATGTGTGATGTGAGGGGTCCCCCTCTTGACCCCTTTGAACCCCGAAGTGGGTTAGTTGTATAATATGTGTAAAAAGGTTGTGTCGAGAGTGAATGTATTTGTTAGCGTGAATGTGTAATGTGAGAGGGTCGATGGCGGGACTTGGAGTACCCACCCCATCGAACCTCAGTTAGGTTATTGTGCGCAACGGGTAAGGAAGGAATACCGAGTACTTCATCACCCTAAGGAAATATATGGCATGTAAATAGGAGTGAATGTATTTAAGAATGACCATGAGTCCGAATGGACTGGAACTGCATTCGTTGGGTGGTGAAGTGACCTAGGTTTTGACAGAGCCCAACCTCGCTGGCTGGAAGAATAAGACTGAGGTCTGTCAAGACTGCCCACTTCCGGGGAGTGTGATTCTCGAGTCTCCCGACAGTTTACTGTGAATAGCAAAAGTCGGATTTGCCGGGGGAGTACGAGAAGCGTACATGGGCAAATTTCAGGCTATACAAATCCAAATCCAACTATACATTCCTAAAAAAAATATTAAATATGTCTACATATTGACGAAGTGTTTTTGTTTTTGAAGTTTTTTACAGATGATCTTACATTTCCTTCTCCTAGCATTGCCAAGGTTCTACTCTCGTTATCAAAACCCTCTTTTTAAAATTAATAAGACCGTTATAGATTGAACCTAAGCCCTTAGTACCTGTTTGAATGTTACAATTATTATTTTCCATTTTGATATTTAGTACCCCTTTATTCTTGTTCTAACTAATTGAGTCTCTTTGTTATTTATTTCAACATTCGAAAAGTCAAATTTTTTGCCTACATGATATTGAAGGGTAAGGATGAAAAGTTGAATTTATGAAATGTTGTATATAGGTCCTTGTGTAGTGAATGTCCAATCAAATAAATTGGTCAATAAAAAAAATTGAATTTATGGTCATGTCTGATTGTGGCAATAAATCCAGAACTGGTACCGGACTATCAAAACATTCAGTATCAAGTAGACATAAATTTGACTTTCGAATGGAAATAATTCACATACTCTCATTTACTCAGAAGAAAAAAAGATGGTATATACTAAATTGGAAAAGTCATGTAACTATGTAAATCAAGGTATAGTTACAATGAATGTTAAATTAATTGTGCGAATTTTTTTTTCATAATATGAAATTAATATAACGACGACCTCAAAATAAGTCGAAAGCTTGGCAGTACACTGAATTTTTTTTTCCTCATGACCTTCAGCCACAGTGTACGCACATTTTTTTTACGCATAAAAATTCAAAAATGCTCGTGATTTTATTTTTTTAATTTTATATTATGACTATCTTGGAAAGCTGATTTTTTCTACTTTGCGGTTATATTAATATCTTTCAGGTTTTGTGTTAATATAAGTGAAAAAATCATAATCAATCCATGAGATTTCGAGGTACGATTGACGAAATAACCTCTTACAATTATTTAATTTTTATCTAAGGTATTGGTTGAGAATAAAAAGTTAGCGTCACGTGCGAAACCCACGACCTTCCGCTAAATACGCGTAAATAATACATACATATATATACACTGTATATATACATGCATATAAATATAGCAGCAAGAAATAAATTTGATTTTTATTCTTTGAGCCTATATCAACAATCTTTGTTTGGATAATTAAGTGGGAAAAATAAGATTGAAAGCTACAAAATAACCTGTATAGTGATTAGATTTCTAACCCCTGTAAAATTTCCACAAGGTGGAAAAGTGATAAATAAATTGAAATATTTTTCTTTTTTACAGTATCGTTTTTTTACACACCACAGAATGCAATGTTTAATTTCTCCCGCCTTTTTACTATTTGCAAAAATCACCAAATTAAAAGCAACACCACTAATCTGGACGAAACTGTACACAAATTGAGAATTATATCGTAATGGCAGAAAATCGGCCTGTATAAATAAAATAAAATTGGAGACGTAGGATAAAACGTTAAAGAAGATCAGTTGATTTTATCCTCATTTTTCTCACTTACAATGGCAACATCTGAATGTTGTTAACAACAGTTGTTTGCGGACACATTCTCCTTTACAATGGCTGTAATGCACTAAAAATTTGATAAAACTGAGAGGAGTAATGTTTTTTATATGGAACAAAGGACGTAACTATGTCCCTTAAAATTGCCCTCAAACTAAAATAAAATCAAAATTTATGCGTTTTGTTTACTACTAAAACTCGTACATAACAGCTTTCAATGGTGCATGAAACGAATCCAATTTATATTTCTAAAAACCTTTTTAATCCTTATTTTACAGGAAGCGTGTTTTGAGTTTTCATACACCTTCTCTCATTTAAAGGAATAATAATTTACTGTAACCGTCTTTCTTATATTATTTTATATAAAGCTATACTTATATATAGCTATAAGTACAACCAGCTGTACTTAGAATGAAACTGACTCCAATGAATTCTGAGCTTTGGAAGTGCTTTAAATAAATTGTTGAAAGTTGCTAATCAATATGCTGTGTCTTACCTTGATGAACTTGCCGACACGTGCACTCGTCTTTTATGTATATTCTGCGCAAAACACTACTTTCCCAACTAAAAAATAAAATATTGAAAAACCTATAAAATACACTTAATAGTACAAATTTGGTGTCCGTAAATAAATTAGAACCGTTTTATAAAATAACACAACTGGGGAGTTATTGCTGATCCATCCCTTTTTTTACTTATAGTGGCATTAAATCTAAAAATTCGAAACAGACTTCAAAAGGAGAAACATTCAGCTTTTGAACTTCCGTAAAAAAGTGGGAATTGAATTTTTATACAATCCAGAGGAGTTATAAATGTATAACAGTTCGAAAACTAATTTTTTTAATATGCTTTCTATTTCTACGTATATAAACAGTGATTATTGGTACAGCATAATACAGGCATGGATCACAATCCGTCTGCCGGGGTTCGTTGTTAAGAGGGAAAGTATAAAGAAGAAAAAAATAATAAGAAGAAGAATTAAAGCGAGGATATAACATTGTTCGCTATATGCTAGTACTCCATCAAAAAAGATTAAAATAATTGTAAAACTACTTCTAACAGAAAACAAACCGAGGGGAAAAGTCTTAATGGTAAAGGGACAAAAAATCGGATATAATAAAGACATATATTATGTGAAGGAAATTGAGTGATGAATTGAACTAACTAATTTGTTCAATACCCAAAATACTAAGATTAGTTGCCAAACATCTACAATTTCGACCTTGTGATTTGGCAAAGCAGGTTGTATAAAATTATTATCAAAAACTAAGTTGATATTCGTTTTCACCATCACAAGAAAGCACTGAATACAAATTTTTGTGAAAAATGTTTTCTCGCAGTTTTGCCTTGTAAATTCCTTCGATTTATTTATTTTATTTTTGCCGAATATCGTTAAAATAGTTATAACTTTGGAACAACTGCTCTAATCCATAGAAACCCTCACAATGTTTAGAAACCTGGAAGTTGCATGTAATGGGCGAAATTATGTCTATGTACCCAAATCAGAACTAGAGATATAAACTGAAAGTTTGAAAAGTTTTTGTTTGGTACTTACCTTTTTCTCGTTTAAAATAATAAAAAATTTAAACGCTACTAGTTATACATTAAAGAAGAAATATTCAGCTTTTTAATAATAATGAAAGTAATAATGTTGAATTTTGATAAAAATACAGTTGAATTATGATGTTCGGAAATCAATTTCTGCAAAACCATATACTACCAATCAAATACAATGTTGACGAGATGAGGTAGCAAAGTAAGTTAAGAAAATAGTTATTGAAAATGAACGTTGATATTTCTATCCACCTCCCCCACAAATACCTAAATACAAACATTTTGGAAAATAAAACAGTTCTCAGCTTTTTCGCCTTCTACCTTTTCGCATGAAAGTTTACGTGGTGTTTGACCATGTAAACTACATGTACACACATGACACAAAACAGACTTTCCTGAATAAATGGTAACATATATAAAAAATAAAAAGTTCGAAAAGGTTTTGCATATTTCATCCTTAATTTTGTTACTTATATTGACATAAAACTTAAACATAATTGATATAGACTAAATTTAGAAACATTTAGCTTTTCAAAGCTTCTAAAAACATTGATATAATCCAAAGAATTTGTGAATTTTCAAGTTTGGAACACTAGAAATCAAAGCGAAAACAAAAAAAACAATAGATTGTAAAAGTAAATGTAAAATGGGTCTATTCCCTGTTTAAGGAACAATATCCTGTGCGATGTCTGATGACGATGTTCACTAGCCCAAGGATAAACACAGACTTGGGAATTGATTTTGATGATACCGAACCGAAAAACGGCAGTCTTTCGACCTCAACAATTAAATGAGCCGAACATTTGGTCAAATATAGTGAAACTTTATAGTACGATAAAAATATAAAACGCAGACTGTTGAAATATAAAAGTTATCACAACTAAATTTACAGGGTGGAAGTGGAGTAAAACGAAAAAATAGGAAAAAACCTATTTGGCCGAAAAACGTTTTTAGCCTCTTTAAGGCCTGAAACTAAATAATCATTAAAATTAGAATAGTGGCAGTTCAC
The DNA here is from genome assembly GCA_039619505.1 of Cimex hemipterus. Taxonomy (NCBI): domain Eukaryota; kingdom Metazoa; phylum Arthropoda; class Insecta; order Hemiptera; family Cimicidae; genus Cimex; species Cimex hemipterus. The sequence goes on along the minus strand of CM077100.1, from coordinate 35,109,005 downwards.
AATTTTTTTCTCTTATAATAAACATTCATCTGATGAGTGAATAATTCTTGAAAATATGTTTTTTTTTAATTTTCTTATTATTTATTTATCTTTACTACACAAGTATACTTTTTCATTTTGTGCACTCTTATTTTTACTTCTATTTTATTTGTTACCGTATTTTTTGTTAAATACACATGGATGGGTTAACTGAAAACAGTTTGGTCAATTAATGTTATAATACTGTTTTTGATTGTATAATTACGCAACCACTCATAACTGGTCTACATCTTTACTTATTTTAATTTTTATTTAAGGTCTTGGTTGAATTGAAAAAGTTAGTCTCAGGAGCGGGACTCGAACCCACGACCTTCGGCTCAATAGGTCGCTGCTTTGTTTTTCTATTTTTCACTTTACCATAAAAAGAATAATTCATTGAAATTATTAATTTGGTCAATCAAACCACTAAACATAATGTATCTGTACATATAATAAAACCAAGTTATACAGCTGTGACCTCTTCAGATCTCAGGGCAAATGATTTTTTTATATGGAAAAACGCTATAAAAGGTCATTCACATCATCTAACTTCAAAGGGAGTAAGCAAAACAACCGTACCAGATCTCTGAAGAATTGTTACGACTGGAAAAAAATTGGCTTTATTAATAAAAAATTAAACATCAGTTTGTCCTAATTAATTTTTAAGACGAAAGATATTGTTTAATATTAGTAAGTATTAACGATAAAGCGACTCACTGTTTCGGGATTTACATTACCTTATTTCCCTGTTTCTTAATTTTGTTGCCTTTTGAGAGTTTCTCATCTAGTTAGTCTCTAATTACTTTATTTTAGATTGAGAAATTTAAAAAATATGTGAAATTTTTTTGCTAACTAGAAAACATCGGGAGACAAAATATTCAATTTTTGGCATTCGATATTAGTCTAAAGCGAGTAGGCACAAGCAAATACAAAAAATCCATAATTTATTTCACCAATTCACCAACGTGTTATATCTCGCCATCTTCAGTGTTAATGTCTGAGTGATTCTTGTGAAGTCTAGTCTGAGGGTTTTTGAAGTCTCTTTTGAAATGGCCGCTGATTCTTTACGAGGTGCGAGACCAGCAGAGGAGTTCTGCTGTTTCTGCTTCTTCCTCTCAATATATACACATACTGCCGCAGTATTTACATATTCCTCTGAAGTCTGCATTGTTCAATCGGATTCACATCACAATCATAAGACCTTAATCTGACCATTAGGTAACCATACATGCCAGTTTCATGATGGCCAAAATAAACTGCTCAATGATTAGGGGAATTTCTAATTTATTCTTATTTTATTAATTTTAATTAATTTAACCGATATATTCTTGTAAGTGATAAAACAATAAAGAAAATACAAACTCAAAAAAAGTTTATCCTCCTTGAGTAAATCCTTTAACAACGGATTTACTTAAGAATAGTACAAACATGAAGATTATTCATTTTGTAAACAAACACCATCTCCTCTTTTCTCCATTTTCATCCAGTTTCAATACTCTTTAACCGTGGATATCCATCATCTTGAACCACAAGTTTGCAATAATATTGTGATTATGTTATGATCCTTGGCAAGTGGATATCGCTGAAGCATTTGGCGCTACTCAGCGCTTGGGCTCCCGGGTTTTAGACCGATTCCGAGAGACTGGAAGTGGATCTCAGCGCATTACGAAGCTAAAAAAAGGACAGAAATATTGTTGTTTGTCACTGCTGCAAGACGAAGCTCTTTCCACAGTGATTCTACCAGATCTCCTAAATGATGTTCAAGCTGTTGTGGAAAAGCTTTTATCAATAGAACCGTTTCATAATCGTTTGTGGGAAGTTGTCTCACATCCTATGCCCCTTTGAAACGACCTGCAACAACAGCCCACCACTAAGGAGAATATGGTGCAACGAGCGCCTTAAGAGAAAACCAATTGGAATTCTGTCATGTTTACTGATGAATCCCGTTTCTGGTATAGTGATACCAGGCGCCGAAGCGCTACAGAGAACGGGGATGCAATGGCTTCAGTGTTCAGTTCTTGGAGGAGGCGGTGCAATGGCCTAGGCCGGGATTTACACTGGAGGACGAACTAGACTCCATATTGTTGTAGGCCGTGTCATAACGCGAGTTTGATAAACAACGACAGAATGTCAAATATAAAGGCAATTAGTGTTTACTCCAGTTAAGAAGCAAATTATTGGAATTATCGAGGACGCAATCGAAATGTGTTTTTCAGACTTTTCGCCATAACTTTGAGATTTTTGACTAATTTAAAATCCGACTCCACCATTGTTTTGACTATAAGAAATCCTTTAAAATGATGTATAGGGTCGTATTTGAAATATGAAGTTGAACCGGGTCTGAGGTACCCTTATAATATTTCTCCAAAAAGGTAACAATTTAAAAGTAGATTAAACATGTATTTCTTTTATAAGCTTCATTGATTCAAGAGAAATTCAGCCGAGCCATCCAAAAAGGGCACCCGGTATTTTGTTAATAACCGATGAATAAGAACTTGTAAAGTCAAATGGTTTAGAAAGGCAATTATGAGAAATAGCCCAAAAAATTGGTATGGCACGTAGAATGTCGTAGAAATCGGTAAGTTTATTTTACTAACGACATAATTGTATAAAATACTTTGTGCCAATATTACGTAAATTAATAATAGACAGTTCGATCGTCTTAATTTACCATATTGCCGTTTGGGTAACGTAACATTTTTAAAAGAAACCAGCCAGGATAGAAAGGTAGAGATCGAATGAAAAGTGATTAATTAATTATGCAATTAATGCAAAAACAAGGCGGAACTCTGCGCTTCGCTTTTAACTTGTAAGTAAATTTGCCTCCCACAGCTCTTTTCTTCTTGTTCTTCTCTTAAGAGAGTAAAACGTTTTCTAATTTGAAATACGGGAGTCGTATATTATAGCAGGTGCCTATGTCTTCCTTCCTCACCACCCCAAAACCCTTTTAGCCGTTGGATATTAAGAAGAAGAGGCGCGGCCCCTCTAGTCATTAAGAGATGGCAGGCGGGATTGAAGAAAGTGAAAATTGGAAATGTCGCCTCCCTGTAATGGACAGTGAAAAATATGCAATACCCACATTATGAACCGATCGCGAATCCTGGTCCTCGTTCGTCCTGGCAACGGTCGAACAAAGAGATAAAAATCGGTTGCGAACCACTCTCTCTCTCTCTCTCTCTCTCTCTCTCTCTCTCTCTCTCTCT
>CM077100.1:35013609-35105384 GCA_039619505.1 Cimex hemipterus | reverse complement strand
TATATATATATATATATATATATATATATATATATATATATATATATAATTTTATTCTTTATTGAACTCGTGTTGAAGAAATACCCTTATTAATCTTATTAAGCTTTGTAAGGGAAGCTGTCTATTTTATTTTCCGTAGGTGTAAAGGCACTTTCTCATGCATTGAGAAAATATGAGTGTTTTGTCTTGAAAGTAAGCCAACGTTGACTGAATAAGAAATAAAATCAAGACTTCCGTTTAAAAGGGTTGAATTTTAAAATGACCTAGTTCACGGCCGGACTTGGAGGGCACGAACTGAATAACAAAATTACTGATAACTGAACTTAGGTATTTTTGAAATCCTTGACTCCGGATCCTTTATCTTCTGAACACAATGAATGCAAACAATAGACCAAAGGTTATACGTTTTCCTAAGTATAAAAATAATAAAATTCTCGGCTATAATTTAACTTGGGTTTAATACATTCTGATAAAAGGAATCTATGCGAAATAGTTTTAGTGTTATAATTTAAATTTATTTAAATTGGACAGTTGTTAAGTTTAACCCTCTATCCAAGACTTCCGATTGTATCTGGTGAAATTAAATTCAAGAAATTTTTCGCGCACGTATTATTAATTAGTCTAACTAACTAAGAAAATGTATCATACCTTGTTATTTTTTATTTACCATTAAGTAGTTCAATCATTAATTTACAAAACGTAACAGGTTTTTTTTTTTTGGGGGGGGAGGAGGAGGTACTTTTTATTATTACATTACAAAACTGCAAGAGCGCAAATTTGGTTTCCTTATGAAATTTGTATTGTTACATTATAAGTGTGAAGAGGTACCATAAATTACACTCTTATCACCCTCCTACTTCCTCACTAGGGAGAAAATTGCAAGGTTTAGGCGTCTCAAGCCGGGAACACACTTACCCGATGCCACGCTATGCGACGCTACCCGACGGCTTGTCACGTTTTGGTTGGGTGGGCATATCTATACGGCAGTCGCACGCCACGTACAGTGACACAGCGTGTATCACAATAATCACAATCACAATCGCAACGCCTCTTTTGTTCTTAACGCATTATTTTGAGCAAAACCATGTAATCAATTTTTAGTTGAATTTAATTGTTTTAAATAAAGTTATTCCAGTGTTTTCATAAATTGTCTTTCTAACCATCAAAATGAAATAATTTTCTAAAAACTCATGAATTTTTGATCTCGTTTAATTTGGTTTATATTAAAATACGAATTTTGTAATTAATATAACAACAAAATTACATATAAATACATATACATATAAATCAATTACAAAAAATATGAGTATCCTGTTCTGACGCTACTCTACGAAAATGGTGTAATGTATGAGCAAAATCATGAAATAAATTGTTAGTTAAATTTTATGAACAAAACCGTGTAATAAATTGTTAGTTAAATTCATTATATCAAACAATGTTATTCCGATTTTTTGATCAATTTTCTACCAAACCATTAAAATTATTATTTTTTAAAATAAAAACTAATTTTTGATGTTGGTTAATTTGGTTTACGTTAAAATAAGTTTATTGTAATTAATGTAACGACAATAATATATGCATGTTTGAATAAAAATATGAGTGTCCGGTTCTTTTGTCTTCGACCGTACTCCATGCGACACTACGAATATTGGACAGCGAGTATCGCAGACCGTAGACAGTAGCGTTGATAGCATCGGACAGAGTGCACGGGGTAATACAGTCTTATGGAAAATGGGATTGTGGATTTGCGTCGGGTAGCGTCGCATGGCGTTGCATCGCGTACGTGTGTTCCCGGCTTTATACGGTTGTTGGGAATGTTTCGGGGTGAAGGTGACTAGGGGGTTGGGATGGGAGTCCAGGGATTTACAATTAATGTTCACGTATAAACAACTAGACATACACTATCTATCTATTTGATGGCGGTTGCCTTACATGATATTCAGCCATAGACTTTCCTTATGACATACGTATTCATGCTTATAAATACAGTCTCACGAAATATTTAACTCAGAATACATCTATAGCTCAACTTTTTATACGGACAATAATAGGGCTAACTGCAATAAAAAATCTGTTTATGCAAAAATACACCTGTTTCCTTAAACATTAGAAGAGGACCGAAAGATTCGTATCCAAGCATTCGGGAGGATGATCTTTCTTTTGTAGCTTAGAATTAGTCGATAACCGCCTGATAAATATAAGTTTGTCAGTCGACCTTTTATTTTATGGCCACGTTCTTTCCTGCCCCAAGTCTTACATATTATTTTTATAATAGATTGATTTGAAATAAAATATTGACATTATTATAACCAAACTTATAATTTATAATAGTCATTTTTTGTTTGTTTGGTTTATATATAACAGTAAATAATTTTGAAGATAATTGGTATTTATATTATTATATTACTGGCATTTGATTCCCCTTCAGGGTGAGTTTAATTAAATCAAATTGGGTTTTGAAATTGTTGAACCGTACACATTAAACTATTTATGGAACGATGCCGAATATTAAAAGATGAAATGTTTTTTGAATTTATGTAATTGTCGAGTGGCATTTTAATCCAACTTTTCCTTACAATGGTATAGGGTTGCCTGGAAACCCGCCTGTTGCTCCTGGTGGAAAAGTAAATGATGAACGTTCCGACCGAACCATTGTTAAGCCCCACAAAATGAACGGATAGACCTATGTCGTCCTGTGCTGCCTCTTGCAAAATAATGACGTTGGAGAGTGTGATAGGATGCCACAAGGCCTTCTGTACCTCGATCTGAGAAGTCCCGTTTTTTATAACTCATTGGCTAGCTTCAGATTCAATAAGCCTCCAGAGCCTTGCCAGTGGCTCCTTAGTGTAGGATCTTTCTTGTGGTTTTTCCTGTCCTAGTTGCAAGAACCTGCACCTACATAGACCTTCACAAAGCCATAAAATGTGTTCTGCGGTCTCCTCCTCTTCCTGGCAGTATCTGCACAGCATTTCTTTTGTCTGTACTTCTCTCCACCCGGTGCATGTACTTTCCTAAGTGGCAGTGCCCTGGCAGGAGTCCAACCAGAATCTTGGTTCGGTTGCGTTTCTTTCTCCCATTTTTCCCTTTATGGTATTAGTACCTTGTATTTTTTGGTAAAATTGTATTTTGGAGTCGAGGCATCGATTGGCATACCTAATATGGCATCCGCTTGTATCTCCTCCCTCAGTTTCAAGTGTTTACTTCCATTACCTAACCTTGCAGACGGTTGTCATATTAATGAGCCAGGGGTCTGCTGCTCTGTCTTCTCCTTGGATTAAAATATGAAGTGTTGGGAGGTTTACCAACACCTCTATGGCCGCAGTTGGCGTTGTGCTCATAGCTTTAGTGACACTGAGACAAGCTTGTCTTTGGGTGAGTCCCGTTTAAACTTGCAGTTTTTAAGCTTCCTTGTGAATGGAATCGTTATAGTTTGGGTCAGAGTTGATAGATAGCTCTTTCCTTTTGCACCATCTCTCAGCCAGATTGAGAGCTCGGTTACAAGATTCATCCCGGTGTTTGCATGACGGCCTTTTATTACTACGGTAAGATTCGTCCGCATAGTAAACTCCTTCTTGTTCCAATGTTTGTAAGAGTTCATGTACCATCCGCTTCCATAGTAGAGGTGGGAAACCCCCCTTTTGGGCATGTCTTGGCCCTCTTAACTCGGACGGTCGTACCTCGCAAGGTGGATTTCATTATCCTGTTCCTTAAGCCTTCTTCCACCCATTGGCATAACTTTTCCGAGAGTTCCCTGGTTTTTAATGCTCTATATAGAGAGGATATGTTTTCATTGTTAAAAGCTCCTTCTATATACATAAAAAGTGTAACAGTTACCTCGTTGACGTTGATGGACTTGGTTACACTTTTGCATAGATCATCAAGGGCTTCATCTATGGATTTTCCTGATCGGTATGCAAATTATCGCTCACTAAGAGGTTTGTTCTTCTTGTACAGTCAATCGAATGTGGTTGTCTACCAGTCTTTCTAATGTTTTAACATGAATGTTGTGAGACTGGTAGGTCTGTACTAATTGGGCTTGTAGTGGATGGGTCATCCTACGTTTGGTATGTCCACCACTCGTATCGCTCACCAGCTTTTAGGAATGTAGCTCCCCGGTATGAAGGCTCTAAATATTCTCACTAAGTACCTTGCTGAATAATAAAGAAGACACTCATTGTCATTTCGAATATCCAAGAAACGTACAAATCTGTTTCTCCAGAAGGGAAGAACTGACGTTTATAAACTTTATCGGGGACAATTACATCCTATAGGGGTGGTCGCATAAAGGTTCCCTTGAATGGGAAAAGCTATTTTTCTTTCCAGGGGACCACGTCTGGCCAGCCGTACGCTTTGAGATTTACAAAATAAAAGCTTTCAGAAATAAAGTGAATTGAAATTCTACCTAAGCCGTTTTCCCTCGCTCTTTACTCTTTCAGATCATCGCCTTCTATCGGCTACACGAAATCAACCCAATGACTTTGAAATATACCATATTCGAACAGGGGACAAAAAAGGTCTGATGGGGGACCTGGGGTAGTCAATATTTTTCAATCAGCCCTCCCACACTAAACATTCACCTTCAAAGTTCCCAAAAGAAAACGTAAAACGAAATATCTATTAATTACCTACTATATACAAACAACCTTATTTCCACCTTAAATTCGAACAGGGACCCAAAGTCTAATTGGGGGTATATGCAGTCAGTATTTTTCCATCGGCCCTTCCACCCTGAACATTCCCTCCAATAAATACATCTACTTTCAATATAGGCGAGAGGAATCATCCTCTCAAAATCTTGAACACAGAAAACACATGCTCAAACACAATTCTCATATCTCATTCCTACACTATCAGGCAATGGAGCCAAGGAATGTCTTAATTAGAACACATCGAAGGACCTTTTCCTACATGCCGTGGACTTTAGTCTAAAAGTAACTGTCCGTACGATCTCTCTTCTTCGATTCACATTCCCCGATGGTCCTCTATCGACCGTAATCTTGATAGGGAAGACCTACTATGTTGATCCGTCGCTACCACTTCCCCTTCAGGCATCCTCTGCGGATGACGCCGCATATAATGGGGGAATTGTAAAACAAAGCAACTCATCCCGTCAAGCTCAACCTTTTACAAACACCGGATCATAGCGAAATGTTTTTGATTATTGAAGACAATCGAAAATATCGTCGCATGTTGAAATATATAAGCTTAATGGGTCCAACTGGGATCGGCAAAGCGTCAAATGACTCGGAATGAAACCGATCGTTTTGTATGGCGATTCGTGAATCCGTACGTAGGTAGGACACGATAAAGAAGAGATTAAACGCTGAACTCGAATTGCTTATTGAACTATTGAACAACCATACTATCGTAGATCACAATTTACAAAACGAGAAACTACTTCTAAACGGACTTAATGAAATTTACTTAATCGATTCTACTAAGCTTCAACTCCCCCGGTCTCTTTATTTACCTCAGTGTTTATCGCAAATAAAACCACCCCCTCTGTAGTTTTTATTTAATTGGAAATCCTTTCGTTTTACAACAGATTAATTTAGAATTAGATGTTAAATGGAAGGCGGAGGCATATCATCAGGCCATCAAGCCTCTATGATCACTTCTATAATCTCCTCTCTACCGTTCTTGTATTAATCAAAACGATCGATACAGCATAGATTCACCTTCTAGCGGATCTCTTAGTCCTGTCTCTAGCATGCTCGTCCCTCGAGGTGACAAGAGCATTAGGAATCTTTCTCTGTCAGCTGTAGCTGATGCCGAAGAGCTAGCTCTTCCGATAGCACTTCAACCAAGACATACCTCTCATAGTAGTACTCATAGTAGTCTACATTCAGATAGATAGTGTTTGCTGACATTTAGGAAGTGCTTCGTGAAAATGAGAAGAGGTCTTCCTGTAACCTTTTCTTATGATATATCGCGGCGTACGAAATGTCCAAAACGGTCCATCAGATAATTAGTTAAGAATAAGTTGTAGCCGGGTAATTAGGTCGAGGCTCAGAGTTGGTGTGGTGTTGTTTTGGCCCGCTCGCTTTGAACTTGGTCGGAACTGGAGCCGGCGGGAATAAACCAGATCAGCATGGGCGGATCCACGAGTTTAAGAAAGGCCTAATGTTTATGTACATAGGTTTTAGTTTCTTTGGGATATGTACCTTAATTTTATTTCTTTAGTTGTAAATATATGCGGTTAAAACATCACACTTTCATTTGATTATTTCTCTTTATTTTATAGGCAAATTCATCGCGAACCCTCCCGTCTCACGCGGAGCTATCTCCTCGCCGCTGACATTTCGTTCTCTCCATGATACAAGAATATTCGGCGCCCGTTAGTTATTTTCTTATATTTTGCTTTTCGTCTGAGCAAACCAGACTGGGCTTACAAAGTCATCCGTTCAATGTAAATATACTCCAGGATAGAGGCATGAAAAAAACGTTCATTAAAGAATTAGTGCAAAAACTACCAGCAGGACTACTAAAACTAAGACGTGTTACCACTAGAATGAAAGTAGGGCAGATGACTTGACACTGTAAACTCCGTAGGCGGGAGTGCTTTGTAGAAACTTGTATATGAAGAAAAAAATAGCGTAACTACTCTGTTGGTCCGAAGGTCTATAAAGACTGAGATTCCTACTGGGACAGTACAGTCCAATGCCTGAAGGACACGGGCGCACTTTTCTTGGGTAATTTTTATTATTGTGTTACAACAGCAATAATTGTTATATATATCTCAAAATATCACTTACCAGTTTCAAAAACATTTTAGCAAATTCTTTTACCTTTTAAAAATTGTTTAGAAATTATTGTTTGCACCCTGAATCCAACTTCCGTGAGCAAATTAAATTTTGCAATATTACCATAATTGTAAAGCCTTGCTCGCCTGATTTGCCAGCTGTCGATGTGATATGGACATGTACTTATCTGTACATTGTATTTCCCTTTGATATTTAAAAAAAAATATTTAACAGTAGATTTGAGTAGTACTTTATGTGCAAATTACCATTGAACTTTTACCCTCAGGTGCGCTTTACTAATTAAACAAAAGCATTGATACAATACAGCTCGTTTTGTTTGAAAATAAAAAGGTTCTTAATTCAGCTTATAGATTTTGGTTATGCAATAGGAAACAATGAATGTAGATGTTTAAAAAAACAAAACAATTTTATCTTGGGGGAATACATTAAATCACACGTTTGAGTTTTAATATTCTAGTTTTTTGCCTTGTTTTGCATATAAGCTTTATTATAAATCAGTCGGTTTGTTTTTGTACTTAATATATGAAATAATATCCAGGGATAGATACAATGAGATTACATTTTAACGTAAAAAATCAGAGATACGCTTTTAGTGAAGTAGGCCAGGAATATCTTTTTGAAAAAAACAGTTTGAATTCTTTTTGACCACTTTGAAGATTTTAATTGCGAATTTGTATTCCAAACAAATTTATAAACATTTTTAGGATCGTTTGGCCGGGTGAACAATTTTACTGAAGTTACTAGTGTAAATTATACGAGAAATTTACGTTTTGGTGTCACAAATCACATTTTCAACGTCTCCGGATGGAGACAGAAACGACGTCTGGGCAGGTGCCCTTTGACCCTTTACCTCCTGTTAAAGCCGAATCCGTCTTCAAACTGAAATCTGCATGGTGCAAAAAATATCTTACAATGTCTTTTGATAAAAATACGACTTCAAAGACTTTTAATGATTTCAGCCCATTCAAAATATGTAAATTCGTTAAGAGTTTTTGCCCACAAACCTCATTAAAACTTCTAAAAAACAGTTCAATTTTACTCGAAGTTGATAAAGAAAAAGATTTTATCAATCTTCAAAATATAAAAACGTACGACACCTTGCCTATTGTCTTCGAACTACACAGATCTTTTAACTGCTCAAGAGGGGTTATTTCTGTGAGGGAACTTATCAACTGTGAGACCACCGAAATCTTAGAAGAATTAAAATCCCAAGTCGTCTCAAGTATCAGACATATATTCAAAACTGTAAATAAAGAGAAAATCCCCGCTGCTACCCTTATCATTACGTTTGAAAGACCAACCGTACCGGAGGAAATAGTTTTATATTTTCTTCAAGTTAAGGTACGGCCATACAAACCAAACCCACTGCTTTGTTTCCGTGTTTCCGCTATCGTCACATCAAAAATTTCTGCACAATAGTTAACTGCTGCAAATGCGGAGAAAATTCCCACGAAACTGCTAGTTGTCCAAATCCCCCTCACTGCCTAAATGGTTCCGGATCACACGCAGCATACGATAAAACCTGCTCGGTATATATTAGGGAAAAAGAAATAGAAAAGAATATGCTGCTCTGAAAAAGTATCTTTTAATCAAGCTGAAAACATTCTAAACATTCTAAGAAAACGAGAAGCACAATTACAGCAAAAACCTGTCACCTACGCTCAAATAACGTGCACAAACAACCACACCTCGCAGCGCTACAGCACTAATAAAATAAACGAACAGATATCGAACTCCAATTCTAATAATGAGCGAAATACAGATATACACGCTGAACAAACATCTACACCAAATTAACAAACTCAGCAATGCAATCGAATTTACTATCAAAAAAATAAACCTCCTCGAAAACCAGGGAAATGCTAGGGAAAAAACATGTAACAATTAAAATGCCACCCCAAAGTGGAACCACACAAACGCAAAATTTAAAACCCCCTATTTTAAAACATTCAACTGACTCCCGACTAACAATAAAACGAGACAGACCTGCCTCTCAATAGTCCACCTACAGTAATGACAGCACAATCTTAAAAAGCACCACTGACACGAAAACTGGCCCTAAAATGAATAGCACTGAGGTAAACAAAACCAAAAAACATGCTAAAATGAACCAAAGTTAACTGTAAAAACTATACCTCTGAAAAACCCTAGACACAATGTAACTAACTAATTACTGTTATTACTAAATGAGAAACATATCGTTAAAAAGAACATAAAAAAATTAAATAACTTACGAAACAAACAAAAAATAGTTGACAAATGAATATTTACAGTGGAATATAAATGGCCTAATTTCAAATCGTCATGAGGTAGAACTACTGGTTAGCCGCTTAAATAGCTCAATTCTATGTATACAAGAAACTAGAGTAAAACTTGAAGATAAATTTGCTTTTAAACATTTTACGATTCTAAGAAAGGATTATGTCCAGAACCGAATTGCCACTGGTGGAGTCTGTATAATGATTAGAAATAGTATACCTTTTAAAGCAATCAACCTAATTACCCAATTACATATAATCGCAATAAGAATACTCAACTCTCCTCAGTTTACAATTTGCTCGCTATACATACCACCAAGCCAAAACATATCAGCCCTTCAGTTAACTGATGTTCATAAACAATTACCAAAACCAGTAATGATACTGGGAGACTTTAATGCCCACAATTGTTTATGGGGAGAAGAAAACAATAATCCTAAAGGGAAAGAGGTAGAAAAATTCTTGGACCAACCTAACCTTAATATCCTAAATGATACTTCCCCCACACATGTTTGCATAAGATCAGGAAAACTATCCAACATAAATCTGTCCATAATTAGCCCTAGACTCAACCCTATATTTACCTGGCGTACAATTACCGGATATAACAGTGATCATTTCCCAATCCTTGTTGAACTTTTAAATGACACCCCTACCCATTCCTGCCCCCAATCATGGCGACTGGATAAAGCGAACTGGCCGTTATATAAAACAAACGTCGATCTTGAAAAGATAAATATGGAAAATGAAATAGATCAAATAATCAATAACCTCAATAATAGCATTATAAATGCTGCCCTCAGAGCAATCCCACTCAGTAAGACAACTTGTCCTCAGAAAAAAAAGGGTGCCATGGTGGAATAATGAATGCAAAAAAGCCCTGAAAGAAAGAGGCAAAGCTCAGTCCAGATTCATAAGAAGACCATCGACCACAAACTTAGAAAAATATAAAACAGCAAAAACACATGCGAGATACATTATTAAACTAAGTAAGAAACAATCCTGGCTAAAATTCTTAGAGAAAACAAATTCAAATACACCACTCTCAGTATACTGGAATACAATCAGGAAAATTGTAGGTAAAAACAATATAATCCAATTACATACTAAATAATAACAATCCGTACACTAATAACCCAGAAGAAATAGCCAATTTTCTCGATCAGTACTTTTATGAAATATCAGCTACAAAGAACTATTCATCACTTATAAAACAAAGAAAAACTGAAATAGAAGCCACAAATACTACTCCGGACTGCAAAACAAATCATCCCCTGAACTTACCTTTTTCGTATGATGAATTCGCTATAGCCCTGAATTGGCGGAAAGAGACTGCCCCTGGACCAGATAATATATGCACTGCCATGATAAAAAATCTTAGACAGGCTGATAAAATTATCATTTTAGAAATTCTAAACAAAATATTTCTATCGGGTGTTTTCCCAAAGATTTGGTCTTGTGCGACTGCAATCCCTATCCCTAAAAAGAATAAGCTAGCTCACGAAGTCAACAGTTACCGCCTTATATCTCTGACCTGTTCACTATGCAAAGTGTTAGAAAAAATCATAGCTAACAGATTGACATGGTTTCTAGAACACAACTCGCTGCTTCCTCCCTGGCAGAGCGGTTTCAGAAAAAATAGAAGTACTAGAGATAATCTTGTTAACTTGGAAGCTGAGATACTCTACGCCTTCAATCGCGGAGAAAAACTATTGGCAGTCTTCCTTGATCTAGAAAACGTTCGACCGCACCCTTAAATTTCTAATAATAGGGACATTAAGAAGATACGGAATAATCGGTAACACCCTCACATTCATTGAAAATTTCCTTAGGTCAAGGCGATTTAAAGTGAGAAGTGGTAATTCCTTTTCCAAAGAATTCCATCAAGAGAATGGCGTACCTCAGGGATGTGTCCTTAGTGCGCTACTTTTCTGTTTAGCGTTAAATAAGGTCTCGGAACAAGTAAAATTACCTGTTCGTAGCATGCTCTACGCAGACGATATTGTTATTTATTGTACCGGCAAAAACATCGATACATTGGAAAGTAATATGCAAAATACACTTAACGATGTAACTAATTGGCTGATAAATAATAGATTCAAATTATCCGAGACTAAAACGATTGCAGTTCTATTTGCAAAAATAAAGCCCTCGGCACCTCTCTCATTAATGATAAACAGAAAACCAGTTCGATTTTCAGATACAGTCTGCTATTTAGGGCTCATATATGACAAAACCCCGAACTGGTCATCTCATATAAAAGGATTGAAAGCTCGGAGCAACAAAGCATTAGACATTCTTAGAACTGTTAGCTCCACCTCGTGGGGTGCTGACAGGGTAAGTATGCTTAGGCTGTACAGGACAATAATACGTTCAAAATTGGATTTACCTATCGCAGAGGAATGTTAGACGCAAAGTTCCTAGCCTCTATTCTGTCTACACCTTCGCATCCACTGAATGTCTTCTTCCCGGCCAAACACTTCATACCTTACCTGCAGAAGAATCCAACAATACCCCAAGAAAACACTTTCCAATCCGCGCCTCTCATACAGTCTCAAAATTTAGATCATCCACCATAGACTTTAAGAAAATTCAAGAAGGAACTGTCAGCTGCCCCCCCCCCTTGGCTATTCCCTAAACCCAATATACATTTATCCCTTACAAAACTACCAAAAAATACAACATCTCCCATACAATACCAACAAGAATTTCTGAGTATAAAAAGTAATTTTAATAACGCATATTCATATACACAGACGGATGGATCGAAAGGCCTGGGTGGAGTCGGGGCTACCTTTGTATGCGAAGAAAGAAAATTCTATTTCACACTATCACCCAATTGTAGTAACTTCTTTGCGGAGTTGCTTGCCATATATATAAGGCAGTTAATATATGCTACACACCGAAGAAACAAATAAAAAAGAAATAATAATTTGCACTGATTCCCTGTCTGCTTTACACGCCATTAAAACTTTTTTCACCAATAACATTCTAATACAAGGAATATATTACGCTCTAAGGAATCATAAAAATTTGGGAGTAGCCGTAGATTTCATGTGGATACCTAGTCACTGTAATATTATGGGTAATGAGAATGCTGACCAGGCTGCCAACGTCGCCACAACCAAAGGAATCAGGTACAACGAGATCTCACGTAATGACCTTAGTTCCTTGATAAAACGTAACATCTGGATACAATGGCAAAGGGAATGGAACAGCAACACAAACAACAAGCTACGTGAAATAAAACCATGTGTAACCGCATGGAACTCCTCCTCCCGCAAATCAAGGAAAGAGGAAACTATACTAGCAAGGCTGAGAATAGGACATTGTAGAATCGCCCATGAGTACCTCATGAGACGTGAATCCCTCCCGAACTGTACGACTTGTGGCGTGCTCCTAACCGTGAAACACATACTCACCGAATGCAGAACATGGCTAAAAATGCGGTTAAAATTTTAGATTGTGATTCTTGAACAGAAAGGACCGCTTTTTTTAAAAATAAATTAGTTCATAAATTAAAATCCGGCTAGGAGAAGGGTTGGTAAAAAAAGGGGGAAAACCGTCTAAAAAAAACTCGAAAAAATCTCGTGGAAGCTATTAACTTAAACCAAAAATTTAAACATAACAAGTAGGTATTTTCAAATTTTCTCTTGGCAATGAACACTAATCAGATTACATTATTCTCACATTTTCAAGTATATAATTGAAAAAAAGTATCATGTAATTTTTAAATATACTAATAAAATTTTTAAAAAATACATTCGTATATTGGTTATTTTTTTTAATTAAACTTTTGAATCGAAGCTGTGACTTTCCAATGTACAGAAATTGGGTAAACTTAGATGATAGAAGCAAAGAATCTTTTAATTTATGTATTTATATATTTTTACGAGTGTTCACAATATCAAAAGGCATATCAACGCTCGGAATGCTTGTGTTAACAAAAAGAACATTTGCAACTATGCAACCCGCTGGATTCGAACCCGGGACCTTTAATTTACAGTGATAAGCAAGCCAAAGCCATTGAGACCGCCGACGCTCCTGAATTTCTGTTATGTATTGTATTAAAAAGTCGTGAGATAAAAACATCGTTAACAATTAAGGAAGCGTAGCAGAGGGTATCACAGGAATAAATATATTTATTTTTTTAATTAGTGTTGAGACCGAGAAGGCGTCTGTTGTTGCTGAATCCGTAGCTCCCTTATTTTACAATTAGCGTTTTAAACCTAAATTGCTTTCTGCCCTCGGGGAAGGGAACGATTGTGCTTTCGTTAAGAAACCCAAACAAAAGGGAATGACAGGCGTAATCCTGTTAGTTTGGGTGGGAGGAGGTTAAAATCAGCTCGGTCGTAAAACTTGACCGCCACTTAAAGAAAAACCGTGAGGGGGGTTGAAATTTCCTAGTAACACAATTCAAAAGACAAGGGGAAGTTTTGAAATTATAACCATTTTATGTAAATATATTTACTTATCAATTGTTTTTAAAGAACATTCTTACATTAAATAAAAGATATAAAACGAAAAAGGGATCGAACATAAAAAATGGAGTACTTTTACTTTTTCGGATATTTTGGTCGATTTTCCATTTGCATTTTCATTTATGTGTTGTTGTGTGTGTGTGTTTGTTTTCTTTACAAAATGTTTAGTCTAGCAGTATTATAACAACATGTTTGAAAATACCAATTTGGCTTGACTGGTATTTTTTCCATATTTGAAACATTGATGCCATAAGTATTGGCAGGGGAGGTAGAAAAAAATGTGCCATTCAAAAGTCGTTTTTGACAGCGCAAATAAAATGATCACCAATAGGAAAGGTTCTATAAAAGAAGTAAAAAATGCTACAATTTCCTATATGAAACGTTCAATGGGCAAGTTTTTAACTGATTAATAAGATTTTACGTTGAAAAAAGCTCAACTTTTGTCATTTTGTTTAGTTTTTGAAAACATTGGTTAAAAAGAAAAACCATAAAACTTGATGTCATTCCTTTGAAATTTGTTTTACGTTTTCCATTTGTTTGGAAGTTAAAACACTTCAATTTGTAAACTATTAAATTTTTTTGCGCAATTTACATCTTTAAGATATGTTAGTACTTACGAAAGAAAAAATATATATAACGACAATCGCGATCACACGTAAAATTTGTATATTTGTATAAGTATGTATGGGATATTTTAGTCCATTTTTATAAGTTTTTACTTTCGTTTCAATTTTGTCTTTTTTTAAAAGAAAACCTCTTGTCTAGCAGTACGATAACAATATGTTGGACATACAATTTGACTTGACTCAAATGCCAATGGGGGTATTTTTTTCAAACTTGAAAACTTAGGTGATAAAATTATTGGGTGGAACAAAAGGCGATTGACACCTTTATGATTGTCTATACAAAAATTCCGTAAAGAAAAGGCTAGGTCTACATATACTTTTTTAGGCCAAACGACTACAAAGGAATAGACAAAAGAGAATTTTCTATCCTTGTTTTTCTTCACGCATAAAAACATGTCAAAGTGGACAGAAGTAAAGACAAAACTTAAACTTATGTTATTTTATTAGTTTTTAGAAAAACATTGGCTAAAAAGAAAAAACTTTTCTGTTTTTTGAACAATGAAGACATCTATTGAATATTCATTGAAAAAACATATTGAGACAAATGAATTCACACGTTAAATCAAACGAGAGTTTCTTACTTTTTCTCAGATATTTCAATCAATTTTCATAAATAAGTTTTTGTTTGTTTAGACAACCTCATGTCAAACAGTACGGTAACACATGACTGAAAATGTTACTGGAGATATCTTTCCTATATTTAAAACGGTAAATGCATAATTATCGGCCAAGGGGATGAAAAAGAGCGATAGTCTCGGTTAAAGGCGTTTTTGACTGTCTACATAAAAAACTTTACAGAACGTCAAGACAAAACGTAATAGTAGACAAGAGAGAGTTTTCAATGTTTGTACTTTGCTCTCTAAAACAGACATGTCGAAGAGATCGAAACGATAAGGAAAACCTTGGGTTTGAAATTTTCTATTAGGAAAATTCAAAGGACAAATTTTTATCTGACTACGATTTTACGTTTATAAAGCTCAACTCGTGTGATTTTTTACCAGTTTGAGAAAACATTGGTTAAAAAACAACTATAACACGCGATTATCATGAGATTTACTTATCAATTTTTTCAGCTTTTACTCGTGCTTAGACGTTAAATGAACCTTTATATTTTTAACGATTACGTTCTTACATTTTTCAAAAACTGAAGATACAACGAAAATAACGATTACACGTAAATTTTGTTGTTGTTTTTTCGGATATTTTGGTTGTATATATTAACACACACATATATACACATTATTATTATTATGTCGGTTAGAAAACCTAGTGTCTAGACGTACGATAACGGAATGATGGAAATTCCAATTTGATTTGACTGGAGAGCTACTGGAGAAATTTCTTTTATATTTGAAACGTTAATGTCATAATTATTAGCCAAGGGAATTAGTTTAAAAAAGGCAATAGTCTCGGTTAAAGACGTTTTTGACTGTCTACATAAAAAGACAATAAAGAAATCATTTGTTCCACGTAGATGTCAAGGCAAAACGTAACAGTAGTCAAGAGTGAGTTTTCTACTTTTGGTTTTTGCTCTCTAATGTCGAAGAGGTCGAAACAATAAGTTTAAGCTTGAAAACAAACCTTTGGTTTAACATTTGCTATTAAGAAGATTCAAATGGCAATTTTGTAACTGGCTACGATTTTACGTTGATAAAACTCAATTCGTGTGATTTTGTACTAGGTTTAGGAAACAGATCAAAAAAGAACTACAACACGGGATATCATGGGATTTTCTGGCTTTATCAATTTTTTCGAGGTTTAGTCGTACTTTGAGGTTAAATCAACTTTTTTAGTTTGAACGAATACATTCTTACAGTTAACTAAAACTGAACATACAACGAAAATAGCGATTTCACATAAAATCAACTTGAATTTTAGGGTTTGTCGGATATTTCGTCCATACTTTATAATTACTTGTTGTTTAGAAAACCTCGTGTGTATCAATTCAACAAGGACCCGTTGAAAAATACTAAACTGACTTGACTGAAAAGCTATTGGAGGAATTTCTTTTATATTTGAAACGTTAGATGTCATAATTGGCCAGGGGGCTTTTGAAAAAAGAGGCGATTGTCACCTTTAAAGACGGTTTTGACTGTCTACATAAAAAGACTATAAATAATCCATTTGTTCTACGTAGACGTCAAGGCAAAACGTAATAGTAGTCAAGAGAGAGTTGTCTACTGTCTTTTTTGCTCTCTATCAAAACACATGTCGAAGAGGTCCAAAAATAATTTGCAAAAATCCTCAACGACTAGTTCGCATTTCAAATTATTCCCTGGAGAAAGGATGTCGCGTTTTAAATATATATTATATTATATATTTTTTTATTGGATTGGAAAAACACATGCCTGTTTGTTTTGGTATGGCAATAGCGACGAGTAGCCAGGGCGATCCGAAGATGAGGAACAGCAAGGGGCGCAACATGATTCACTTGTCACTCGTTTTAAGGTCCGTTTATCATACCACGGGATGAACGATCGTCTCTGAATTGCGGGATGAAACGAACGCGAACCAACCCCTTCTGCTGCCGGTAGCACACTGTCGACCACCCCTATCCCGTGGTACGTACATCAACAAGCGCCTGCGCTTCTCCCGCGCCTTACTCGCCGCACTTACGTTCCCAATTTATATTTCTATCTGACCCCGACTTTCCAAACCCCATCGGCCTTATTGACCTATAGTTTGCTAATTGGAACCTACGAACGATCGACTTCCCACTCCGGCTGAGAAGAGGAAGCAGTTTTTCACCCCATGACAACCCCTGGGTAATTTCGGGTCAAGGTTTTTTTGACGTTTTATGGCCTGTTATATTTAAAATGACGATGCATTGACATAAAACTTTCAACATACATGATTATATTAATAAATTTTTAAAGCAAATTAAAGAGCAGTTGGGACACTCTAGTGTTTATTAGTTGTATAATTGAATTTTGGTTACCATTTCATGGATATAATTTTCTTTTTGTCTAACCAAAATTATGCAGTTTGTAAAGCAAACTTTTACATGACTATTTGTAGTTATCTATTATTACCTTTACTACAAATTACCTTTGCACCATATTAGTATTGAGTGGTAAAATAAGCCCCTAGGGTTTCAATAATTCGCTTTTATCCCTAATCCTTCTATTTTGAAGCAAGTTTATTTAGTCGTTATTGTTTACACACTCTGAAAAGGATTTAGTCAAATCTTGGAGAAAACGTAGCGACCCACTGTTAACGACTCTGAAAACAAGATCACAAGAAGGAAATGTGCATTTAGTGAGATTGGAAGGGAGTGCTTTATTATGAGCTTCTTCTGCTCAAACCGAACCGTAATTCTAGTTTAAACTGCGAACAATTTGTGATATTAATGCCTAAAGGCTAATCACAAAGGGTTTTCCACCAGGATAGCACACGCACTCACTTGTCTTTATAGACGCGCCAGAAATTGTTGGAACACAGCTGGCATGCTCATTCATCATATTCGGGTGATGGCCCCTTCAGTTTCTCATTTAATCCGAGCTCTGAAAAACTATTAACAACTTTACTTTTTACGAGGTCTGCAGAAAGCCCGTCGAGTTCATCGTCAATTATCAAATTATGGATGATGGCAACAGGTAGTGGAAAAAATCGTTCATATCTTGGATTCTTTCTTTACAAAAAATAATTTCCCCAAACTCTGGCACTCAATATGATCGATGTCTCGGGGCCATCGGTGTATGAGGCTTGTACGCGGCTTCCTACAAGGAAACATTCTTGGTTTACCGTTATTTACTATTTACACTGCTGACTTTCTTACACATACTAATACCATCATTGCCACATATTTGGTACTGCAGTTTTGTCTTTTACCCTCAATTATATCCAACCAATGTCTAACATCCGTGAACTTATCACAGACCGGTGCACAAATTGGAAGACAAGCTTGAACGAGGGAAAGAGTATGCAGTGTTGGAAAAGAACTTGCCACTCCAAATGCAATATGATCAATACGAAGGAGTGACCGACCTCTACTTAAATCAGATACCTATGACGCTATCTAAAACACAGACTTCGGTGGAATCGTCACCTATGAGACAACAGCTTAACAAAAGCCTTGGACAACTACGAAGACTTTTGGCCCAAAATCTGATTAGAACATCAAAACTCAACTAACTCTAAACAAGACATTACTTTGACCAATTTGGAGTGATGTTCCTCAAATTATCGAGGCCTCTTGCGTTACTTCATTCTTAACATTCCTTTTGTCTGAGTTGATCCGACCTCTCTTCCAAAAGTTCCAGTTCGACCCATCCTATCCCTACTACCCAAAGGTTATCGAGATTATCCCAACCTGAAAACCGGCCAAGTCGCCTCAAACGACGAAACCTCGAAACATCCTCGCTCCTCAATCCCCCACATTGATTGCCAGCGTTGAGGTCGATACAAACATTAATTTTTAAATGTTTCAACTTGCATTTTATAGAGAGAAAAATCAAAAAATCTGATCCAGATAGAATCTGCAACAAAATGTTTTGCAATTACAGCAAGCTGATGATTCATTCGTCGGTCATTAATGCCATGTCGATCATAGCTGCTTTGATGATAGCGATATCCCCTGTCAGACGATGTTTAATCGTTTGACCATAAAATATATATAAAAGACAAAAAACTTTAAACAGCTCAAGAAATGGCAACTTCATGAAGGAAAAAATTATTGAACCACATCTAAATGCGCTTGTAAATAATTCATGACTAATTTAATCACATATTTCTTCAAATAGTGATTGAAAATTATAAAATATCATTTTCGTCCGCACATTTGCAATCTAAAATTTTAAAAAATGCAAGTAAAGGAACGTTGTCTGTGCAAAAAAATTATAATTAGCACCTTAGATTAAAACTAAAACATTAGAAGAATTTATGTTAATGTCATCCTTGTTTATCTCACATATAATAGCATAAAATCTAAAGCTACTTGAAATGAGCAAAAAGTGAAGAAATCCAGTTTTCCAGCTCTTGTAATAACGTTGAATTGGGATAAAATCCAGACGACTTATGCATTTTTAACTGGAAGACCGGACTCAAGGAAAAAATCGACTAGCCCGGCCAAAAGATGCCTATTTTTATAGCTACAAAATTCTTACTGAAGGACTCGAAAAGGTGCTTAAAACGGATCCGAATTTTGAATAGTGCCATCTTTCAAGTACATTTTGCGTAAACTACAACCCTTCCCTCCTCGGGGGGAATCGGGCGTTCTTGGTTATCTTGCCTTGTTGAACTAACAACTCGCCATCTTTTGAGTTGAAAAGTGCTGCTTTTATGTGTATTCTATGTAAACTACAACCCTCTAAGCTAGGAATGAAACTGGTCCCATGAGATTGAGAGCTTTAGAAATGCTTCAGATAATTGTTTGAAAATTGAGAATCTAGTGTTTTTGTTCTTTGCCTTCATTTTGCCAACCCTTTACGCTCGTTTGAAACCGGTCCCATGAGATTGCGAGCTTTGTAACACAATTTTAGGTTGAGGTCTTCTAATGACTGTATCACTGTTCTATATACATTTGTAAGAAGTATTATACGTTTTTTTAGCTAAGCCTCAGCATTTATTTGGTGTTATTTTCTTAACGAAGAGGGTTTTACGATTTTCACGTCCTGCATTACATATGTTGACTGTGGCTACGATCTCTTTGAACCAAGACGATAAATTTATGAACTGATGACACAGAGCCTTAATGAGGTTTAGTAAAGCGTAAAATCTAGCGCGGTAAACTACTTTCCCTACCTTATTTTATTTAGCGAAGGAGGCGCCCCAATAAAGGGAATGATGTTTGCTCAAATTTCCTCGCCCTGCTCAGCTGTCCATATTAATTAACGAAGAGGGGGTCAAAAAAGTACAGGCATCTTTTATAAACTCACAATACTGGGCTAAACCATAAGTTTATAGTTACAAGAGCTAGATCCTTGATCGTTAAAATAGTCAAAACGAATCCTCGGAGATTAATTTAACTATGTATCAATGATTTTGGTAAATACAACCAGACTATTTGTACTTATGTCTTACTAAACAAACACTTAGTAAAATAAACTTTACTTTATTGACTTTTTGCATGTATATTATTGATATTTATTTTTTAACTTGACAAGGGGAGTTAAGGGAACATTTCTTTGATCCAATTTCTCCCCCTCGCTCCAGGCTGTTATTGGTATGAACATAATTTTTTATAAAGACCGATTGGCCGTACAAAGAAAGACGATTTTTGTTTTTTAACTGTTTTACTTTTGTTTTTTTGAAAAATTAAAGAAAATATCCAGTCCTCGTTGCAAACATTGGAACTCCCTTATCTCCAGCAGAGTGTATTTGTTATTGATTTTTATTATTGTAACTAACATTAAAAAAATGGATCAAACGAGTAGTGGCAAAGATCGTCCAGATAAACAAGAAGCCTCAGGTTTAAACAGCACGTATTCAAACTTTCCGGAACACATATTTCTTAAAACGCGCCGGCGAACCGGTGTGATGTACATAGTTAACGAAGTGTCGATAGTCAATGGAAATAAATAAACTCTTCAAACCATGAAGTTTCCCACAACCAACGACTTGAAACCTTGAACAAGCTGAGATATAACTTATACAAACGGTCTGACACTGGACCGTTTCTTGTTTCGTAGAAAGCGTGGGGGGAAATGTAGGAAATATCCACCCAATGGTTATGGGTAAAATTATATGGAATTCAGACAAAAACGAATTCACAATATATCAAACATTTCTGTATCGGATTAAAAAAGTTAAGAATCGAAACCAAACTCTATAGAACGGCTAACTCTTTAGTAAATCTGGAAACCTTTAAACGAAACGACATCCATTCCTACATCCCTTCTTATTTTATAAATAAAACGGGAGTGATTCGAAAAGTTTTAACGGATCTGAAAGACGAGGAAATTCTAGCTAATTTACACTGATGGACAAATTTAACGCACCACTCAATTTATTTTATTTAAAATTAAATCGATTATCTTTCTACTTTAGTTACGGGTAATTAGCAGCTTTCGTAGTCAAAATAAACAATAAATAATTCTTTTTTTACTTCCTTAGTTTACGTTTGTATTGATTAATCCTATTTACACAAAAAGTAACATTATGCAATAAGTCCGAAATATTTCGATTCCCTCTGGGCTATAAAAATAGGCACAATTTTCAATCACCCCAGGGCTCGGAACCCGATTCGTCGACGTCTTCTTACCTCGGAATTGATGCTTGGGTAGCCAGCTCGAAGTCCACATTTGAACCCCCAATCCTTTGGGACTTAATTAAGCGACGAGTACGACCGCGAAACCCAGGTCCTAACACACTAGAACAGTTGGAAACTGCTGTTGTTGATGAATGGGAAAGAATTCCTCAAGATTTTACCAGAATTTTTTTCCAAGGAATGCTAAGTCATTTAACGGTTGTGATTCCTGCCAGAAGTGGAAGCACTCGGTATTAAAGGAGACAAAAAAGTACTTTTTTTTTCTTCTTTTTTTACGAGGGTTCGCAACAGCAGAGGTCATATAAACCCACAGGGTTGTAAGTATGTCGGGTTCGAATGCAGGGCCGCTGGATTCGAACCCTGGACCTTTACCTTACAGTGATGAGCGCCGTGTCAAGGACGAAACCTTGCGGCCACCGACGCCCCCGGTTATGTATTGTTATTTATTTATTTCTGTACTTTATTCAATAATTGTTTTGTTTTTAGAATTAGGTCAAACATTTTCTTTTTAAAGGGCTTATTGATACAACAAAACCTAAATTTCGTATGCAAAATATGAACACTTAAATATATTACAATTTAAGGGTGGTGCGTTAATTTTGTCCATCAGTGTAATATTCCCGGTACGCATAAAAATATCCGTAGACTCACAAAGCGAATAACAGATGACACTGGGAACATAAAACTCTTACAACCTGTATCGTGACTTTCGACGCTCAAATGTTGCTCGAATACAGACATATATGGGAACACGCTGGAAAGTTGATCCTTTCGTTCCCCTTGTAAGACAATTATTTAACTGTTCGCGTTCTAACCACATGAAAGATCAATGCCGCGATCGAAACAGATAGATGAAAGAATTGTTCACTCTATCATTCAAACAACTCTGCCGAACCCGTCCTTTTTTACACTGCTCGGGAT
Source organism: Cimex hemipterus (assembly GCA_039619505.1). Classification (NCBI taxonomy): domain Eukaryota; kingdom Metazoa; phylum Arthropoda; class Insecta; order Hemiptera; family Cimicidae; genus Cimex; species Cimex hemipterus. The sequence continues at coordinate 35,083,127 of CM077100.1, read as the reverse complement.
ATGACAAATTAAATTACCGAAAATGCCCAAAATTCTTAAAATTTGTTTTTTTTTCTTTAAAAAAATTTTTCTTAATTGAATTCCATCCTAAGAATACAAATTACTCTCATAAATCATTAACAGCCTTGATCAACAGACTTTCACAATTGTTAACACAACTAAAAGTCCTGTGCTTTTTGGGTTAACCCAAATAAAAATCTTAAACTTAAATCAAACAACTAAAATATGGATCACAGGACAAAACACTAGCATATAAGATTTCTTCAGTAGAATGGTCATTCATTAACACCAAATAGGCTGTTTTTCGGAGATACAGCTCTTTCCGAACTCGCTTTATAAATTTAAGAACTACCATTTCATAAGACTAGATAAGGAAGGTTCTTACGGTGAACATTTTGGTGAGCGCGGATCAGAGTTTAGCAAATCTAACTAACTCGATCATGATAAAGAATTTTGATTGAATTAGTTAAGATTTTGCCCAACTCTGGCTACAATGACCAACTTACCAAAATCCAACCAACTCCGGATAATTTTTATTTTATATTATTTTATTGTTACCATTATTTGTTGGCTTTTCATAACGACGTACTTTTACATATTATTGAAAGATTGATTTTTATTAAATAAGTTGTTGAATGGTTTTTGTTTGATGAAATAAATATTCGAAATTTTTTTAAAAGTGATGTAGTTGGTATTTTTCATTTTTGAACACCCATTTGAGTGTGATTTATAAAAGTTTAGTCATGACTAATTTAGCCATCAAACATATGATGACTAATGATTAAATTAGTCACTTACTACCAATCATGACTAACGGTCTGAGTGATCAATCATTAATCATTAGACATGACTAATTTTTGCCCACTACTGGCATGGATATCCAGTTTATTTGCTCTGATATTAGCAACAGATTTGAAAATATAGCCACCGGACTAATCTTGTCCGAATCATTACCATTCAACATTATTCCTTTATACACCCATTCTTTTATATCCAACCATAAATAGAACATATTCGTCAAAACATTGCCAAAACCGTGCATAATTGCGGGCGACTTCCGCCAATGTCCATCAGCTTGATTCAGAATGGGTCGACAAAAAAAAAGGCAGCGAACTTACCACCGATATAATAACGGCTCTCCTACAATGGTAAAGTTGCCAAACCACTAAAGAAACTCAGCGGTGGACCCTTCCTTCTCCCTAACTTGTTCTTAAAGCAAACTGCGAAATTGTAAATGACACTATGGGGTTTGACCATCTACTCATCCTCTTATGTATATAGACTGGCCCACTAAGCTAATTCTATCAAAATTCTGGCAGATTTGGGCAATTGTGCAAAGCAAGTCTTCCTAAAAGAAAAATACATATTGCATGTACTGTGACAATTTTTTAAATATAAAATTGTTATAAAAGAAGAAACTGTTTTTTCCCCCAAAATCAATTTTTTCCTGACTTAATCGGCTTATTTTTCTTGTAATGGGTTATGTATCCTAGTTATTAGACAAATAAATTTTATTAACTAAAATAAGTTTACATATGGCAGTTTGTGAAAAACCAACAGTGAGTGTTAGGGATTAAGAGCCGAGGATTAAGCGATAACGCTATGGCTTGGTCCGAGCTGCAGGTCGCCGAGGATTACCGTGTGGTAAACACCTATGAGTTGGCAACTGATAGAAATTCTACGGAAAACGGTTTGTCCGGATTTTCCTTTGTGTGGATTTCCGCTTTTGGAATTTCTACTGGGCGCCTTCCTCGCCAGACCACGGCGAACGAAAGAGGGCTGTTAGCATCAGTTTTTCGACAGAAAATAGAAGCCCGATTGTTAAGTTGGTTTGTCATTGTTTTTTCCTCTAAATTAATCTACATTTTTCTTTTCGTCCTTTTTTTCTTGTTTGTCTTTCTTATTTTGCATGACCATGTACCTTGTAAATATAAATATTTATTTTAGAGGAAGAAACCTGAGTTTGACAAGGTAAGGTTGTCGAGCAGGACCCGCTGTGTGAGGCTGGTTTCGTTCTGGTCAATGAGTCTGGTAAATTTCTTATACATTGAAAATAGTTTAAACGGCTTTCCTCTCATATTTTTTGTGTTGTTTTTTTATTTCCATTTATTGAATCTGTTTTTTGGTACAAACAAGAAAAATACTTTTAGTTACAGGGGTTCCCCATCACTTTCTCCTCCTGGAGAACTTTAAAAACATAAAACTCAATGATATTTCATTGGTCTTTATTTATTTATTGTAAATTCTCCCTTCATTACCACTAACCTCCTAGTAACGAGCTCCAGGAAATATTTTACTCTGACCCGACATAATTTTCTGCGTAACCGTCCTACACTTATAAATAAATCACGGCGAACTTTAACTGTTGCCGTAAAATAGTAGCAGAAGGAAAATTTATCTCTAAGAACTATAAAAATTTACACTACGAAACGTTAAAAACACTTTCTTTGGAAGCCATAAAAATCTCCTGAGAAGCAAAAAGGAATAGTGAAAATCATTGTTCTTCTATTAACTACTCTAATCAAAGACATTTAATTCAAACTTAAGGTAATTAAAGTATTCCAAATGGACAGAAGAGTCTATAATGAATACTCTGTCCGCAAGGTTCCCAAGAAAAGCCTTCGGTAAGTACATCCTAATAGCACTCCTGGTATGAACTAAATCTGTTACTGCATGAAAGCCCTTGTTTCCTCTGCCAAAGTTAAGTTCGTGGAAACAGAAAACCATATTTGTTGAGTTCCGACGTACAAGAAAAAAGGGAAAGATACCTTGGCCATTCCAATGAAAAAAGCCTTCCCCCTTGCCTAGTTCCTAAGGTCCAATATCTTTGGTTTTTGCGTCCAAAAAACGTACGAACCAATTCTAAAAACACGCCTAAACTATACAAAATGGCAAAAAAGAACACAGCATTGTTGTTGTTTGTCATTCAAAATTCAGAAATCTTTTGACTAAAGTAACAAAATAACTTTAAATATAATCAGAAAAGAGACTGACGAGGGGAGGGTGATGCCCCAAAATAAAAAGAAAATGAGTTGTCTAGTTATTGACAAGAGACGCAAGAAATATAAAAAGTCAACAACCGAAAAAGAAGAGTAAAGTTCTCCTTGTCCTCCATTAAATTGAGTAAAATCGTCCAAAATTCCCCAATTTTCGTCCTTTCTTTCAGCATAGGATGAACTCCAAAGCGACGACGACGAACAAGGTGCTCATTTTTTTCAACAAAAGAGCTATGGTGCACAAATCTTTGATTGATGAAAACACATTCGCAAAAACTGACACAAAAAAACTTTGCCGTGTAGGAACTTGGACTTGACTGATGAGTAAATATACGTAAGCTGTAGTTTTGCCGGAACCGCATTGCTTCGCATCCGCATCAACGTCCTGTTTGATTATGCCACGGCGCTTATCTCTGCTAGGTAAAGGACCCAAGTTCAAATCCAATAAGTATGTCACGAATGTTTTTTTTTTTCAAAAACACCGCATCCCGAGGGTTAGTATAGTTGAAATACCTCGCAGGATAAAATAAATAAATAAAAGTAATGGCTATTCCTTCAACCTTCTTGACATGACTTATTAGTGTTCGCGAAGTACAAATACTTATTACTTATCAGTATTACTACTTATTAATTTACGAAGTACAAATAGCACCTAATTGTGATAGCATTGACATGCCTATTTGAGTTTTTAAGGTTTTTTAATGTGTTGCGTAATTTTGAGTGAATGGTGTTGTGGAAAGGTGTAATGTGAACTACAATCGTAGTAGCGTGGGATAACATCTTATAACATCGTATTGTGTTGTTATATATCTATTATTGTATTTTGTTGAGGATTGTGTAACACTGTATTGTATTGTTGTGACAGTTATAATTAATACTCTGGTTTGGGGTGTTATTGAGTATGTGGTCCTTCAATGTATCATACACTGTATTATAACAGTTGCCATCCCTAACCAGTTATAATTTATGTAGTTATCGATTTACTTATAGTTATCACCATGTCATTCAATCTGGTTTAATATTGAAATCGAGCGGTGTAGTATAATCTTTTCTATCGACTTCAGAAGTCACGTTTGTTAATACAAGTAGTACAATCAACCTACAACGCAATTATTCACTACTTTCATGGTCCGCTTAACCAATTAATACATGGCAATTAATTATGGTTTTTAGTTAGATGAAAAAAAGTTATTGGCAAAAGGAGGGACAACTCATAAGGTGGGGTTGAGACAGGAAGCTGATATCCGAGTGGATCGAGATCACAATAGCTCAAGTGGTAGAGCAGCGGCGTATCTAGCCGAGGGTCGTGGTTCGAATCCCGCTCGTGACGCTTTTTCATCTAAACCTTTGATAGGAAGGATAATTAATTAAACTTGTTAATATTATTTTTATTATCATTATTATTGTTAATGGTATTCGTTATTGTTATTATTTTCATCTTTAAATAAATAGTAAAAATAAATAAAAATTGGTGATAACGAACAGAGGCAGATCGGCCTGGGCCGTCTTAGGAGGCTAAGACAACTTTGGCCCCCGGGATCGGAATGTAGGCTTTTCCACAACCTCTGTGCACATTGTAAGTGGTTTTTATCTACATTCTCCTAATGAATCCCACAAAAGGGATTCTCCAGAAGTCTAAAACATTAATATATAGAAGCTCGAAAGTATTACCCCCGAGACGGTATCGTGGTACTCACTAGCCTGCAGGTGGTGGGCCCGGCCTCCGCAAGCCCTGCATGTTCCCTGGTTCTATGTCGTATAGATAAAAAGAAAAAACTAAATCGAAATTCTACAAGCATTATTATTACAATCTTACAACAAATTTAATGAAACAAAGTATAGTGAATGTAAGTTGAGCTAGAGATATTTCAGTATCTGAGGGATTTGATTATAAACAATATATTTCTTAGAGCTTACACTTTCCAAAGAACCTAAAATAATCGTGTTTGCAAAACATGACAACTACTCCCATAAGTTTGAATATAATTTTCTGGGTGTTCCCCAGGGCTCAGAGCTGGGCCCAACACTATTTAACATCTTATACTTACATTCTTTTTTTCCCTTGCATATTTCCTGATTTTGTTATAGCTTGACTTCTATCCAAAAATAAAAATATATAATATAATATAAATGTAATAATAAAAATATAAAAAATAAATACCCATTTCTATCACTACTACTTCATGAGGCTGATTTCTTCATGTTTAAAGTGCCAAAAAAGTAATAAAATCATGCTTCTTTCTCACACTTTGTCAAATATTTGATGCTTATTAATAATGAAGCATTTTAATAAAACTTCATGGGACTTGACGGGGTTTTCAGCTAGTTTCAGATTTCTGGAATAAGGGATTAATTAAACCCAAAAAATGGGACCCCTATCACCATAATTACAGCATAAACAAACACACATTAAGAAATTTCTGAATTTGATCTTCAATCGTGTAGTAATGAACTTAGAGTATGTCAACTGTAACACGTCTGAGACGGTTCCACTTGACTTTTAACATCATCAGAAACGAAAATGCTGATATATGTGCCACAGTACACTCGCACACAGAAATATACACCACTGACACTTTTAACCGATCAAATCTCGTGAAACCTTCCTGGAGTAATGGAGGGATTACTTTTTACACACAGAGAACTACCATGTTAATTCGTCACTTGATATCATGCAATGAACATGAAGAAAAACGGGGTAACGTATTTTTCACATTTTAGATATTACTGTCTATGGTTACCCACATATACAAAACCGCGTTGACCCTTCGAAAACGCCCTTTTATCTCTGAAAAACAACCCCCGCTGTAATTCACAGCCTAGACCATGACTTGTTCTTTAAAATAAAACAGTCAATTCCAGGAAATTCGAATTGTCCAGAAGGGAGATAGAAAGAATTTAGTTGGACGGGGGCGGCTCATATCCGCAGCCATGGCAACTGCTGTACCGTACACATGGTGTTTGTTCACGTATACATCGCTCGTAATTTTTTTTTAGTTTATTTTGATAGGAATTTTTTTTCTTCTAAACATTCTTAGATTCTTCATCTGACAAGGAAGGTAAGGATTCGGATTGTCTCTTATCTAATTGCTCTTTGTATTGTAAATGGTGAACGTATAATTTCTTACTATGCAGCTATGTCGTTTGCTGATCGTGGTTTTCAGAATTCACGGATAATCCACACCATGTCCATCCTTACACCTTGGTATACCCTACCATTTTATGAATGCTTTAAAAAAAGGGGTACTTTGAAATAAAAAACGGTTACTTGATTGAAAGAGGTCTAATTTAAAAATCAAAGAGTTACTGAAGTTAAAAAGGGTTAATGTGAAAATAAAAAAGATTAGTTTGAAATTAAAAAGCATTAATTTCAAATGAAAAAAGGTTTATTTGAAGTTAAAATGGTAATTTAATATTAAAAAATGTAACGAATATCTACACTGCATACAGATACATATGTACATGGATATGTCTTACGATGGCTATTGAAACACACTCGTAAATCATCAGGGAACGCTTATTTATTAATTTGAGGATCGTTTTTATTTGCTAGCTCATTAGAACCGCGTCGCGTCACATCGTCAAAAGCGTCAAACGCGTCATAAGAATCAATCGCGTCAGGTCATAAGAGTGAAAGGCGTCGCGTCATAATCGTCAATCACGTGGTGTCATAAGCGTCAATCGCGCCGCGACTTTAAAAACACGTGCGCACCAATCTCGCGTAACCGTGGTAACACACAGACGCACGGGCGTGGTAACAGTTTCCGTGTTAAACTTTCGGACTGACCCCCAGCCGTAAGACATATGTATCCATGTCAATTTATACAAGTGCAGATTTTATTTTATTTTAATTTGCAAATTAAAGAAGCATCCTTTATTTTTATTTACTTTCTTTTATATCATTTTTAATTTCTTTTATGGTTATTTTTTACACGATCTTACAAGATTGCAATTAAAAATCCTCAAATACACTGGGATTTGACTTTACATATTTCATATAATCTCCTTAATGTTGATTTGAAAATAGAAAAAGCTACTTTGACATTAAAGAGTGTCAGTTGAAAGGTAAAGTGTTAATTTGATATCAACAATTTTAATTTTAAATTTAAAAAATGTTTTTTTGAATATAGCAAGGGCTACTTTGAAATTAAAAAGTGTCAGTGAAAGTTAAAATGTCAAAAAATTATGAAATTTAAAGGGCTAATTTGACAGAAAAATCAATATTATGTGGTCAAACTTGAGTCTTAAGTGAATATGTTATGTTCTTTAATATTTATTTAGGATAGCAAGTCCCAGAATAAAATGTTTTTCTCATTTTATTACCAGGGTTAGTCATTCAAGCCGAAAAACAAAGACACTCTTTCGTATTGAACATTTGGCCTCTAAAATTTGTGCCATAGGCCGGATTAAGAGGTTAAACGAGTGAGGAGGCCGGTTTTGAAAATTTCCAAATCCAGTCAATTTATTTTTATTTGTACCTTGTGCTACTCAAATCGACCCTCTTAGTTTATTCATATTTGGATTAGAGATTATTCGCCCTGGATTAAGACGTAAATAATGGAAAATTGGCACATTTCTAACGGAAAAGGTTAAGCGGTTGTTTCTTGGTTTAAGACTGACTCTGTCTCCTTGTTTGAAGCTATTCAAGTAAAACTCAAAACCTGTTAAGGCTTTACGATAATGGGCCTTAGTGCTAAATGGTGTCTTCTGTGTAAAATCCAAAGTGCGAACAATGGAATGGGTTAAATAAACAATAAAAAATTACAAAAGGCAAAACGTATTGAAAGCACTGTTTTTGAAAATTGCCTGTTGTTTAAACTAGTATAAAAAGGCAATCACATTTTGTTTAATTACCCGTACATCGGATGAAACTAGAAGGGCTTTTTGCAGTTCGACCTTGTTCCCGATGGCAGGGACGTCGAACTTTACACTCAACAGGTCCGACACAGGGTATGGAGTTTTGAAAGCTAAAATACCCCACTTTTAATCGACTTGAATGAAGTAACGGTGCAACAAGACAGAGGCGAAACAGCAAAATGGAAGTAATCGTCACGCCTCTGCCCGCTTAAATTCCCCGACGCTTCACCTTCTACATTCAACTTTTCCGGTTAAGTTCCAAAATAAATACTTTTTGTTTATTTACTTAATAAGGAAATATTCTAAGCTATATTAAGAATTTTTAAAATCAAAACACATTGACCTTTTTAACGGCCTGATATAAAATTTCCATGTGTTGAATGTGTCATAATAAAATATAGGGTTCTAATAACTCTTTTTAGGGGGCCGCGGTAGTGGGTTCGATTCCCGCCGTCGCCTCTGGCCCTTTTTTCACGATACCCCTCCCCCCCCAAAAAAAACACGCAATAATAAATAATTACAGAAAGTCTGGCTAGATTTGCAATGTTCGTGAGGCCATTAAATAAAAAAAATAAAATAACTCTTTTTATTTACTTAGTTGGAGGAAGGTGGAAGACCTTATTGGTGGAAAGTTAATAAAAGGGCTTGTCTGTAACTCTACGAGTTGAGATGAAAAGATCACAAGATTCCCTGTAAAATTCATTGTTCGGGTTCTCGCTCGATCGAGTCTTGGTGCGTATTAAATATGATTAGCTTCGGGGGACGTCTATACACGAAACGGCTAGTATTTCCTTTGTCTAGGCCCTGGGTGTATCCTATCTATTTCCAGTCGGTTGAATCTTCACCTCCTCGACACTACGGCGAACCCAAACTAAGTTAGTGGAGGGAACGTCTCTCCGCCTGCCAGCCGGTTGTTCTATAACCTTAAATACCGATCGCTACCAGAGCGTATTTACCACGGCCCAAATCGGATGAGAGTGCAAACCGATTGGTCCCATTTTAATAAGATCGAACAATAAGCCGGTAAAGTTAGGGAGGATTGGGCACTCGATTTCCAAATCCTCGGATTCTTTCTATTTACATTTTTTTAAATAAAATCCCTTCCATATGAGAATACAACGAACGGAATAATATGTATATACATCAAATGTTAAATTATTTTAAAAAATTAGTAAAAAGTTAACACGGGTGCTGAAAAATGACCTGAAAAAATGGTGATGTTCGTATCTTTCCTTAGATGATCTTTAGAGTATGGATATGGCATCATAACGGGCGATAAGCACTTGATTCTTTATGATAATACTAAACAACAACATTTGGCAAAATCACGTGCTCACCCCCTCCAAAAAATTTGAAAAATTGGACCTACAAGTTTTGTACTAAAAATTACGCTTCAGCGCCCACATTGGCCAATCAAAACGCCCCCACCCTCGTTTGTGATACTTCATGTCACAGTACTTCAAATCTTACCTAATCCGCCTTAAACTTCAGTATAGCCTCTACATTGGATTTTCATTTTCATCCTAACTTTACCCGTCAAGTAAGTTTAGCTTTAATAACAGGCCAGGTTACGTTATGTAGAGTGAGGGATAGTAACAGGTTAGGTTACGTTAAGTAGCGTTAGGGTTACTGAGAAGTTAGGTTACGTTAGGTAAGGTGAGGGACACGTTACGTAATATTAGGTAAAGTTACGGTTAGTGATTAAGAGTTGGGCTTAGGGACAGTTAAGTTATATTAGGTAGGATTAAAGACTGGTTAAATTATGTTAAGTAAGGTTAGGGAAGATACTTTCCGACGCACGGTTAAGTTGACAAAATGTGATAGCTTTTCTACACTACTTTACACGACTGGCAATTTCCCAACGCTTCCGATGAAATTGTAAGAATATCAATCAAAACAATAAGATTCCGGTTTTTGAAAGATGGTTTGTTCTTATATGCATATTGGGCTGTTGAATAATAATTCTGCGTAGTTACAATTATTGTTTGGTTAAGCAACATATTTCTACTACAAATTGAAAGCATTCCGTTAGGACGTGCTTGACCACTTTGGCATATCCGAGGAGGCGCCCTTACCAAGTTGAATCCATGGGTAAGACTACTATGTCCTCTTCAAACAGCGTAGGTACGTTATCTTCTCTTCTAATTCTCCCAGTTTATTGTGGTTAATTTTACGTCATGCGTTAAGCTAATTTCACCATTTCTTCTTTTTGACATGTTAGATGCCGCAATGTTACGTTGACGATATTTGAAATCCTACTGTCCCGTATAACTCTCGAGTATATTCGTGAATATCGGTTCACTCGGGTTTTATTAAATTCGTTTCTTTCTGTAGTTTATGCCTGTAAGACTGATTGTGTATATTATTGCTTTTATTGCATACATGTAATGTGTGCATTATTTAACGTAAGAGGCTTTTCGAGAGGATTCTAAACGTTTTAATCGTTGATTTTAATCACTTCAGTCCAGTTTATGTTTGACGATTGCATTTAACTTTCCCCGCAGAACATAATATTCTATCGTTTAATACAGCATGACATTAAAGGGGAATTGGATTATAAATCCCTTTGCTAATACGATCCGTCAATTTTATGCAAATATCAGATGAAGGAGTCGACAGAGGGATGACAGTTCATAAAATTATTGTAACTTTAGCGTAAGGTTTTGTGAGGGCCCCATGAAAGAAAAAAGAAGATTAAGTTACGGAGAGGTCGGAGAGGCGGGATGAAAACGCAACCCGGGCGGGCCTCGATGCGAGACATATAACATGGGAGTCGGTTGTTGCAAGCGGTCAAACGAATGTACCAACAGGATCGGCGAAAACCATCGCTTCTCCTTGTATTTTTTCTCTCTTTTTGTATTTATTTCCTCTTACCCTCAAAAAGGGGTTCGCCCCTCCGGCAACAATTACTATTTTTCCTCCTAGTTGTCTACCCATAAAACCTCCGACAATACAGCGCTTTATCTTCCAGCATCCATTACAACGCCACATCCACTCGTTATATACCGTTCCTGTTTATTTGTCCATTTCCATCGCGGAAACAAGTACCAATGGATTCAATTTTAAATTAAAAGGACATCAACCAAAATTATAAGCACATTATGTTTTCCTTCCGATTTTCCTGATTTTTGGTCAAATATGTTCTTGTACATAGTTTTTTTACATATACGATGTCATTGAATTATAAATAAATAATAAATAGCTGGCATTTATTTAATTCAAATTTCCTTCTTTTAATGTGTAGATTTTTTATCTCGATAAACAAAATTGTTTTTGCGTGTCTTTTTTCCTGTTACCTAAGAATTAATCGCTGTCGGAGAGAGCAAGGGCTAGCTTAGGTTTGGTACTGTCGAGGATAGGTTAGGTTAAGTAGAGATATTATTAAGGATAAGTTAGGTTACGTTAGGGGGTAAATGAAAATATCTTACTTAACGTTGCCTAATCTGTTCTTAACCATAACTCTACTTAACGTAACGTAACCTGTCCCTAACCCCAACTCCACCTAACATTAAATACCTAGTTTCGAACCCTATGTTGCATAACCTATCCTTACCTAACGTCCCATCATCTACCCTGTCCCTAACTCTACTCTTATTTAACTTCTCTCCAATTTAGTTAACAGGTTGGACTGTAGAATGAGTTTCGGTACTCGTTATCTCTGTATAACGGATTCTTATGAACGGCCGGTGGATTCGACCCAGGGTCTTACTTTACAACTTTAATGTGCGCCATGTCAACTCATACAGGCCGGTCCCCACATGGCCGCACCGAGTGTTGTCCAAAATGGTACGGACAAGCGGGGTCCTCCGCCACCGTCACCGCAAGTCGGCCGACTGTGGGACGTCACGCGGTACGGGCTCGGTGCGGTCAACGCTCAGTAGTTTACTACAGTCGAACCCTTCATCGTTTCGTCGAGAAAAAATTTAAGAAGGTTTAAACATAGTGAATTAGGGGCTGATGGCACTTGCTTTATAGGAAGATGTTAATTGGCGAAGAAATGATAGGAATGTGTGTTCACAACACATGTAAAAACGATGCGTTGAAAGAGAATTAATTAATTTAATTATTTACTTAAATTATTCTGTCTTTATATTCGGTATTTCTGTATTTTTCATCGGACTGGTCATACAACACAGAAAACATTTTTTTCTGACCTCCTCAATTAGTTTCTTTACGTTGAGTTTACGGTATAATATTGTACTAAGATTATAAAATAACAATAGAGAATAAATAGATAAATGAAATGTTAAAATCATATATTAACAAATAAGCTCTACATTTTACACGGTCCGTGTCCGTCAACAACTAAACCAATCTGCCACAGGCGGGCTCGGTGCGTAGATGAAGGGTCCGGTCTTAAGCCGTTGCGGCCACCGACGTCCCCGTCTTCAGTGTTTTTGCGAAAACCATGGGTTATACTAATTTAAGCTTAGAATGTAAGGTAAAACTGGCCTCACGAATGGTGTAAAATTAGCCTTAATAAACTGAAGGAAATTAGGAGAAAAGTTAATGGACACCCACTGATAGAACATCCCGTAAAAAGGAAACAGTTTCGGCACCTTTTTTGGCAGAATAAGGCATTGTACATTTTGTAAAGGATTCTATTCACAGAAGTATTGTTATCAACTCTCCGGATTTCGAGCATTAAACGCTCATCATCAGCTTGAAGGAATCACAAACACGTCTTATAACACGTGTTTTTTCAGTACCTTGTGTACAATAGTAAATTGACCGTTTATATTAGTTCAGTCTAGTTTACATCTGTTATTAATAAAACACCAGGTACAGTTTATTCATATTATTTATTACCATCATTCTTCTTAACAACGCAACACCTCATTTCTATAACATGACTTCACAGAAACTTCAAGCGTCACCTTGACCACCGTATTCACGTCAAGTAATAACTCGTCAATGAATTTTCATTTTCACCCTAACCTTAACCTTACATACCGTAACCTAACTGACATTAGCCGTACTTAACGTAACCTAAACGGTTTCTAACCACATAAGGTTTATTCGGCCCGAACCTCCAATAAGGAATAAGATTTATTTCTTAATTTAAGAAGTCCTAAATTACTGGCTTAAGGATTAACGAAATTAAGGTGTCCTGGACAAAGTGCTTCTCTTTTCATTACAAATAATCAGTGAAAATTACAAAAGCAACGCCGTGAAAGGAGCACACATAAGAGTGTGAAACATATCGATTCTACCCAACAAGATGGTAATGTAATGTAATTGACGATTCACTTTTGGACTGTGTACTTAGCGTCATTGAAACTATTGTGTAACCTTGAGCGTACGCTTTGCCATAATGAAATGTTTTGAAAATAGTTTATACAGTTTAAAAAGAAAAAAGAAGAAATTTATAAAGGAATAAAAAGAGGAGGAGGGCAGAAGGAAGATGCCCTCTTTCGGTTGGTAGGGGTGCGAAGTTATGAGGAATGTCACAGAGTTATGTCAAAAGGGGACCTTTGATTTCCTTTCTCATTCACGGTTTGTAGAATATCAACGGGTTTATTTGTCTTCCCCAGATTTGCTGGGGCAAACTTTCATACCGAATCGGGCCCAAAATTCAAAACGCACCATAGACGTGTTAAACTTCAAACATATATTCCCGGGGTCGTATTAATTTGTGTTTGTTTCCCCTCCACCTTTGAAGTTAGACGTTGTTAACAAGAAAATATTTGCTGAGGGTTTCCCCCTCCCCGACATTTTTTTCTCCGAGAGCTTTCCAGGCAATGATTTTTCCTTAGACGAAAATGGAGATCTAGCCTTCTCCTCGCGCCTATCTAGTAGAGAAAGGGTTATGTTTTCCCTCAAATAATTTTTCTAAAGTTTAAACTCGTGAAAACTCTGGACTATACATCATATATCAACATATCAATCTAGATTATTTTTATACGCATTTTACAAGACAAACTCTATTAATATGTATACATTTGATAGAAGTAGATAAAAATAAGGCATAACAGATGGAAAACTGTACATCTATGTTTCTGGATGTGGCACGGGCTCTATCTTGAGAGGATCTGGCACCGTGGCATCCTTTGTAAACTTGAACGATTCCTAACCACCTCTTATTACCTTATTCTAACCGACCTCTGGTTTAGTAGCTAAAAAATGATTCATTTGAAATTTTAAAAAATTAGTTGTAAGTTAAAAGGGGTAATTTGAAAAAGTGCTATTCCCAGTCAATAGTTTGGATTTAGATCCATATAATTTACTAATGTGATCAACAGATATTTTATCTTGCATTGAACAGAAACAGTTGTATATTGTTTGACATTGCTCAAGCTTTCGACAGGTTTTGGCACCCGGACCTACAGAAGCTGATCTCAGGAATAGACAAGTTTTGACGGTACGAGCAAACGTTTGTTAGGATTGAGGATCGTTCGTATGGACGAGAATTTCCAGAGGTTAGGGAAATAGGATACGATGAATAGCGTTGTAAATCGTAGAAAATGGGCAGGTCCAACAATGAAGATGGCGACATACCGAAACGCATCCGTCATACAACACACCAAATAGATAGATCAAATGATCGGCAATGGCCAATCGTATGTCTATAATGGCAAACGACTACATTGCCAGTTGAGCAGTTAGAGAAATAACTGATTTTTATTATTATTCGTCAATAATAATGTATTTAAATGTTGCGGTAGTTTAATCGTCAGCACATGGTTGACAGGTGACTGCTCTGATTAGGTTTTCCATTAGGGGTCGATACTGCTTCAGCAATGGTTCTGCTTTCCAGGCAGCAGCCAATTAGTATACAGCACCCTGTATATAGGGGCTCAAACTGCTTGGGGCTGATCAGAAGGGTTAGCTCACTTTACTGAGAGAAGACAAGCTTTAAAAAAACTGTAACTCTGATATCCTCTCCTTCTGATCAACACTTTCAGCGGTTGCCGTTTAATTTTAAATTTTGTCTTAACCACCAGGCAGTAATTTGACAAGTGATTTCATCTCGTTTGGCCCCTCCAGCCGCTCTCGTCACTCTTAGTTCCAGCAGCTCTTCGTTCTCCCAACTCATCCCTCCGGGCCGTCAATTCATTTCTTTCTTATAACAACTCTCTAATTCAGCCCGCCAAAGTTTACTCATGGAATTGTGAGTAAGATAAGGTTGGTGATTGTGAGCGGCAAAACATGAAAAGAGCAAATTCATTTCACTGATTGAGTGGTTGTTAGCCGATCGGTAGAAAGAGCGGTTTTTCCATTCCTAGCCGCAAGCACTAGCTTAGAAGCACTTCGCTCCTATCGACTACCACTACAACCACATCCGGCCTTTCCGGATCGTCCGCTCCTTCAAAAGTTGCTTCATTTAATCCAATAAACCCAGAATAGCTAGAAAAGGCATTAAAAAGTTGGTTCGAAGAATCGTACGGTGCATAATGGAAACAATGAAATGTGACCATTTAGTGAAGAACAATTGTCACACAAGGTTAAAGTCACAGTTGAAACTTGAAATCCCGTTTATACCGTATCAAAATATTTCAAAAAACAGGACGTTCTGCTTGATAAAAATTTCGATCGATACCCTTTTAAACGTAAACTCAGCCTGTTTGATAAAGGAAGATGAGTGAGGATGTGCGCCAAGGTTTCCAAATGAATTAAAATCTTCTTTCCACGCACAGATCCTAATATATTTAAATAACCCACACCACTCTGTTTTATTAATCGCTCGTGACGACGATGCGACTTAAGTATTTCTAAAAATCTTGACTTGTTTACGTGACGTGAAATAAGAAAATAAGACATACCCCAGGACAGAGTTCGTTTTCCCCTGCTTGCTCGCAATCATGCAACTGATAGGGCAATAACTGTCATTCCGATTATTGAATCTGTCTTTCTTTTCAACGTCGTCTCCCGTTAACGGCCATGACACAACTTAATACCGGAAAAAGATCTCATGGAGAACCAAACTCCGATTCCTCGCCGGATAAATGGCATATTTTTATTGTGAGATTTTATTATTATCGGTATCGTCGATGGTTGGACCCATCAAATGGTCGCTACTGATAGTTTCTATCTGCCTATGCTCGCTGGGTTGGTAAGTCAGACACGTTCGGTTTCTCGCTATCTTCAGTGCTGTGTCTGTGTGATTTTTTCCTTCAAATTAACCCATTTTAACTTCATCATATTTTAAAATTCAAAGTAACCCTTTTAACTTCAAATAACTCTTTTTTGTTTAAATAACCTGTTTATAATTCAAATTAATCTTTTGTAGGTCAAATTAACCTTTTATACTTCAAGTTTCTCCATTTGTATTTTTAAATTAACCATTTTTTACTTCAAACTTTTTTACTATTTTAAATCTAAGATTAACCTTCATCATTTCAAATTAACCCGTTATAACGTTTGAATAACCTTTCTATAGTTCAAATTAATCCTTTTTTATTTCGAATTGACATTTTATAACAGCAGAAAGTTTTTTTTTTTCAATTTAATCATTTTTAATTTCAAATTAATCTATTCTTAATTTTATTTCACTCATTTAAATTTTAAATTAACCCATTTTAAGTCATAAATAACCTTTTTATAATTCAGGTTAAAATCTTTTTCTCATTTCAAATTGTCTGTAAGTGCATATTAATTTCAAATTAACCATTAAGTTCATCTATTTTTAATTTCATTTAATGAATTAACCGATTTTAACGTTATTAACCTAATTAACCCTTATTAATCTTTTTATAAATCAAATTATCCTTTTTAATTTTCAAAATAACCTTATTAACCTTTAAATAAAAATAACCTGTGTACTTTATTTTTTTAATGTTGATGTGATTTTAATTTTTTGAGTTAACCTTTTTACTTCAAATCCAACATTTTTTACTTCAAATTAATATATTTTATATTTAAAATGAACTCTTTTTATTCAGAAATGAACCAATTTTTCGTTCAATTAATCTTTTTCTCCTTCAAATGAACCGTTTTTATGTTCCAATTTACCTTTTCTTAATTCCAAATTAATCTTTTTTACCTTCAGATTGATCTTTTTTACTTTAAATTTATCTAATTTTAGTGTAAAATTAACCCATTTTACCTTTAATTTAACTCTTTATTTAAAGAAATAAAAATATTTAGGTGATGGTATGAAATACACGAATTTAAGTTTAAATTTAAAATAAATGAGCAATTTAAAATCATATAAAGTTAATTTCTATTCAAATAAAAAAATTTATTAAAAAAATAAGATTTTTTAAGTTGGGAAATTGTAGTTTTTAAAGCTTTTTTCCGTCAAACTGAACCCGTTTAATTTCATCCCAACCTATTATAAATTAATATTAACCCTTTTTTAACTTGCAATTAACCTTTTTAAATTTGAAATTAACCCTTTCTAATTTTAAATTAACACAGCATGCGGTAAAGCGTCACCTATTGGAACTGTTCAATGAGATTTGGAATAGTGAAAGGTACCCAGACCGATGGAATGGTTTACTTCTTACTACACATTAGGAAAGAAGATAAAAGACCCGAATCAATCCTCTAGTTACAGACCGACCTCGCTCACCACGTGCCTTGGAAAGGTTAGAGTCTATAGTACACAAATGGCTTTTAAAAACTCTGAGTCTTTCATATAATAAATTAATACGATCATAGCGTTATATAAAAAAAATTAATCCGTAAAAGGACTGGAAATTTTAAATTGATAGCGCTATCTTTGAAGTTTGAAGACAAAAGAATACACTTTCAACTTGGTGGCCCTAAGTCATAATTTGCGTGAAATCGGACACCTACTTTCAAAGGAAAAAGTATTATCATATTAATGTGTTTTTTAAACGGTTTAAAAACACTTTAATGAGATTATTAAGGCCTTAAATCTATGAATCCTGTTTTTTTAGTTCGTATCTATTGTTTAAACACTTTATTGTAAAGTATTGATAACACACTTTCATTTATATAATATTGTTTACGTGATTGTCCGAATTTAGGTGATTTAGTATTTTTCATTCAAGCCAAATTAAAAATTTAAATAAGAAATAAATCTGGTTAGAAGCTAGGTTGAGGTCTTTAGTCAAAGCGCCTTGACACTTCACCTAAAATCCCATGTTGAACGTAACCAAGTTGAACTTTCTTTTTTTCGAATAAACTACCACTGGAGGGGAAAAACAATTGATATAACTAAACAACGTTACCCTGCTGTTCCTGAAAGAAAGAATTTACGAGGAAGCCATTCGTCATCTTTTATTCGCCCTTAAGATTTACACCTGCGAAATTTGCCTACGACGCCTAGAAGCTGTCCAATATTGTTATTTACACAAACTAAACTGAACAATTTACCTTCTGTGATATTTAAAAATAGATAAATATTTCTATGTCAAATCAATTCGCGGAGACACAATAATTAAAAAATAGTCTTATTATTGCTACTAGTATCTTTGCATTTTTTCCACTAGGAAAATGTGTCCTGTCGGGGCTGTCAAACACCTTTCGCCATTTTGCTACACTCAGTGATTGGTCAGGTTTGTAAAAAGAAAGAGGCCAGAAGGAACTTTACAATGATATGTGAGTGTATTTTTTTCCAGCAACCCTGATCGACTTTTATTATAAAATTGTAATGTTGAAAGCACATGAATAAACTATATCGCAGTACATGATACATAATGTCTGTTCTGCCTGTCAGGGGTATAAGGAGGGAGTGCAAGGAATCGTCTTTGATTATGAAATTATAATTTGTAAGGATCATGATTAAACATCAAGTAGGTATATAAAATATCTGTTATGTATGTCTTCCAGCGTTTGATCAGGGTTATAAGCAGGGAAAGGCATGACCCTTTAGAAAGATCTATAATTTTTCTTTCTTGTTGGCTTCATCCTATTCGCATTTGGAAATAAAATTAAAATATTGACAACTGAACAATAACCACCATATAGTACATAAAATATCTGTTATGTCAGCCAGCGTTTGTTCGGGGTTATATAAGGAGAGAGTGTCAGACTATATAATTACCATACTTGATCGTCCTTTGGTATAAAATTGTAATGTTCAAGGTGGATATATAATAGCCGAGTGTTTATTGTCGTAATTTCACAGAAAATACTAAGAATAATCAAACAGGCAGACGTTAAGACTCCATTTGCATAGTATTTGGCGATTCAGGCTTGGAGGAATAACTGGGGGTTTATTTCCTAGTAATTCACTCAGAACGTCCTAGTGACAAATTTACATGAAATCCCACAATTGAAGTGATCAATTTAAGTTAAGGAATTAGCCGGACCAGGACGAATGGCTGTACGTCGCATCAATTATTTTTATCATCGGTTCAATTATTTTGATGATCCAAGTATTTGTTCGTCCATTAAAAACCTACTTTTTAACCGAGTTTTTTTTAAATTTATTACGTTGCATGCCCATGGTTATCCCAAGAAAAATAAAACAAGTTTGATACTATGAGGAAAGTGAAACACTCTGAGGTATTAAACATCGGTTTTAAGTGCAGGTTAATGGTTCCAGATGCCTCAAGGACAGCCAGGAGGAAAGTTATTCAGCATGAAACTCGTGCCCGGAGGGTATAAACCTCGACCCTGTATTTAGGTATAATTGGGATTTTTGAATCATTTATGGAAAATTTTAAGAAGGTTTTTCCCCTTGATACTATTTTCAGGGCAAAAGGCTATAATCACTCAAATAACACATATTGGAAATTATATAAAAATAAATAAACTTACCATAAAACCACATTCTTCAAATGCCACCTAGTCGGTATTTCCAGAGCTTGCCGTGCCTGGAAATAAGTACTGGGAGTCCCTGTAGTGTATAACCTTTTTCCCTCAAATTAACCCTTTTTAATATCCAATGACTCTTTTTAATTTCAAATTTACACTTTCGTTAAAGCTTTGAAAGCACTCCGGAGATAGCGTGAAATAGCAGCATGTAAATTAAAATTTCTGTGTGTTTGAGTATTTTTTTATATTAAAACAATTGGGCTCTTCGAAAACTATATGAAAATTAAATACAATTAAAATTAAAAATCATATAAAATTAAATATAAAAATAAAACGTTGTGCTTCAAAACCCGAGATAGTTTTAAAATTATAAAACGGGTTTTTGCATAGCTTTTTTTCCGCCAAAGATTAAATTATTTTTAACATCAAATTAAAATTGTTAAATTTAAAACAACCTTTTTACCTACAAATTAATCTCTTTAATTTCAAATTAACCTTTTTCTATTTCGAATTAGCGTAGTGTATCTTCAAATTGCCCCTTTTTAATTTCAAATATATAAAATTAAATATAAAAACGAATGATTCTTTACTTCATTCGATTTTTTTAATATAAATTAATTGTGCTCTTAAAACCTCTTAGGAAAAGTAACTACAAATAAAATTAAAAATCCTGTAAAATTAAATATAAAAATAAAGGATGCTTTTTGATTTAAGATTTGTCTAAATATAAAATGGTTTCTTATAGTATCTCTTATCCATCAAATTAAACCTTTTAACATCAAATTAACCTTTCTTAACTTCCAATTATCTCTTTTTTGTTTTAAATTAACCTTTCATTAAAACATGGTGTTGGTGCTAAATCCAGGGGCTAAATTGTGGTTGGGACACTAGTTGTATCCTACATAGTTGTATTGCATACCGTGAACTGCTGCTTGTTAAACCATGGATTTTACCAATGTTGTGTATAAAAGTTGTTTCTCAAATATCCGATTCAAATTTACACTTTTCTCTCGTGCACTACATATTTGTGTCATTCTCATTGATCAATTATTTAATCAAATATGGATCAATGGCTGAAATTAGTATCAATGAAGAATTATGACGTTTCTCCATCACCTACATAGCTGTGAAATTAGTAGGAATTGATGAGGCGAAAGGACAACCTTTCGATGATGACATTACCGTCGACAAGCCACATGAAGAACAGCTTTCTGATGTAGAACCCCTCCAGGATCAAGCATCCTCAAATTTTATAAGTCTATGAATAGGTGAAACTTAAGCAGGTGGAACTGGGATATCTAAAAAGCATTAGTACCACGACAACTACTTAGATTTGGGATTTATAGAGGCTGACGAGATTAAAGCTCAGTGGGGGATTTGTGCGAAAGTCCTTCGAAATAGTTCAATGTTCCAGTTAATTTCCGTTGTCATTTTGAGGGAGCACACCCAGAAATCAAGAGAAACAGACTGATTTTTACATGAGGAAGCACTAAACAAACCATTCGTATTCACTTGAAAATAGAGGGGTTGGCTTTGTTGAAACTGAAAACTGTTTGACCACCTACCTATTCATGACCTTGCAGCATTGTATCTCGAGCTACTGGGAAGCAGTGCTCAAACGACTTCTCCAAACTATTTCTATATCAACCTAAGCTCCTGTTTTTCTTTAAAAAACAACATTTAACACTGGAAAAACTTCGTTCTTCCTTCTCAACAGATTAAACCCAAAACTGGATTTTTATTTTGTTGACGCGAACTTTGTCTTCAGTATTGAAAGTAGTGATACTCTTCCCTTGCAAAAAATGATACATCTCATTCATTTTTATGAAAATATCTGATAAATAAAACAGTATACATTGCCATTTCTCATCATTCAAACCATTAGCAAATTTGGCGTTGTGCTCCATCAGCAGATATAAGAAGTGCTTCCCCAAGAGACAGCCACTGCCCTTCTGCATGGTGAAGCAGGAAATGATGAAGGTTCCTCATATCGTCACATATATTGTGAAAAGTCTTGACTTCAATGGCCCCGACTCGATATAATTGTTAGACACAGTCAACAGACATCCAAATTGACTTTCTTAAAAGAGAGTGGTATTATGTTTCATGGCTAATCATTTCTGTGAAAAACACAATGTCTGCTGCTGCAATCCTTCGATTTATCTTTTATTTTAGTAATAACTCCAGCCGTTTGGCCAGTCAATGATTGTGCACCATCTGTGCACATGTCGGTGCAATTAAACCATGGAATTTCATTAGTTGTAAACAAATCGTCTAACAAACTGGATTTGATTTTTTGAAATGGGTCCGCTGGCTAAATAATTTGGAAATCCTTGCTTTAAAGCATTAAAAAACTTATTAGATGATATAAAATATAAGCATGCAAAGTAAAATTCCATTTACTTGTGAATTTTGTAATAGTATGATCTAGAGTATTCTCGCATCCCTGTATGTAGTGGTGAATCAATTAAGGAAAACAAATTAAAACAAAACCCACTTAATGGAAAATACATATACCTGGCATTGGATAATCTGTGTAAAAACCTATTTAAATCGATAAATGATAGAGATTCAGGAATAGTAATTCTTCGTAAGATATACAAAGGACATTCAACAATAAATCAATAAATCAGTGTCCCAGCTGAGCGTTGAAAAACAAAGGAGGAAAAATAAAGGACTTACATCCACTTACAGAACTTTGTGTAGATTTTTACAAATTCATCTCTATCCTTCACTTGAATCTTTTCGAGAATCCCTCCGATATTTTGCTTTAAATCTTACCTTAATGACTGATGAATTTGAAATGCAATCTAAGCATATTTACAAGAAACATCGAAATGTTTTTCTCTTTCTAGGTAGAGTCTAAATGGGTCTCTAATAGCTTCCAATACCTCCGACTTTTCACCCTTCACAATGCATTCACGGTGTACTCTCTTAATCAAACGGACGGAAAAAGGAATACGGCGAAACAGGATCTGGACCTGTCACTGGACCTAAACCCTACACCCCACACCTTATCCCTCCTCCAACCCCAATCCCAATCCAAATCTTAAAATCCAGTCCCAATCTAAGGTGTTATTCGTCCTGTACCGTTGGAGGGGTAACGACCAATAACGGCACCTCGAGGGTACAAGTGACCAGATTTTAAGGCAAAACGAGAACCGTTGAGGAAATATTGTAAAGAAATTAAAAACATCACTGAAGCAAGAAAACTGTACAAAATTCTTGCAAAACGCCCTAAAAATCCCATCGGAACTCATTAAAAAATGGAAACACACATAAACCGGAAAGGAAGCATTAGAAATGCTAATAAGTACACACTTTCCGGAAGCAATAATTATTACCAGCCTGGAAGAAGGAACACTACTGAACCGTCAAAGGCCACAAAGCCAGGACGGAAGATTGGCAAATAGCCAAAACAGTGAGCACATGAAAAAAGTGAATGGGCCATTGACACTTTCAGTTCATTGAATCTCCAGGTACAGACGCGATATACCCAGTACTCCTACAAAAGGGGAAAATAACAATAATCTTTACTTATCAAAATGTAAATAAGATGTCTGACAATGGGATTCATTCCAAGCACATGGCAAACGAGAATCGGCACGGCACTATCTCTCAGAGATACGCTAGGTATAGATTCGAAACTTTTGAAGGAGAGGACATTACCAAATCACTCCCTAAGATAAAATGGTCCAAAATCTTGGGGTTTGTGAATAAGTCCAAGAGGTTTATGCAGGACACTCGAACCGACCAAGTCCCGGACCCTTTAGGGATGGGGTTCGAGTCTCTACCCAGGCATTTAACCCCTCGGGTCTTGGTCGCCCACCCTTCATTATATATATATGGGGGTTTTTGTACAAGCCAATAATATGAATTCATTTCGGATGTACACTTCCATCATTCAAGTAGAAATACACGCCATCAACGCTTGTGCTCTAGAAAATCATAAAAGAAGTTACACTCGCAAAAAATCATCATAAAATCTAGTAGACAAGTAGCGGTAAAAGCATTAGCATGTAAAAGAATCACATCAAATCTAGCCATTTCATGCATTTTTCAAATTCTGGGGAACCAACTACATGACGATATCTGGTTTCTAGGACACAAAGGCATTTTGTGTAAGGAAAAAGACGACACCCAAGTCAAAGGAGGGTCTGCAAGGCTAAGAAGCCTGAACTTATTTTGACCATAGGAAAATACACCAGTATCTTCCATGCTGATGTCCACGCAGTCGAGTGATGTATTCAATTCAACTTGATTAAAGGGTACAAAAACTCGAAAATAGCTATCATGTCAGTCAGATAGCAAAGCAGCATCAAAGCACAACGCTCAAACATCATTAGTTCAAAGATGGTGTTGACTAACCAAGTTAAACATATTAGGTATGCAGAACAATGTCAGCCTCTGTTGGGTCCCAGGACGTGTGGGAGTAGAAGGCTTCTTGTTGCCTGCAGACATCCTTACAAGAAAAGGGGCTGCTAGACCGATGATAGGATTCGAACTCTAGCCTAGGAACCCACACCACCAATGAATACCTCAGACAGAAGGATAAAGATTAAATGAGGGCACAATGGAATTCACTCAGTGAACACAAACAATGTAAGAAACTCCTAACACATTTTGGAAGGAAAGAAGTAATACAATCAAGGTAAGCAAGAAAAACTCTGATTACTAACAGGATCGTTAACTGCAAACTTAACGGGAATTTAAAGATGCTTGGCATAAACTAACACGGCACGTGCAGATTCTGCATAGAAGCTGAGGAGACACCAACACCTACTAACAAACTGTGGCGCTTTCCCGCAGGAGGAAGAGCTTTGGGACGCACAATGTGAATGTGATTGAAGAAGAAATTCAACCACTGAAACCAGGCCAACTAATCAAATTCCATGATGACACAGAACTCACCGGCGTGCTATAGGCACAGAATGGTGGATACGACAGATCTTGAAAGGTGTAGTATATTGTTCACCCCGACTAATACTTTATGAATTTTGTGCCCAATATTTTGAAGTTCCTTTTGAGTTACCTTGACACACCAAATCCTCAACAAAAGCAAATGTAATATGTTTAGGCCAGACTCTGCCCTTAGACGCTGTTCCACCAGATATAAGTTTAGAACATGCTCATTTTGGCTTCTTCAAGCCAAAAAAACCAAAATATTCAATAACCCTCATTTAAAATTTACAAGAGCAAAACACTATCACAGTTCAATCAAAGACAACAAATTTTCAACTTTTCTAACTTATCTTGGCAATCTCTCGTGAAAAAGACGACACCCAGATGAAGCAACATCGCATTTAAAGCCAAACACTTTCACAGTTCCATCAAATGGAAAGCACTGATCATTTTGTAGAACTTAAATTGGCAACCTCTAGTGAAAATAATGTAACTATTTGAGAGATATACTTGGAAGAGGTACAAAAACTTCGAAATAGTCAATAGATGCAGCATTAATATCTCCAGGCTGAAGGTCGTGTCACTATGATGTTAAAGAACACCCTACTTTAAAGACATCTTTTCCCCCAATAGTAAAATAAAGGGTTATGATTACAAAATAAGCTTGCAACTTCACTAACTGGAGGTAAGGCGCTATCACGTATTCACCTTATTGAAAATCAAGAAAAAATGTTTTGATGTCTGGGGTGTTGTGTGATGTGGTTGTGGCCCTTTTTCGTTTTATGTTCAACGTGCTTGAAAGAAGCGTTTTTCCTTGTCTGGCGGTAATTGGAGTCGTCTCAGTTGGTCTCTCTCTATGGAGCCAGATAATCCAAAAAAACAATAGCTTATACGAGATTATTCCGTTTTCTTGGCCTTCAAGTACGCTCTTCTTAGGAATCTGTAGGATTTTTATATTCAGAAAGACACCCATTGTTTGATAAAGGGACAATATTGAAGTTTATTTATGAAAAAGAAATAAGGAATGTGAAAAATGTTAGTTGAGTCAGATTTTTTTAACGATCTTTAGTGAATCACAGAAGGGGGGGTCTTTATCAATT
The DNA here is from genome assembly GCA_039619505.1 of Cimex hemipterus. Lineage (NCBI taxonomy): Eukaryota > Metazoa > Arthropoda > Insecta > Hemiptera > Cimicidae > Cimex > Cimex hemipterus. The sequence goes on along the minus strand of CM077100.1, from coordinate 35,057,602 downwards.
GTTTATTATATTTCATCATTTATTGCCTGTTTTCACTAACCTGCGAATTCTTTAAAGGGGTTGTGATCCTTTTTCAGATAGATGGTGTTTTATTACATTTCTTATTTTAAGTCCACTTCTACTCGATAGATTTTAATGTTGTTACATATTCATTTTTCAAAGTGTGTTTGTTTTCGTTTCATCATCAAACTTTAAAATTTCCTCTTATTTTAGAAATGTTTGAAAGTTATTAGTTCAAAGAGGAGAGAATAAATTGACATTTTTCCTTGCCTTTTTTTCAAATTCGATTCGAGTCCAGTACAGTCCATAATTTTTATTTTATTTGTCTTACAATTAGTATAGTGTAAATTTGTAGATAAAGTTGTTTAAAAATAGTAATTTGCTCATTTGTGTCATCAACCTAAAGTTGTGGCACAATTTTACATCTTCTTTCTATCCACAAAAAAATTAATTCTCTTCTCCTAGATGTTTTTAAACAATTGCTTGCTAGGATTTGTCATATTATTACTCAATGAAATGAAAAGAAAATCATTTCAATATGATGAAGAGTTTTGTATAAAAGTGAACCAAAATATGGAAAAATACAATTTTTCAGGAAAATTGATTTTCTGATCGAGTTCAAATTTTTCCAGTTGTCATAAAAACATAATGGGCCTATTCTTCCAGTTTGAATTTGATAGACGATGTTTTATTTTTGTTAGATGGTTTTTGAAAATTTTAGAGGGTTGCGAGTTACAAGTTCATCAAGACAAGATACACCAGAACGATTGATTCGCAACTTTCACAGATTATTTGAAACTTTTCTCATTTGCGTAATGTTATGGGACAAGATCATTCTATAAACGAAGGGTTACAGTTAATTAGAAGAATCAAGCAAGAAAAGCCGACCTTAAAGGCTCTCAGAAAAGCTAAAATAACAGTGGATGTTATAAAAAGTAAAGCTTCTGCCCGTCCACCCGCAAGGCCAGAACATTACAAGGTCCGAACCCAATTACATAATTCCATATTTTCCAACTCGTACAAATTCCGATGGATACTGTCAATAAACTGGCACGGCTCCATGAATGGAGCGAAATACGCTAGTTTCCACTCCGAAAGAATGGGTAAAGAACGAAGGATAAGCGAGTAAGCTGTATAATAACAAACGAGCGGAATGGAAACGACATCAATTCGTGTTATCCTTCAAACTCCTATGACCCCCCCCCCCACTTGCAAGAACAGTTAAAAATGCACCGAAGATTCGAACATCTTAATAAAATGCACAGAGGAACTTTTTTTTACGAAACCGTTTCCGATGGGAGACAGTATTTACAGATTACTAGTTACTAGATAGTAACGTAATAGTGTTCCGGTATCGTGTTTAAGGAATTTAAAAAAAGGGACTTTTTCAATTTCACCATTTGACTTTATTAAGCAAGGTTGATTACGAGGAAACTATGAAGCGGGGATTTGGAAATCTCCATGTACTGCAGATAGTTAAGTTTGGTTATTGGCTCGATCCTTCCTTTAAGAGGTACAAGGCTGATTTTTTTGGGATGTTGCACTGTAATCGAAGATAGCATTCTCATCGTAAAACATAAAAATGGGGTTGTCCAATACCTCTAGAGTTTGCTATTTCTCCTTTTACTTCGTGTAGAATGAGAGAGAAGATCCTGTTTCATCGTGGCATATAGTTAGCCTTGAAGACTCCTGCTCTAGCTGATGTACTTGGACATTACCCAAAATTCTTACACGTGGTAATGTCAGGTTTTTCCAAGATTTTGGTGGGGTTTTCTGGGATGCCACCTGCTTGGTGGCAGTTTGCTAGCTGGACTTTAGGAGTAGTAATAGTGTTGGAATAAATAATTCGACGCCATTCTGTCTTCGGTTTTATCTTTCTATTCGTACGGCCTAGCCTTGAAGATGTTTATGCGATTGTCTAATGAATGGCTTAATAAAATTAGTATTTCTTGCATCACAACAAAACACTCATTAAAAAAGAGCAGATTTTCAAGGTTCTTATACGAGATATCAATTTTTCACATTTAATGTTATAATAAAGGAAAGGAAGGGGGCGTCGGTGGTCGCAAGGTTCAGTCTTTGACACGGCGCTCATCACTGTAAGGTAAAGGTCCCGGGTTCGAATGCAGAGCAGCTGGATTCGAACCCGACATACTTACAAATGGGCTTTTTTTCGGCATCCTGAGGGTTTATGCTGTTGCGAAACCTCTTAAAAAAATTAAAAAAATAAATAAATAAAAATAATAAAAAAGGAAAGGAAAGATATAAAAGGTGTTTTTTTAAGAAAAAATATTTTAAATTTTAAACTTTTCAGGATTAAATAAAATTCTGTTTGATTGGGACTCAGAAACATACAACGAATATGCGAAAATTCCAACATTCGATATTAGAGAGTTAAACAGGGTAGAGGACCAAAATTACAAAATAGCCAATAGCCCTCATTTGGAACAAGTACAACGAGCCAAACACATTCTCGGTTCCACAAAATGCAATGCGTTGATCATGAATCCAGACAGTGCGACGTTAGGGTTCTAAACAGGGCGAGGCAGGGTTTCTAATAGTGCTAACACAAACGAAGGAAAGTTTTATTTTTAACCAAACCCCCCTTTGGGACCAGATCAAAGTGTAAAGCACACAGAACTTATAGTACACTAGTGAATGAATATTCAGTCGTTATGAACCCAGATAATAAAAAATGTTGCTTATTCGAGCTTTTTCCGTTCCCTTGGCCTTGCTTGGCCTCTGCTTGGGAATCCATAGGATTTTTGATTCAGAGCACATCCGTTATTAAAGAAAGATACAATACTCAGCTCATTTTGTGAACAACTACTAAGGAATTTGAAAAATGTTTATTGAGTTGAGTCCCACTGTCCATTTCAGTTTTACGATCTTTAGGGGCAGCCTTTTTCCAAACCCTTCCCCCTTCGGGCACCTATTCTTAGGGTAACAGGATTTTGAGTGATAATGAATTTTAGATTTCCCTTTCTTTTCCCTCTGCTCTAGACCAGTATGTCACCGGCCAATAAACTTCTGCTGTTCAAGCATGCGTGTTCCTCCTGGAGTTTCATATGCTGTACCATATCAGGAGTGAAGGTCGATTCAATATGATAATGTTAAAGAATACCCAACTTTAATTTGGCCAAGAAAGCCATCTTTTCACCGAATAGTAAACTAAAGTACTATGATCATAAAAAAGCGCGTGGTTTCACTAACTAGAGGTGTGGCGCTTTCACGTTCCACCGTATTGAAAACTATGAAAAAACGTCTTGACGTCTGGGGTGTGGTGTGGTGTAGTTCTTTTTCATTTTGTTAAAACGTATTCAATGTGCATCACAAAAGCGTTTTTCCTCGTCTGGAGGCAATTGGAGTCGGTCTCTGAAAGAGAAATTACAATTCTTACAAAACCAGATCGCGAAATAAATCAAAGATCATTGCAACACGCCTGACTCCATTAGAACATTGCAAATGTCGTTAAGTGTCCCGTTGATAAATCCCTGTCTTACTTTCGTCGAGGTGACAACAAACAAAACAAAAAAGGTAGCGAGGGAGCGTGTGGACGGTTTACGTATTTGAAAAGAAGAAAAAGAAAGGCCGGGAAGATGACCTAGGAAATCGAAGGTGGAAGGGGAAGAAAGAGGAAGCGAAGTAGGGTCGGGCTAAGGGAAACTGTCGACCAGCAGAAGCAGTCTTCTTTCTCACCCATCTGCAACACTCGACTCGAGACAACACTGCAACACTCACCATGTTCGTGACACCTCTCCTATTTGCCATCGTTGCTGCTCTGGCTTGGCAAGAAACATCAGCCACCAACGTTATTCCATGCAAATGTAATTATTTCTTATAAACATATTTTTTTTCGAGCCAAGGAGTAACTTTTTTTACATAAACTGAGTACTTTCTTGGTTTATTTATCTTTGTACATATATTGAATTTTTATTAGAAAAATATATCAATATACTATTTAAAAAATTCAAAAAGAGAACAGTTTTAACTGATTTATATGAAAATATTTTTATTAGGATTGGAAATAGTTTAGTTATGCTGGGATACTATTAATAATTCCACGGTTAAAGTACTTTTTTCACAGAGCGCTCATCATTTTAAGGTGAAGTTCCCGGGTTCGAATCCTGTGTCCCTACACTCGAACCCTACATAGTACAGGCATAGTTTCAAAAACACAGGCACCCCGACAGTTCATATAAATTCGTAGTTGAAAGACCCTTATTTTAAAAAAATGAAAAGTTACCTCGAATGTTTACATTATAAATAACAACTCTAATAACCGGCAGCATTGCACGCAGGCCCTTTGCAACAGAACCAGTAAAATTTTTGGAAAGCGATGCAGTTTTGAAGGTTCGATATCGCGGGAGATTAGTCGAAGAAAAAACCGCCGACTCCCCAGTTGTTATGTCATGGTTGTACTGTACCCTTTCTGCCGGCCAAGCAAGGCCGTGTCACAGCTATACAAGGTTCCAACCTAAATAATTCTTCACTTCCGGAGGACGTTTCCAAATAATCTTTGGTTACTGTATGTTTTTCTTGCTTTTTTTGCAAAATTTTAAAGTTGTTTTTCATAGGGTAAGAAACGAATATTCAAAATCAAATCGCACGGACACTAGGCCAAAATAGTATTTAGTAGGTAACCATTGGTATCGTAATTATTGAAGAACATGACTTCACACCGAATAACGTAGCAAAGGAGATTTTAAAAAGTTTATCAAGGAACAAAGTATTTATTTTTTAGACCTTTAAAAACACGAAACAAATTTTAGCGAAAATCAAAACTTTTTTAACCAAATTTTTTGCGCTTCTAAATGCTTATTATTTTTATTCAAAAATCACAAAACAGATGATAACTTTGAAATTATTAGTCCGATTTAAAAGACATTTAGCAAAGATTTAGAAACGTAACTGCATACATTAATTTTCAGTAAATACATTATATCCGAAGATAAAAATATATACCAATTTTGAAAAATTTCCTTTTTTTTCTCACTTATATTGACATGGACTAAAAGTAGAAAATTCAACTTTCCAAAACTTATTATAACACAGGATTTGGATAAAATCCAATGGAGTTATAAATTTTTTAAGTGGAACAATGGACATAGTAGAAAAAAAAATTTCCCGAGCACAATTTCACCTACCATTAGGTTTAAAATATATGTATATCTAAAACCGAAGTTTATATCCCTTTTTTATAACTTAAAAAACCCGCAAATATAATCTGTTGGGAAATCAGGAAAAAACATTTTTTCACCAAATTTTTTGCCCCTTTTAATACTACCTACCATACTTAGAGAAAACCACTACAATGGTGACAAGTTTGAAAAAACTTCCTCCGTTCTACAATCCGTCAACTTCACCAGTAAAAGTAGAGACATTCAGCTTTCCAACGCTTGTAATAACGTTTAAACTGGATAAAATGCGAAGGTGTTATGGATATCGTAAAAAAGATTTCCCCCAAATATAATTGCTGACTGACCCATATAGTTAAGCTACGAAGATATTCCTTTTTACACCTTGAAAAACCTTCGAATACAGATTTTAGCGAAAAGAAAAAAAAAAGTTTTAACTGAATTTTTTACTCGAATTATTTTCCTTTCAAGACCCACTGATGGTTTGCAAAACTCACAAAAATGGTCATAATTTTGATTCGATCTACATGAAACTCAACATACGCTTAGAATCCTCCAACCTACACGTAATAGCATGAATTTGGCTTACGTAAATAAATTAGAATTGGAGATATATAATAATACGTTAATGGTGGTTTTGTTGAGTTCATCGTTATTTTCCTTATTGCTCTTGATTTTTTTAGAGAAAGTGTAGGATAAAAAAAATTGCCTCCACTAATCCAGCATAAATATAAACATTTTTTGTTTTTCTATGAAACCTCGTATTTAATAGCTTTCAATGTTTCTTAAAAGAAATCTGAATTGTTTTTCCAAAAACAATGTTTTGGCCTTTCCAGCTTAAGAAGTGGATCAAATAATTGTGTGAACGTTGCCAATCAACTGTTCTCCTGTATATTGCCTTGATGATCTCGCAAATCATCATATCTTACTATATATGAAGACTTCTTTCCTTTATGTATATTCTCCGTCAAAAATTACCTTCCGAACTGAAGCCTAGTCTATCGATTTCATACTAGAAGGGAAACTTGTTCACCTTCCATTAGACTTATTTACAAAACTCAACATCATATTGAAACGATTATTTTTTCCTTTTACAGAACGAAGGCAAAGAATCGAAATGAGCAACTGATATTTTTTTAAAAAAACCAACCGGAGCGGATAAATAATGTTTTTGCACTAAAAAAGTAACATTTTTTTACCATTTTGATTGAGCCCAAAAATTAACAATTGGCCATTTTTAATAGTCCTCTTACTACGAATTCGTAGTATACTAACTGGAATATATATAAAAAGATTGATTATGATAGGCCAAATAGTGAGTTTTGAGAAAATAGTACTGAGAAATGGCAACCTTTGGCCCCTCTTTGAACAACTACATAATACTGAAAAATTGCTGACAGTAAAATTGGATTAAAGCTTGGTGCTCCAATTTGAGGTATAGACTCTCTTGAAAAAGAAATTCGTATCAAATTTAAAATCATGCAGTAGAAGTACAATTTTCAAACAATTATAGGAGAAAACCAACTGTTCGTCAGGAACGTCCGCTACCGACGTAATACGGTCCTACAATTTCAAAAATCATATTTACACTCACACACACACACACACACACACACACACATACATATATATGTATAGTACCTTGAAATAAATACATGCACAATACAGAAAGAAAATATCATTAAAAAAGTAGTTAAATAATTACTTTTTATCGGCTTCTAGGACCATAGTCAGGAACTTATGGGACGCCAGTTGAACATCAATTAAAGAATGTAACCGTAGTTGACGCGTCGTGTCTAGGAAAGATTGTCACTTTGCGGGACAGTAACCAGATCGTGAAAGAAAGGTCGAATGGTGGTAAAATACTTTAACTACATTTTGAACAAGAAAAGCAGGTGATTACCGAACCCTTTTCAATCCTCTACGCGACCTTCTCTCGTCGAGTTTACAAAGGTTGAGCACCTGTGTGAAATTTCATAATTCCATACCCCAGAAATTTACAACGGCCAGTATTTAAACTTACGTAAACTGAAAAATGGAACGTAAAAATATAGCTTACAAATGTTTAAATTTTATTCCTTTTGATTGCTCATTTTGAACGTTTATTTACAAAAATTAAAAATCGCCAAGCGAGATCACAGCATAAGAGAAACGTTGTCCCAGTGGCCTACATATGCTCATATTACGAACATTGTTGCTTTTTTAAAATTTGATCTAACAAACTTCTTTCAATTGAGAAATGGCCAATTTCAATTAAACAACAAGGCGGAAAATAAATAATTCAGTTGCTATTTGGAATCTCGTATCTGAGGAAAGTGAAAGGAGGACGGCTTGTCGAAGGAAGGAGTGGAGTGAGATCAACAAAAAAAATCAACGAAGTTTAATCGTACACGTTTCGAAATTGTATTGTTTTCCATGGGAGAGAAAAATTGCAAGTTTTTCCCACAGAAAAGAATCTGATTTTGAAGTTTACCATCAATCATAATGATAATCATTGTACCATCGAGACAAATTAAATAGATTACGAATCGCATTTCCTTGTTAATTATCTGCGGTGAGAAATTTTATATGTAGTGCGTAAAAAACCATGTTTTTTTTTATTGGCACTTTGAATATTTAAGGCAAGTAAGGTAGAAAAACGTCTTAATCGATGCTTGAATAAACATGAATTTCAAACGATTAATTCTAAGGCAATTAACCTTGGAATAACCCATATTTATCAGTATTAAGGTGCTGTACAATTTACATAATTATTTCTTATTTAATGTACAGTGCTTTCCCGTTTATGGTTGCCTAGATGCGAGTGGAATAACCGTCTTGAAAAGTCCGTTCAATTTATTGACAATACGCGGGTTACCCTAAGGGGAGACTATGGGCTCAAACTTTTTTGTGGAACTTGTTAGAAATATAATATATATCTGACTATGCACCATTTTTTCCGTAAATCACAAAAATAGTGTTAACTTTCTAACGCTTTCACTTTATTAGGATTATAGAGGATTTAGGAGTTTATGTGTTTCGCGTAATATACTCACACACCAGGGTTCAAATTAATGTTTGTGGGTTTTATGTGGATTTCGTTCGTATTTTCTCACTTTTAATGGCATAAAATCTAAACATTTAAGAATATTGAGCGTCAAACGTGCGATCACAGCTTTTATTGAAATTTTCATGGTGATACTAGATCGAAAAATATTAGCGTTTAAGAAAAAATATCCCAGCTAACTTTTTTATTTAATTATATTTCAGTTGCCTGTTTATGCAGAATATAAAAAAATATGTAATGACATAAAATTTACACATTGTTCGCATGGGCGGGACTCAAAAAAGTCAAAATTTCTTAACGTTATAATAACATGGGATGTGGATAAAGTGCAGAGGACATATGAATACTTAAGTCCGGATCACCGGATAAGGGAGAAAAAGTTGGGTTACTAATCCAGCCAAAAAATGTATATTTTTTACTGTTATAAAAATTCGTATTTAAAAGTTTTAAAAGGGGCTTGAAACGCACCCGAATAGTTTTAAAAACACTTTTTTGTCTACTTTACTTAAAATATTTTTTTGTAATTTTTTAGATATCAAATTCAAAAGGGGGAAGTGAAGAGAATTTTTTTTATATAATATAGATAAATGATTTTACTTATAATTCTAAAAGTAAAAATCTAAAAAAAAATAAAATATGGTTGTCCGCCTTCGTTGTTAAAAATTGTGAAATTGTTTTACAATGAAATAGTATTTTACAGGATATGAAAATAATATTCAAAATTGTAACAAATCCCACGGGCACTAGGTCAAAATTGTATCTGGTAGCCTTACCATGAGTATTGTAGACATTGAAATACATAATTTCACATCGGATGACATAACAAAAGAAGTAGAAGAAGAGAAGAACTATTTTTTTTATCCAGAAACCAAGTGGATATTTGTATTTTATACCTTCGAAAATCCCATAATATAAATTTTTGGGAAAATTATAAAATCTGTTTTTTACCAAACCTGTTGCCCCCTACAATGGCAGTGGTTTTAGTTCGAAAATCACAAAAGATAATAAGTTTGAAACTTATCCTAGCGAAAAAACACATAGTAAATAATTAAACCAGAAGATACACAATAACATCGTTGAAGTGTTATCATTATTTTTCTCACTTATGTCACCACCAACTGATCTACATGAAACTTTACAAGCGCTCAGCACAAATACAGAGGAATTATGAATTTCTCCAACCTATACGTAATGGCATAAATTTGGCCTGCGCAAATAAATTAGAATTGTAGATATAAAATAAAAATTAAATAATAAAAAATTAAAAGGGGTTTTTGTTGATTCCATTCGTGTTTTTCTCATTTATACTAACAAATAATCGAATCATTGTGAACAAAAGCTAAAAGGAAAGAAATGTAGCTTGGACTGATTTGAAGAAAATGCAGAGGTGTTAACAATTTTTAAATCAGAAACACCAACACCAAAATGCCCCCGTTAAACATGGAATTTTTTACTGCCCTGAAAATTTAAATTTATTTGTATTTCAGATCTTTCAATGGCACTTAAAACAAATGCTAATTTATTTATTCCTTTTTTTTTTTGTTAAACATTTTTGCCTACTTTGCTAGAAGATTGTTTAGATTTTTGTAACTTTTTGTATGCTTACTCACATTTAAAGAGGTAGATTTTAAGTATAATTTAAATATTATTTTATTATGTTAAACTACAGTCTTCTGTGCATAGGATGAACCTGATCCCATGCGATTTCCAGCATTTGAAAGTTGCGAATCAAGTGTTCTGTTGTATCAAAAATAAAGCTCAAGAATCGAAACGAGTAACTGATGTAAAACAACAACAATGAATCCCTGAAGGAGCGAATAAATATTAATTTTTTTTTAAATTTAAAAAAGCTATAAAATTGTGTCAAAGTGTTAGACTGAGACCAAAAATTGCCTTGATGCCCTGTAATAAAAATCACCTTTCTACCGACTTCAGAAAAGAAAAACTTTTTCAGGAGGGGCACCGCAACGGTTTAGTCGTTGACACCGCGCTCATCACTAAAGGTTAAGGTCCTGGGTTCGAATCCAGCGGCCCTGCATTCCAACCCCACATTCTTAAAGTTAACTTTTTTGAAAACAAACGGCATCGCGTTTTAAAAAAAATAACTTTTTTCTACAAAAATTTTTATCATATTGAAACGATTCTTTTTCTTCATTTTGCCGATCAAAAATAAAGCCCAAGAATCGAAACGAGTAACTGGTGTAAAACAACATCAATGAATCCCTGAAGAAGCGAATAAATATTAATTTAAAATTTTAAATATTTATTTAAAAAAGCTATACAATTGTGTCACAACGTTAGACGGAGACCAAAAATTAACAATTCATTGTCTTTAATTGCCCTCTTATTACGAATTCGTAGTACATTAGAGTAAGACAAAAAATTTATTATGACAGACTATTTGGAAAACAAAATTGCTCAAATTAGTACACACATTTTGATTAATAACATATTCTATAATTGTATCAGACAATCACATAAACGTATGTTAAAACATTTCGATTTTATATCATTATATGAGAGAAAAATAAAATCTCCTCTAACGAGTTATTTTATATCCCCAATTTTAATTTATTTACTGCGGAGTATTTGATTTAAATGCAAAAATGAGAGAATCAAATTTAAAACACCTACTGAATAGTTAATGTGATTTTAAATTGACGTTAGGCGTTAATATGTTTAAAACTTGTTTACCAGTTTCAATATTTAATGGAGTATCAAAAAAAATTGTACCTTAATTAAAATGCTTCGGTTGTTTGTGTTATATTTCCATTCATATTTAACATGATTGTAAGCGTTGGACGCTTTAGGGTTTTGTAACTGATCGGTTTCTTGTAAAACGCAAGAAATCGGACTCAGGATTACAAGTTCCATGTTTGACAACCTGTCCTGTTGTTATACAAGATCAAACGAGAGCGGGCCCGAGTTTCAAAAACGCAGCCCAAAAATGCATTAGGCGTCGTCAACGACCTTATAAACATTTAAGAAGAAAGCTACCACGGGTAATTTTTTTCTTGAGTCTTGGCGCTCATTACTGAAAGTAAAGATTTACCTCACAGATCTCACCATTTTTTAAACATAATATAGTTTTATACTTAAATAAATAGAATAGTTCGAGCTGTGGCCGCAAAAAAAATCTATGCCATTGATATAGGGTGACAAAAATGGTGAGACTCAAAGCTCGATTTGTAAAACCCAAAAGCTGTTACTTTGTCCTGTTGATCAAAAAATCTATTAAAATCAATTGGAGATAAAATATATTAATCATAAGTTAAAAATAAACATACCCTTTTAAGTCTATGTCATGTTAATAAAGGCAGGTTATGACAATATGTCGCATTGTTCCTTTTATTCCAGCTCGATAGGTTCATCGATAAACAAACAATCCAGGTGAAAGTCTCTAGAAAGCTAGATTGGGATGAGATTCCGGTCGAAAATTAACGCTCTACCTAGCACAATCCTTTCCAATTCATTCCAATATTCCAGAGCTAATGAGAAAAGGGCCATTTTGTACGGTACGAATAGCTGAAGAAACAAAGTCCGTACTGTTGGAGATTACATTTCAAATTGCTGACGAACAGCAGTCCATCATCAACTCTTGCTGGATTGATTTTAATTAGGATATTTCTTTTTCAGAAGAGTGTACTTCCTATTTAAGCATCAAACTATACAATCTTACCGTATTTCAGTAATATTTCAAGGTTTAGTTCAAACAGAGGGCAGAAATTTGCCGTATTTCCACCATCTAGGTAACCTACAACACTTCTTTCCTATCTATTTTGCTTAGTATATTACGAATTTGTAGGCAAAGATTTTCAAAAATTAGTGAATTTTTAATTTACAGGTTATTTAGTTGATCAAATTAGGGATGAATTTCCCTCATTTCTCAAAATCAATCAATAGTCAGTTAATCAGTTAATAAGTCGATAGTCATAAAAACCAGCTAATTCACAGTCAATCTAAAGTTACGGAACCAATTTTTCAACTTTTTTTGAACAAGAAAAATGTCTCCGCTCCTGGGTGCTTTTTAAAGAAAATTGCATTGCAAAGTTCATTGCCTATAAATAATATAATAATATTATTATTTCCTTACAAAATGAAAAAGGGATCATTTCAATGAAACGAGGAGTTTTGGAGAAATGTGTATCGAAAGGTGGAATTTTTCAGGAAAAAACAAAATCAAACATTTCTGATTTTTTTTTTTCAAATCTATTTCAAGGTTATTTTATACCAGACTTTTTTACCTATGATAACATTATAATATACAGGATTACCATGCTTTAAGGTAACGAAATGTAAGGGATGGTGAGTTGTTACTCCATACAGGCAAGGTACATCTGAACTCTCGACTCACAACTTTCAAAAAGTTTACAACCACTTCACAAGCTACACAATTTCATGGATCAGTTCATTCAGTGAAAAAAAAAGGTTTAGGTTTATATTTTAAAATGGATATTTAAACATGTATTTTGGTCGGAAAAAACCGTCGATACCATCTAAAATGATATTGGATACTTTAAAAGGAAAACCAAAAGATGCATACAGTGAAGTAGGCCTAAAAACAATTCAATTCGCTTTGGGCACCTTTTGAAGCTTTTAAATAAGAATTTTACTTTAGTATAATTTTATGTCATTATAAGTGAGAAAAATTAGCATGAGATTAACAACATACCCTTTAACGTTTTATTTTATACCTCCATTTGTAACTTTATTTACGGAAGCTAAATTGGTACCATTGTGTGTAACTTTTAAAGATTCTAAACGATTGAAAAGTATCATTTAAATTAGGGGGGTCGTTTCAAAATATCACTTTTTGTCAAAAAAATCAGTCATTTGATAGGCAAAAAAATAAGGCAAAATATTATATTTTGATTTTATCCCAAATTTGTATTCATAGGTTTTTGGGTTCATAGGATGAAATCAACAAAAACATTTTTGCGGACGTGTGTTTAATATTTTCCCTCGTCCTTGGCATAGCTTTCACGGCATATAAATAAAACATTTACGATATTATTTAAAAATTATTATTAGTTTATAGTCGAGATAAGACGGTAAGTTAAACTTTAAATTATGACATGTCTAATATTATTGTTGTCGGTTTAATTCCGCACACCCTGGAGACGCGAGTGAGTCTGATATTTTTATGTTTCATAAGACGTAGTAATGTAGGGGTCAGCTAGGTCAGCATACGTTCTTAGATTTGCTCGGTTTAAAAGCTTTTCCGCTGGTTTTGACGTCGGATCTTTCATCATCGTTTCTAAAAGCACCTGTTACACAAACCCCAACCTTTTTTTTTTTTTTTTTTTGGTAGAATTTACTTTGATTTGAGTTCACCTTTATGTTTATTTCTTCCTCCATAACATTTCAGCGAGCTATAACACTACCATGAAAATAATCGAATCGAATTTTCTTTGAAATCCTTAAAACAGACGATAAAATTTGAACACGCCATAGGAAAAAAATTAGTCGTGATTTACTATTATTGATAAAATGAGAATATCGGCAGCCAGTAGGGGAGCGAAAATCTAAGCTGTGAGAAAGTATGGGTTCCAAACATTGACCCAGTTTCATTACGCAAGCTCTTAAATTTATTATAAAATTTTCAAGTGAATTTCCTACTTAATAATACGAATTTTACTTATATATATAATTTACGATCGAAAAAACCCTATGCAATTTTATAGCCAAATTTGTCATAAAATCTTTTTCATTGCCTTTATTGTTGGTGCATTCCATTGTAACTAGTTTAGCGTCATCGGTTTTCATTTTATCTAACAAAGACTCAACAAAGTTTAGAGGTATATATTACATTAATTATTTAAAGTTGTTGTTATAAAATTAATCCATGGGTAAAATTGCCCCAGCTATCGTTAATTTTCATTATGTCATACTGGACCATAATTAGCCTTCTTTAACATTAGTTGACCATTACGAACCAAAGATTTAAAAGACAGAAAAAATTAAAAATTGTATGAAAAAGAGGTTAGCACAACAGGAAGAGGCTATTTTCTTTTTTTATGCCTTTAAGAAGTTAACTATCAATATATTTATGCTCGTAAATAAAACATTTTATCTGTTTATCTATCGGGAAACAATAAATTAATGGCTTTAATAATGACAATCCTTGAAAAAATTAAAGTTCCCTAATCACTTTATGCTATTAATTATAAAATACGGCGAATAAACAATTCGTACTAAATAAAAAATAAAATAAAACAGATTTTGATTAAATGTGCATGCTTGATTGGCTGAAAGTTTTTATTTCCTGGTGCTTGGTGAGCCTAAGGCAGCGATTTGGTCACTGACGAAACATGGATCATAGACAAAAATAAACTATTTTCTATTCACAGATTTTGAACCGCTAACCCTTTACGAAAGCATTTAGTCGTGTTTATAACACTATTCTATAAAACTAGCTTCTTCCATAAAATTTTCCTTTAATTTATCGATGAATCTTCCCAACAGAATTGCCCCAATCAATAGGGAAATATAAATTTTCTTCAACATTGTTGAACTCCGGGCAGATTATTCATTTATTTATTATTAACATTTAAATGTACGATAATTGGACTTTTATTTGAATAATAATTTTCCCACCATTTAACATGGATATGTTTTTAATTTGTAAGCACAAATTTTATTTTACGTGACCATATTCCTGTTACCGGGGGAGTGCTCATAAATTTGGTGACGGGTGGGATTAGGTTAAGGACGTGTTAGGTATGGTTAAGAATGGTGAGGGTAGCAGACAGATTAGGTTAGGGGTGGTTAGTGTTAGGGACGATTTAAGTATGGCTGGGGTTAGGGCTCGAATACGTTAGGTAGAGTCAGGGTTCGAGATGAGTTAGCTTAGGTAGAGCTGGGGTTTGGGACATATAGGTTAGGTAAGGTTTGGGGCATGGAAGGTTAGGTCTAAATTAGAAATTTCTGTGACGTCATTTTTGAGATTTGAGGTTTTCCGTTGATATGAAGGAGGATAGCGACTTTTCGACCGACCAATTCCTGGACCCTGGTGACGTAAAATTTGGTACAAAACGTCTAACTGTTGAAAGTAGGGTTCAGAATTTACGCTTTCGCCAATTCTCATCTTAACATGTCATCCTGACACCAAAACTTTTTTTAAAAACGATATCCTTCAGGGCGTACGAACCTTTGGCCTCTTTGTCCGGCAAGCTGACATCCCCAGGTTAAATTTTTCAAAACAACGACTTGTTCTTTCACTTTAGAAAACTTTCTCAAAGTCAAAATAACGTTCTGGATAACTACAGATGGCAAAAACTAACCCTGAAGATGATCAAATAAGAAATAAGAAACGAAAAAAATAAATACTTCCATGACCTATTTCAGAATAATACAAACACTAAACAAAAGTGCACAATACTCTGAAACTATTGTTCCGGAAAACATAAAAGATATAACGATGAAATTAAAGTAAACCTTAAATTAGACAGTTTTTTTGTGTGTATGTGTATTAGCGATGTATTAAAAGCCATGTACGAAGTAAACACGGATGCAATAAGGGTAGACAAGGTGCCAAAAAAAATCCTAAAAATGATAAAAACTGCGTCCGGCATTAAATCATATATTTAATCATTGCATAATAAATAAGACCTACCCAGATCTATGGAAAGAAAGTGTCATAATACCATTTACAAAAATATCCAATCCGACACAACGTAGTGACTTTGGACCAATAAATGTTTTGCTACCCCAGCAAAATATTAGCGATATAAACAAAAACTAAGGTGATCGACTATATTAATAATAATCTAGTGACAACATGCAGATAGGATATCGCACTGGGAGAAGCACCAACATTGCGTTAATAAAACGCATAGATGACACACGACATAAACGAGAAAGAAATACAATTCTAGTGCTCTTTCATTTCTCAAAAGCATTCGATTCAATAAATCAAGAGCTTTTATTATCGGTACTTCAATCTTACAATTTCAATGGAAGTTTGGTACAATTTTTTGAATCGTACATGCATGAGAGGTCACAACGGATTAAAAAGAAAAAAGCATGTCGTCCAAGAAGGAAGTGAAGATAGGTATCCCACAAGGTCCCACATTGTCCGGACTACTATTCATTCCAGTAAGCACTAGCATTGCGACTGTTTCACAGAATGCAAATCAATATTATATGTTGACGACCTTCAGGTGTACATAAAAAGTACCTTGATAAAATTAATGAAATAATCAATACAATTAATTAAGAAATAAAAAACGTGAATAAAGAGCACGGCTTACGTATAAATGATAAAAATGCAAAGGCAATATTCGCAGTGCATACAAAATATCTCAGAGATAAAAAAAATCTCTGAGATTAAACTAGGTAACGAACCAATACAATCGTTGACCACGTCAAGGATTTAGGCATCACTATCGACGAAACAATAAGATGGAAAAGGCAAACCTCAAATGTATGTCGAAACATTTATCGAAGCCTACATCAACTAAGAATAATGCCAATAAAGCCAGGCCTAAATATTAAAAAAACAAATGGTTCAGTCCCTCATTATACCGTACGATTATAATCTTCTCCCATGCCTCGACATGAACTAGGAACATCTGAATAGATAACAAAAATATTTAAATGCCTGTGTTCGTTACATGTTTAATTCAAAACTATTTGAGTACGTGCATTATGCACTAATTGAATTGGTTGAAAATAAAGGAAGAATCACACTAAAAACAGTTACAACGGCATTGAACATAATGAAATTCAAAAAACCTAATTACCTATACTCAGAATTTACATTCAGGGCGACGATTCACAGACACTCCTCAAGAGTCAACCACCAGCAATATTACAATACGAACAAGCTAAAAATAGACTCTTTCCTAATAAAAGAATATGGCTATAAAACAATTCAATAGTTGCATAAACTAAAAGATCTATATATCATTGGCCTATTATGTTCATTTATAAATCTTAATTTTTATTTTAATATTTACTATGTGATGTGCTTAAAGCTATACCCGTTTGGTTTCTCGTTGGATCTCACAAATATTTAATCGTCTTTAGTACCCTCTTGAATTATTATGTACCCTCATCTCTACATTTAAAATAACGTGTTAATATTGAATTTAAATGTTGGTTTTGCGTTTAAGGTTTTAATGATGAATTTGAGTTTATTTACCAAATCATATCAGTACTTATTTATCTATGTATTTATGTATATCTTACATTTACTCATCTATTAAGTTGCATGTTAAAATGGATTTGCTGTAGTTGGCTTTTAAATTTTTTCTTACATTGATAATAGATTTACATTAAAGCTAGAGTGACATGTATACTGTGTTGTCATTACATACTCTCTCTCACTCACTCACTCTCACTCTCCTGAAAATTCTCGGTTTTAATGACATGAGATATGATCTGTTTTGGATAGGGCCTCGTGTAATGTTTCACAATATCAATTAAAAGGTTTATAAAATGCCTCTTTGACTTTGACCCAAGAAATATGAAAAGCTGCCATAATATCAAATTCTGTAAAGCTGGGGTAGGAGGCCTGATATAATAAATGAGACGACCGACTTGAAAAATAAAGATTTTGGATATGAAATAATATCTTCGTTTTTTGTTTATATATAGAATGAATAGAAACTTGGTATTTGCATTCTTTCTATTTCAGACCCACTGCGGCTTATCTTTGACAGTAGTCAAAACAATATGTTATGACTACATCGGAAAATATTTCAAAAGCACCATCACTCGTTTCTTTTATTGATAACAAACAATAATTGATAACAAATTACTATAAATATTTCGTCCATGACGTCTCTAACTTTTATTGGGGCGTATAGTTTTACAGTTTAGAAACTACATTATGATTCTTGAAAATGTTATTATTCGAATCCTATCCAAGCAACCACCTATATAACATATATAGATATGGCCAAACTCACTATTTGCCTGTTCATCCAGTTAAAATACCGGAATCAAAAGAGTTCATAGGTGTAGACTAGTCCCTATTGAATATTTTATTTGTTTTTATGAATTTTCTGAACGATATCAGCTTAGTTGAACTGGTGCTAAGGTCAAGATATAGACAACATCTCATGCCTACTGAATCACATCAAACACCGAAATCAAAATAGAGCATTTAGTTCTTATTATAAAAACGTTGAATATTTTGTTTGTTTTTGTGTTTTTCCTAAATAAGTTTAGTTGAACTAGTGTTTAGGTTTCAAATGCTTGTTTTTTTGATGTAGACACCTACTCACCCACTTAAAACTCCCATTAACTGAAATCCAAATAGTGTATTGTTTAGATGAGTGATCATTGACTAAGTTTTCATGTCCTTTTATAGATATCAGAGTAGGCAAGTTAGTGTTAAGGTGTCAAGCATGCCTGCATGGTTAGTAAGGGCGGGAGTGGTTAGCGTTATGGTTAGTTTAGGTAGGGTTAGGTTCCATATCCAAGTTTCAATGTTTTTGAAAGCAAAAAATTTGCCAATGTCACTTTTCTGATTGTAAAGGCACATAATTTTGTGAGATAAACACTACCAGATTCAATTAAGGCCCAATGAGAACAGTCATCAATAAAAAAGGATAAATAATGCGAAATTAATTCGATCCTTGCTTTGAAGAAAAACATTTATGTGGGTAGGGAAGTCAATTAATTTGCCATAAGACATAAAAGAAATTTCATCGTTTGCGAATGCAATTAAGAAAAAGTGAAAGAGAAACGTGTTTTGTCAAATTTGTCTTGCATGCATGGATTTATATAAATTATATAAATTAATTATATTAATTATTATTTATTTAATTATATTAATTATTATTTATTTAATTATATTAATTAGTATTTATTTAATTATATTATATTAATTATAGTATAATAATTATATTACATTAATTATAGTATATTAATTATATTACATTAATTATTTATTATATTAATTATTATTTAAATCAAATTAATTATATATTATATAAATCAATTCTAATATATATTTTCTTCTTGTGTTTTAGTAAAGAAAGGTCATAATGTTGATGTTCGATCAGTGAAAATTAGCGGATGCGAAAAATACCCATGTAAACTGAAGAGAAAGACGACAGTTCATGTGGAAATGGATTTCGTGCCAAGTAAGTTTTTTTAGATTTATTGATGTTTAACATATAAAGTTGAGTGAAAAAATTGTCAGATTAACTAATGAGGAATTTATATATTTAGGTAATAGAGTTTTAAGTTCCATTTTTAATAACCAAACCTTTTTTAATTTTAAATTAAAATTTTTAAATGACCTTAAGAAAATCTAATCATTTCATATTTTACAAACCTCAAATACATAGGAATTTTACTTTATATGCTTATATTTCATACCAACTCCTAACTTTTATTGCAATAAAAAGGGTAACTTTGACATTAAAAAGAGTTAACGTGTAATTTAAAAAATATTAATTCAAAATTCAAATGAGTTAATTTGAAATTGAAAACAGTTAATTTATAATTAAAAATCATTATTTTCGAAGGTAAAAAAGATTAGTTGGAAATTGAAAAAGGTTAATTTGAAGTTAAGAACGGTTAATTTTTCCTTACGGGCTTACATTTCATACTGTATCCTAGGTATTATGATATTTTAAAGATAGGCTCTATTTGCAATTAAAAAGGGTTAATTTTATTTTGGCTTGAAACGGGTTACTTTGATAGAAAAAAGCTGTAGGATATAGGCTATAGGTGTGTAAAGGTGGATCCATCTATTCTTGACCATTCTCCTCTCCCCTCCCCAAAAAAAAGTAAACAAAATCGCTCTTTAAAATTTCATTGTAAACTGGTCACACAAAACTATTAACATAATGAATTAAGTAGTGAGACTGAGCAGTTGTTCAATAGCAAAACAGTTGATCATGTAACCTTAAATCTTTCCTTTGATGGTTCAAGCAGTTATAAAACAAACATAGCTTCTGTTCGGTGCTTAACAATATCGTCTAAAGACAATGGGGCGAAATGGAAATTGGGAAAATCATTTTAAGATGAAAACAAAGGATGCAGCCGGAGTTTTGTGTATTTTTACCATCGGAAGAACCAATAAAGCCTGTTCTGAACACAAAACTCGATCTTAAAAATATATATATATTCATTCTATCTTTTCAAGCGTTCAAGAGTTATCGAGCTTCATCTCACGTGATGAAAATTCAAGGCCGTTGGTACGGTGGTGAGTGGCTTGACCCAGTGGAACGCAAAGATTAGCTATGCTACGCGTTTGGTAGAACTTTAAAGGTTTTTTTTAACACTTTGAGCTCCTTCCACATGGCAAATCTCCTAACTTTGAACTTTTCAGAACAGCTTAGACGAAGTTTATGGAGTTTGAAAAACTCGATTTTTAATCAACCAAATTCGTAGAAGTTTAGAAGTTTTAACCTTGTTCTTCCAACAAGGACAATCCAGCTTCATCTTTACTATAATTAAACAAAAACTAATCAGGCGTGAAAATATTAAAATATACAAAGGGTTAATTGATAGTTTAACTCTTGGTTTTCTCAAAAATTGCTCTTTTGTTTTTTCGCAAATGGCCGAACCTGGAGTAAATCCTTTGAAAAACAGCCGGAAATTCTGCCCAATAAAAATAACCGATGAGTTTTGTTTAACATTTCCGCTTTTCCTGCGACCATTATAATAATATTGAAAGATAAAATTCTTTTATAGAAGAGCGATAGTTGCCACGAATGCCTCCAAAAACCAATATTTCCAATGTTGTTCCCCAATTTTTCCAGGCGCTTCAGACATTCAAACGAAGTTAGATTTAAGTCAGAGGAGGTTAAGTGTGTTTACTTTAATATTTTAGTAAGAACGTACGTTAAAACTGAGTCTTACATGGCCAATAGTTATATATTTATTAGCCCATAACTAATATGTATAGTTATAAATATACATTTTTTTCTTTTCAATAGCCTCATGAACTTTGCATATCTAGCCAGACTATTGTAATTATTTATTGTTTATATGTTTTTTTTTGGGAGGGGGGGGGTTGGAAGGGTATCGTGAAAAAAGGCCAGAGGCGACAGCGGGAATCGAACCCGCGACTAGCCTACTAGCCGAGAGTCTCTCACGCTAACCACTCGGCTACCGCGTCCCCCGATATATGTATTAGTTATGGGTCTAATAAATTACTCATTCTCTAGACACTATCACATGTTCGTCAGAATATTCTCTTCTAGGAGGAACCCTTGATCACGCAAATAAATTACTTTCACTCTCTAGACATCACACTGTCGTCTAGAGTAGCTGATATTCTTTAGGGTGGGTTTAACTTTAAACCATTCATGCTAATAAAATACTTTCACTCTCTACATATCACACTATAAGTAGTCGATAATCCTCAGGGCGAGGTATAGTCCACCATTCAATCTAATAAATTACTTCTTCTATCCAGACATCAAACTCTCACCCAATAGTACACGATATTCCTCAGAGCGGGTTTAAATAGTCCGGGGTGTCGTAAAAGACGACTGGGCATTAATTTAAATAACATGAAATCTAATGGTTAAACGCTTAAAATCAAGAATATCCAACACCACACCATAATGTCTGCAATTCATATTGATGGAAATCCTGTATGTAAAAATGGCTGTATTTCATTTCTTTATGAACAGTAATCGACTTGTTTCGGGTTAGCCGGGCTGCTTTGACGTTTCCCATTGTTAGGGAAATCTGAGGTCTTTTTAGGATGGTTTCACTTCTTCTGGAACATGTAAGAGCTAGTTTTCCGTGTGTGAAACTTCACTGTTCTGATACTTGTTCATAGACACAGACGTTCTTTAAACATCCCTTTTTGAAAGCTCGAGGCCCTTAATAAGCGAATTATTCTTGTTTTTCAGATCTCGACATCGAACCTGGCAATCTCCGTGCCAACGTCCATGCTTCGATTGTCGGCGTTAACGTACCATTTTTTGAAATTGACGGAAAAGACGTTTGCGAGAAAGTTTTCAAGGAAAAAGACGGTTCGATGGCCAAAGTCGGCTGTCCTCTGCAAAAGGGGCAAAAGTACGTGTACAAAGATTCGTTTCATGTCCACAACGTCTATCCAAAGGTGAGTTATTTCCAGTATTTTCTCCTACCTAAAAAAATTATTTTCAAATACAATCAATTATCTTGAAGATTATCAACCATCTCCAAAGAAAGGTTTCATTATAGAGTTACATCTCCCCGTGAAGCATTCAACCCTGAAGAAGTAATAACTGATTCTGTAAAGTTTTTTATCCTTGAAGATACATCGTGGAGATTAAGTAATTAATTTGAAAGGAAAAGATTTTAAAAAATAATTCTTAACACTTCTTAAAAAATTTCACTGCTCCACAAAAAATGGCGCACTTTGAAATTCCGATATTTTTGTGTACCTGCCTTTTCAGTGATATTATCACTTATATTTTTAATAATTTAGTAAACACTACTAGATAGTATAGTATTTATTAAAATATTAGTTAGTGTGAATATAAAACTATCTCGAAAAAAATTATTAAAATATTACTTTTGTATATGAATATAAAACATAATCGTCTTTACAATAATCTGTAACATATAACCATTTTGTTATATGGTGTGTTCCTCCTTTTGCTGTTATTAGATACATTATTTTCTGGGCATGCTCCTAGTTAAGCCTTCAACATCTTGAGGAATTTCATCCTCAATCTCAACTAAGGCAACGTTCAGTTCAGATAAAGTTATAG
The DNA here is from genome assembly GCA_039619505.1 of Cimex hemipterus. Taxonomy (NCBI): domain Eukaryota; kingdom Metazoa; phylum Arthropoda; class Insecta; order Hemiptera; family Cimicidae; genus Cimex; species Cimex hemipterus. The sequence goes on along the minus strand of CM077100.1, from coordinate 35,034,740 downwards.
GAGAGTCGTCTTCGTTTACCCAATATATAAGCTTATAACCTCAATGGCGTTCAAAAGGGCTTCTTACAGAAAGAAGCATAGATTGATATCGTGTATACACGCTGGTAGCATTTTCTTGCATAAACAAAAATTCTTTGCCAATGACAAGAATAAATGGCACCACATATTCCTCTAGAATGTCTCATTCATAGATTTCTGCATTAAGTGACAGCTAATTACAAACGTGTAGCTTTCTTTTTGCCTCCAAGTAATACCGTTCCACACATAACGGAACCGCCTCCGAAAGATCCTCTTCCGACAATGTTACATTGGCTATAGCCCTCTACGGCGGCTTGGTCAATTGAATGAGGTTCTTCGAGTGACTGGAGGAAAAACTGGGAATCATCTGAAAACATAGCATTCCTTCATTCAGTTTTTGTTCAATATCGTTGTTCCCTCATTTCTGCAAGTCTCCTTGCTGTTTCAGCACTAATGGTCACATCTTGTATGTTCGAAATATTTGAGATGTTTTAGAAACAGTGGAAAAGCTATTAATAGAAATGATAAATAATTGAAAACAACCAACTGTGAGTAGGAACTATCTTCTTAAAAGAAAGATGGAAAAGCTATTTCTCGCATTCTTCGAGAAGCAGAATTCTCAGAAATCAATCGTCAGCTGGTACCTCGCCCTGGTCTCTGAATACACCTTTTAGTCAACCGGCTCTGCAGAACTTTCGACGGACAGCTGTTCAGCCAAACTTAAAACTCGCGATGCGTACCGCTGATTTCTTCCATCCTCAACGAGTGCCATAGGCTACTTATTACGGGCATTCTCGTAATCGGGTTGTTTTGCACGACTTCACAATAGCGTTTAAAGAAATTTTTAAAAGATTAAATGACCTTGTTGATGATTTACATTGTGAGATTTTAAGTCAAATTAGGAATTAAACCGTTTTTCCTCACAATCGGCGGCAAAAACAAATACTTGCCGTTTAATTATAATTATTAAAACATTTGAGTAAATAGAAAATTAAGAAAAATATTGTTAAAACATTATTAACTTAAAAAAGAAATCAATAATCAAGAAATAACTTAAGAGTGAGCCACTTTTTTGAGAAGCAGTGTATAGTGTATTGTATGTACAAAACAGTAATTATAATCTTCAGTAAACACTAGGAAGATATACTATTTTTTCATATCACTAACATTTTTCGGTAAATAAAGATAAAGTAAAACCGAGCATTACTTAAGTTCGAATCTTCGACTCAGAACGAACAATCGGATAATTGAGCCTTTTCTTTTTATTAAAAAGCCAGAACGAAGTCACCCTTTCTAAATTGTTCAATTGTCAAAGGCGCTTCAAGAAGTTCATCGCTTGGGAGGAGTTAAGTTGGTCTTTTCGAGAATTTCTTTATCCGAAACTTCTGCGTGGAAATATCTCTTTTTCGAGTGCTGAAAGTGGTTTTTGAGCATCCTCTACAGAAATGCCTCTTTCGACACTCAATTATTAGATATCGTGGTTCATTATGAATTTTCTTCAAACGCTAGACGTTCATTTCTCCTTTTCTTCTATGAAGTTTTTTTTTACTATTCGGGAATTATCGAAAACGTGTCTTCTTTAGTAATGAATTTATATTTAATTTTAATTTAAATAATATTTTATACGATTTAATCGTTCTTGGCTATTTTCCATAAAAATCGAACCAAGAACCTACCAATGATTTAATGTTTTTTCTCGTAAAAATCGAACGAAGAATCTATCAGTATCCTAAAGTAAGTAGATTGTAACACTTCCTTAAATTAAATAACAATATCCTGCCCGGAGGACCAATACGATTGTGTTGCACTGGCGGGTCGCATCAGCGGCTAGTTGTTGGACTGTATGTTATTATTATTTAAAGGAGACAATTTAATTGGAATTGTTTGTTTCTGCTCAGACACAGCTGATGACAAACCAGGCATGAATTTTGTATTTTTTTAAATCTCATATCCGAATCGCTTTTACTTGCGCAAAAAATTAGGCATTGGCCCTAGAACACACACAGACATAGTTGTCCTAAAACTTTGACACAACTCAGAATAGTTAAGTCAAAAATGCATTTAAACGTTACCTTGGAGAAAATCGAAAATAGCGATCTTCCTCCGAGGTGTCAAAACGTTTTTAAAGCATTTTCAAAGTTGATGGCCGATACATATGTGTGGATTGAGTCAACGCTGTTCCGCACAAAGATCAGTCGAATCATTCGATTTATTGCTCTTTTATGAAGAAGAGAATTTCTCCCTTGCTTTATAATCGATTCAGGATAAATTGTTTTTACTACTTTGTCTGGTGTAACGAAGAAAAATTACTAATGATAATATATTAATAAATTAACAGAACTGTAATTTGTGTTTTTAAAGCCACAGCCTGAAGAAATTAATAATGTCCGTTTGTAGGGCTGGGAAAGATGTAGGGAATTGCCGAATTCTAGGGCGCAATCAAACAATGAAGCGCTAGTAAGCCCAATTGGGCAACTAGAACGCAACATCAATTGAAACAAGCAAACGTAGTGTTCCTATTCACTAATGAGTGGTACTCGACCGCAGTTGTCACCTAAGCTCTATAGGACTCGAAGAAACTGACAATTACATCAATAAATGGAAGGGAAAACAGAAATTCGATTGTTTCCTCAAAGAAAATAAGTTTCTCTCGCATTCTTTTCTAAGATCCTTTGTCGAGAAGGAGTACATGCAATTTTTTGTCTTTACAAGTCTTATTTTATAACACGATATGAGTAGAGAGTAATCTGCTACTTACACTCCTACCACAGCAATCACTTTCAACAATGAGAAGGAAATCGCAAGGACATTAACGCTATAGGCATCTTGGAATATTGTCGAAAACGGTTCGGAATGATAAGTGTTGGTCTTGGTAGTTGGAATGAGAGTCCAAGGATTTATGGAGGATAGCACTATTAGATAAGAAGTATGGAATTTACACAGTGCCTAGATTGGTGGTTGGATCACTTCGTTGAACCCTGTACAAAGCATGTTGTACTTCCAAGTAACTTGGTTCCAAGTGGGGGTTGAGATATGGATAAAAGAGGCGGCCATAAGGCCTTCTGCACTGCACCTCAGCCTAAGTAGATCTATTGTGCTCCCCGTTTTTTCTAACTCACTGGCCAGCTTCAGGTTGGTATGGGATTGATTATCGCTCACTGAGAGTTTATTCTTCAGTGTTGTCTCTCGAATGTGGTTCTCTACCAGTCTTTCTAATGTTTTTAACATGAATGATGTAAGTCTGATAGAGAGATAGATAGTTGGGCTCGTAGCTCGTCCTACTTTTGGTATGTACCTCTCACCAACTTTTAGGAATCCAGCTCCACGCTAGGCAGTCTCTAAATATTCTCACTAAGTAAGACATGAGGATCTCTTGACCTTTTTGTAGTAGCACTTGGTAGGTCCTGTTTACTCCTGGCGCCTTGTGGGCTAAATCTCTCAAGTGCCCATCTTATGGCTTTAGGTTGCATTGTGGCTGCACCTCCTTCCACTTATTCCCGGGTTCCTGTATGTTGTTTCTATGATAGTGAGAGAGTTCAGATCAAATCTGATATGCCTATGATCAGGATGTGAGGGCTCCCTGAATACACTCCAGTTTAAGATATTGTCAGCAGCAAGGAAGTAATAGTCAGGAATAAGACTTCAACTGCATCGATTGATGAAGATGGCTTCTGTGCCTATGTTAGCAATGTTTAACCCTTCTGATAAGGACTCACCTCAGTTTTTGATGTCAGTATTTGCATCACACCCCTTGACGAGTTTCATGGTTTGCGTGGAGTACCACAATGTCGTCCTGAATTCGCTCTTCCCACAGTTGGCTTTGAATCCTTTTGAGCGGGCTCGTTTATTGGATCACCTCGCGGCTTTTGCCTTGAAGTGGACGAATTTCGGTTTTGCACTGCTGCCTGGTTTGGTGGCCTCTGGGGCAATCCTGAATTTGGTTTTCCGCAGGTTTGGTCGAGACTTCCGTTCTTCCACCCGCCTTTTCATTTTCCGTAAGAGTGGGGTGAAGGTATCTCCGTTACCCAAGTTTCTTTGGATATCCTTAGCTCCTCACCGATGTTGACGCAATCAGAAATGGCCCTTGAAGGAATCCAGCCCCTAGAGGTTGTGAGAGTTTCAACATACGTTTTCCACGCTTGAGAGGAGGATTTTTAGGAGAATTTTAAATTAAAAACGGTTCATTTGATTAAATTTAATCCGATACCGATGAGAGTTTACGGAGAGGGGAAGAGTGTAAATCAAAGTCTGGATAAGAGAACACCACAAGGCAAGAAGATTTTCTAGAAGAAGGGAAAATATCATCAGACGACTATGGATTGATGTAATTTATAGGTCATCTGCAAATAAGTAAAATTAAGAATAATTTTGAGATAGAATATAAGATAAAAATTCAAATTATTTTAAAAACCTCTTCTTCGGTGAGTAATTTTGCGTAATTTCAAATAAGGAAGATGTGAGCTATTCCGGAGGTTTAATGATAACAAAATCGTGCCGTCTAAAGGGAATGATATTATTCGCAAATCATTGCCGACGACCGACCAGTGACTGAAACACTTTCGGGATGCCAGTGGTTGACTTTTTTGTTGACATAATACGAAAGAGTGGCTCGGCTCATCTCCTCTGGGAGTCAAGGCAAAGTCCCCTAGCTCCTCATTATTGGACCAACTATTATTGACACCAGGGAAAATAATTGAAGGTCAAAAGTTTCCTCCTTTTTTATACTCGGGCGATTTTGCAGAGGACGACTTTGGAATCTTGATGCTTGTAAATATTTGTCTCTTGTACGGATCGTTTCGTTGAAGGTTGCGGATGCGTATTGTTTGAACGTGAGGGTTTCGGTCTATTGTCTTCCTTGGTGGCCAACTCGAATCTTTTGTGTTTGTGTGTGAGTGTATGTGTGTGTGTGCGCGCGCGCGCGTACGTACGTGTGTGCGGCAGCTGGCTGGACTGACTACTATCAACTGTTAACACATATCCTGTTTATAAACTGAGAATTTGAATCTATCTTAAAATGTCTATGTCTAGAGCGTTTTAATATATAAAATATATTGTTTTGAGATCTTCTAGGTAATGAACCTGGTTTGGTTGTCCCCCGGTCTGCCTATTCTCCGTGAATTTGGCGCAGAAGCGTTTCACTATCTTCGTGGTGTTTAACTAGACTACCCAAAAAGGAATAGGCCGAATTCATATTCTATTAATCTTAACTATATTAACCGATATATTCTTGTTAGTTGGATAAAACGAAATAGAAAGTACAAACCAAAAACACACAAATGTTTAATTTATTTTCATTTATACTAAGTTTATAACTTCTCATTTGTAATAACGAGTTTTACTTAATATAGCAAATATGAAGATTACTCATTTTGTAACAAACACCTTTTCATGTCTTTTTTCCATTTTAGTCCAATCTCTTGAATCATGGAAAGACATCATCTTGAACCAAACGTTTGCAATACTATTGTCAGAATCTTCACATCGAGGTCCCCCAGCAAGTAGATATCGCTGTTGAAGTTCGTGCTTCTCAGAGCGTGAGCTCCCGGGCTATAGCCCCATTCCGGGAGACTGGAAGTGGATCTGAGCGCATTACGAAGATAAGGAAGGACAGAAATTTTCAGTTTGTCACTACTGCAAGTAACTAAGTAATAGGTTGCAACTAAGGAGAATAGGTTGCAGCGAGCATCTAGAAGACAACACCAATTGGATTGTTGTTATGTTGACTGATGTCGCGTTCCTGTTTTTAAAGTAATAGTAGGCGCCGAAGGGTCTACCGAGAACGGGGATGCGTACAATGCCCTGGTCCATGATCCCTTCAGAGCAGTTTGAAGATGGGCGTAATGGTCTGGGTGGGGCCTACCATAGAGAACGAACTGGACTCCATATTGTTGAAGGCAATCTCACCGCAGTCCGTTATGTCCAAGAAATTATAGTGGAATTCATCGTTCAAACTAGAGATCTCATTGGCAGGGATTTTCCATTTCTGAATGACACTGCCAGACCTGGCAATAGGCAGAGTCGTAAATCAATGTTTAGAAAACCTGGGAATTTCCCATCTTCTCCTTCCCCCATTGTCTCCAGAGTTAACCACTCTGGACTCTGACTTACTGAAAACGCGAAACTGCTTCAATCTTCATGAAAATTGGTGAAAATATCCTCTGCCCCTTTTCCTATAAGGTACAGAAAACAGATTGAAAAAATACCTTGAAATGAAGTTTTTATGACCGATCAAACTATCCAGACCTCAAGCGCACTGAGTCCATGTGGGCTGCGTTGCACAGAAGGCTTTTCGATCCACATCCGCAGCGAAAATGGCTTGCAACAACTGAGTGCACCGTTGCAACAAATCATGGAGTGAAATTCCTTACGAAATTCGTGACCACCTTATTAACAGTATGCCTAACAGGCTGCATAGAGGTTTAAGCTAACATTGTACACGGGATTAATTGTTTAAAAAATTGTTATACCCTCTAAACGACATAATGGAATTAAAACCTTTTATTTTCTCATGTTTCAAAATCCCTTTATTAAAACATAATAGTTTTAATAAATTTTAATGCAATTTTTAATTTAAATAAAATAAAAATGCTAGGGAAAATTAATTCTACAAAATTGGCAATATCGTTATTCATTTTTGAGCAGTTTATGTATATACTTGTGCGGATTTGAGCCTATTTTCTTGTGGTGTCATGTGTGAAATTGTTGTGGAACTAAATGAATTTATATATTTTTATATGATTGTGACAGGGTGGGGAACGCGGTAAATCTGGGACATTTTCTTTGATTATAGGCGGTTTTATTTGACTCAAAGGAAGTCTAGAATGAGAATTTTCTGGGTTGGACTTATGATTGGGGGTTTATTTAATACTGGACAGAAAGTTAATTATTATGGACGATAACGAAGGAAATGGAAATATAAAAATAAAGTTTAATGGTTTGTTTTATGATGGCGCACTACGGCTGAATTTGCATGTATCTGTTCTGTAATTAATGCTGTGTGTGTCTGTTAATGTAAACTACTTCTAGAAAGTTGCGTTTGTATTTGTTTTTTTGTTTTTTTCAGTGTTTAGTATTTGTATTTTGTCGAAATCATAGTTGTGTTGTTTTTCAAAGTGGTGTGACCAATGCTGTGCGTATGGTTTTTGATGTTTTACAGTCATAGATATGTTGTTTTTCCGTTTTGCTAGATATTGCCATGTAATTCCTATGTTCGGCACGGCTTTGGGCAGCAATAGGACTTACGCTGGCAGATATAGTGATGATTTTTTTGTACGACCCTTCGCTATTTTTTATTTTACCACATTATTTTAGTTCGTCGCGAATTCCTTTCTTTCGTCTATTTTTTATTTATTTTATTTTATTAATTTTTCTTTACGAAAAAAGGGAGTCTGCTCAACATGGTCCTCCGAGACGGATAATCTCATAAAATTAATAAACTTAATTGAATTAGATTTCAATCGCGAGCTGTAGTTGAAACCTGTGAGGATTATCTTCCGTATAATCCCTCTTATCTCCTTTGTCTCACGTCCTTATCCTTTCTTCAATTCGCGCTATATGAATAGAATGATTTTCCGTATTATTTCTTTAAGTTAATAATAAAACAATTTTCATTAATTACAGTGAAAATAACATTTCTATAGATTTAAAATTTTGATGAAATGCTTAATTGTAATTATTTTCCCCATATTTTGTCGATTTATTGATTATTATTTATAAATTTGCCAATATCTCCCGTTCTTTCCATCCCAGAGTCCTTATCCTCCATAATGGTCACAAGTACACCTAAAATAAACGAAAAGCAACAAATTCCCAATTGAATTTTTCAAAGGGGATGCGGGACAACATATTGCCCGACTGTGGAGCATAAACACTAAATTCAAGGGTATAAATGCAGAGAATTTTATCTCGCAAAAACCCATTCACGACAAGCTTGATTACTTGGAAAACACCTTGACGGCAGTTCAAGACAGAAACATTTTACAGGCAAGATATTTTAAAGTTCAAGAAGACTAGACAGACAAGAGGAAATTTTAAGTTCAATTCTCCTCTGTCAACCTTTCTCAGACTCGATGTAAACAACATGCAATTTCAATGTAATGATATCCTTATGGAAATTCGATACAGGTATGCACAGTTATCCTGCACATCCACTACTTCTAAACTTTCTGCTCAGCATACTAAGCAATTCCAACAAATATTCATCCCGTATTTCTTTGAGGAAATAGGTGAATGGACGTATTTTATTCGACTTTTTGACTCCTTGTTCTATAATAACGAAGCCCTTCAGTGCGATTGAGAAATTTCATTACTTGCTCTCGTGATTAAAAGGCGAAGCACGCTCCAAGTTAGTACTTTCCAAATTCCTTCTCTTTTGTACCCTTGTGCAAATAAAGCTCTTACGGGAACGCTATCAAAACAAACGACTGCATTCTTCCCTGTATGTGAATCAAATTTTACATTTTTGTTCCGCAAAGCTGCCTTCCAATTCATTTCTACAAAACTTCATTACAATTCATAATAACAACGGGTTTTGTGCCTTGCAGCTACCTGAGTTGGGAAATTTTGTATTGCTTTAATTCGTTATTAGGGACCGCGGTAGCCCTGTGGTTAGCTATTAGACTATCGGCTCTAGCTCCAAAACCGACAAGAGTACGGGAGCTGGAATCTTCGCTATGAACCCCACGACCGAGCTGACGGTAAACCTAGATAAATATTATACAGTTTTCCTGTCTAAAATCATAGCGATTAATGCGCCAGAGAAATAAAATGGCTAGGAATACATTCCCGGAAGATAGCCACATTCTCTGACAGCCAAGTAGCCCTTAGGGCCTTAGCCTCATGCGAGGCGAAGGCAAAGAGTCCAAAACCTGGTGTACAATACCACAGGTATGAGGCACGCGAGAGATTCATAGAAAGACCATCTGCAAACCTTACAAAGGAACTACTGGAAAACAACCGCAACCGAACGAAGATTCTGGTTGGACTCCTGACGGACTGAAGGACTGCCACTTAAGAAAGCACATGCCGGATAGTATTACGGAAAGAAGAAACTCTGTGCAGATACTGCTCAGAAAGAGAAGGAGACCGCAGCACTCATGTTTCTGTGAATGTCTGTGTAGGCGCATGTTCTTGCAACTAGGGCAAGAAAAACCACAAGCAAAATTCTATGCCAAGGAGCCGCTGGCAAAGCTGTGGAGGCTGGTTAATACCCTGAAGATGGCCAGTGAGTTATAAATAACAGGAGAGCACAATAGATCTATTTTATCCCTACCCCTCGGCTCTAGACCCGTGAGTTCGATTCCCACCTCTAACCCCATCCGACATCATCGTTCATCGCCGCTATCCTTCGTCACCTCTCAAAATTCCCCCATCTTCCCCTAACCGAAGAAAGTTTTCAAGCGCCGGGGCTAAGGCAATTAGTAGCCGACGGAGGTAAAGATTATCTATCCCTTGGCGTCCAACGCTCTTAATAGGACGACAATAATATCAATGACGTCTCCCAACCAAACCAAAACACTGGAATTAAAAGATTAATTTATCACTCTTCTTGGGAGGGTTTGAGTTTCGGAAATAGCCCAGTAATGATCATTCAATCCTACCTTTTTAAAGTTCCCCACTTCTTAAGTTATCCTTTTCACGGGCCTCGCTTCGTTGAATTTTGCGATGCGTCTAAAACAAGATATGCAGCCACAATTTTTCTACAATTTCAGACAGCTAGCAGATCTCAGGTATCTTTTCTCAAGGCCAAAAGCAAGCTAGCGCACTTGAAATCCCTTTCGGTCCCTCGTCTCGAATGTGCGTAGCACTTCTGCATTCCAGGCTTGTTAACATTATCCCTTACTGGATATTGCGACATGTTTGTACAGTCTCTCAAATTTCCCTGTCCTGATCAACGCCACCTCATTAGTTGGAAACATTTGTCGCCAACCGGGTGGAGAAATTGGAAACCACAGCGCCTTCTTAATGGAGGAAAACCCGGCGGGCTGTGCTTCCCGTGGACTTACCCATGGCACTTTGGTACTTCACTCCCTTTGGCTCGAAGGACTACCATTTCTCTGCCAACTTCTTTTCTTTGCGTAAGCCATACACGTGTTACCTTTGGCTGAAATGGAAAACGTCAACCCGCTTGCGTTAAAACTATGATTGTCAAGGTCAACCACGACTTATTTTAAAGCACTGTCAAGTTTTCTCGGTTTTCTAATGGAGAAAGCCTTTGTGTAAATTTTGCAGTTCCTGACTTAAGGATAATTTGAATTTGTTGAACTGAGAAATCTCCCACCGTTTGTTTGTATTAAAATAACACAAAACCATCATTTTAAATTTGAACTCGATTTAGTTAGTAATGGTAAATCTAATAAGTCTTATTTCTTTCGGCCCCTTCCTGGATGAAAATAGTCCTCAGGGTGGGCGGGCGTTTAAAAAAGCTCGCTTCTCCCTTATCTCGCTAAGCATCCCATTATCCTTCCGAAAAAGGCCAACATTTCATCCCTTTTATGCGACTATTATCTCTATTTGTCTCCTCATTCCGGTCCACTGGTTGTGCAATCTCTCATTCACCGTCGTTTTTGAGATAATATCCTTGAGGAGCCTTGTTCAAAACAGGATTCAAAGTTGTTTGACATGCCACAAATTTCGTGTGGAACCCTTAATTCCATTAATGAGTGGTCTTCCGGTCAGCCGAGTAACCTTAATGCGTGTCTTTTCACCGGTCGGAACCGATTTTACTAGACCATTCATGGTTGAGGAATCCAAACGTCGCAACACCAAGATTTCCAAAGGCTACCTATAGGTCTTTGTTTGTATGCCAACCATCGGCCAAAATCAAGAGCCAATTTTCTTTCATACCCCAAAGAAGTACAATAGCGTTTTAATCCTCCTAGTACTCCTCATTTTCGAGGTCTTTTGGGAAGAAGTCGTAAAGTCAGTAAAAATAGCTCTCGTATCGACTCAAACTTACAAGGAGGGCGTCGGTGGCGGCAAGGTCAGTCTTTGACAAGGCGCTCATCACTGTAAGGTAAAGGTCCCGGGTTCGAATCCAGCGGCCCTGCATTCGAACCCGACATACTTACAAATGGGCTTTTGTTCAAAAACACCGGCCCCCTGAGGGTTTATATGACTTCTGCTTTGCGAACTTACATGGAATATTCCACTACCTTCTACAAAATCGAGGCATTACTGAATAGCAGATTCTTATGCGCCCTTTCGCCGTTTCGAAGCTCTGCCCATTTCTTGATCGGTACCACTATTTTATCTCCCCCTGAACTCGTGCTTATTGAAGAGCGAGGTCCTCCCGCGCGATGGCTCTATAAACGACAACTTCACCAAAGGCATTGGTACATATCCTTTATGAATATGAGACAATTCCTAATATAAAAAACAACCTCTTTGGTAAGACGATCCTCATCACGAGAAATGCGCAAAGAGCTTAGTTTTGTGGGAAAAGTGCACTTTCCACTGTACGGTCTTGATTATACGGGACCAAAATAGACCTATTAGGTTACAATAGAGTCCCTTAACTGCCCCTCCCCCAAAAAGTATAAAATTAATGCACTCATTTGTTTGATTCTACTTCTCGAAATACACTGATGGACAAATTTAACGACAACTTAATTTCTTTAGTTTAAAATTAAATCCATTATCTTCCCAAATTAATTGCAAATAATCAGGAGCTATCATAGTTAAAATAAACAGTAAATGCTTTGTTTACTTTCTTTGGTTATTTTTGCACTGATTAATCCCATTTGCACAAAAATTAATATTGTGCCCTTCCATTCTAACACCCCTGGCACTATCAGTTAGTTGTTTTCATTTGATATTATTCATATTCTTAAACCTTTTTCAATGGCTCCAGTCTGGCATTTGAGTCATAACATTGAAAGAGGAAAGAAAAGGAGTGTAAATCACTTTACAATAGGAAGCTTCACACTAGAAAGCCATGATAGGATCGCCCTAGGTGTGCAGACAAGAGAGACGATAGATTTCATTATTATAGGCAATGGGATAAGAAATCTGTTAAATTAAGCCCAAAATGTTTAGCTGTTTCCAGGACTGTAAAAGTAGGCTCAATGAAAATAACCTCAGAGCCTGACTCGGCTCGACTGAACGATTCATCCAGAATAAGCATTATCTGTTGGTATAAAAACTAACTTGACTTTGCATTTAATTCTATCCTGAAATCTCACAAAAATATTCAAATTCACTAATTGCAAAACAAATTTATTTCATATTTGTAGGTTATGAAAATTGTCTAATTTCTTGAAAATATTCTTCTTAGTGGTACAATCAATACCAATCGTCCAGGTCTGGTACCTATTCTGCCACCTTCATCAACGAGCTTGATTGAAAATGGTCGAATTACAGGTCCATCACTTCATAGATCTCAAACAAAAAAAGACACGATTAAATCTAACTACTTCACCCTTGGACACTAATCTTACAAGCTGTTTTTTTACTTAAGCAACTTTAAACTTTAATTTAAAGTTAAATAAGAAACACAAAAATCTGTGAACACTTACATTATCATATATTTTAGAAGGAGTGAAAGATTTATTATTGCTATCTATGAACTATGACTATAATTACAATAATTCTACAAACATCTGGTATAAATAAATTTACACAAATCTTACGTTAGATATCATCAATTTTTTCAATAGGAAATAGTACAGTGAGTATGATTTAGGATGATTGTGCCATAAAAATCTTTATAAGAACGACAACCAGCCCTAAAAGCATTAGCATCTACAAATGTCATCCGAAATAGTGATTGTATCCAAAACCTAGGAAAGCATAATCTAACAATATCATAAGTGATAAAACACATTGCTTTGTCTGACAAAACATGTTTGGATGATGAACAAATAGATTGGCCAGAGGTGGGTTTGCAAGACAATAGGCCCAAAGCATATAAATAACAAATCAATGGTATGAGCCTCTTTCTTAGAATGGGTCCATGCAAAGCAAAAATGTAACTGGACAAAATCTAGAGTAGTTATACAAAAAACTTTCAGTAATACTGGTAAACTAATTGCTACAATTAGACAGGGTAAAATTCAAAGAAGAGATAGAACCACGTATATACTGGCATCTGAGAAAAATACGGCTCCCTTTAATAATGGCCCTATTTGTAGGTTATGCTATGAGGAAATGAAGGAACTGTCACCCTTATTAATACTTAAGGTACCAAGATGACCAAAGCAATGACAATCCTTAAAAGAAAAATTGGTAAATTGAACTGACTTAGGAACTTTGAATTAAATTTCAATCCCTAAGGAGCTAGGAAAAAAGCCCGAAGGGGGCAGTGATTGGGGAACATCAAATTTACTGCAAGTACATACATCAAGTATTATTAATAGTCAAAAGTTAATTGAAACATTAGTTAGCTTTTTCTATTATCCTGGTCTATCCTCATTGGCTTTTTTTCCTGTCAAATGAATTGTATCAATTATGCCAACTAAAAATGATGACCTGCTCAAATCTGTCAAAATCAAAATGGCAAGGATAGGTTAGACATGGTCAAACTCTACTACTCTCTCCTCTACTTCAAGGAGAAATATCAAATTAAAGAAATGGTCCTAATTTTACATGAAGAAAGATCAAAACTTTTTTGATCTATACAAGTTATGAAAAGAAGGGTTAGATTAGGTAAAAGTAGGATTTAGGTAGGTTAAGGTTAGGGATAGGTTAGTTATTGAAAGTTACGTGTGATTTTGTGTATTTTAACCAGACAAATTTCATAATGGCATATAATAAATTTTCAATGATTTTTTTTTTACAGATTAAAACTTCCGTGCACTGGCAATTATCTGAAGGACGATCTTCTACACCAGTAGGCTGTTTTAATGTACCAATTCAAATCACAGATTAACCTTGCATTACATAACTCTAAATTAAATAAGTAATTCCAAACAAAATAAATGTTCAGTCCTTTCTGTATGAAGTATTCCCTGTAAAAACATATTTGTAAGGCAGAGGGCAGCATGTTAAGAAAAATTTTTAACTATAGCCATATTGTATCTGTGTGAAATGAAAAATATATTTACATTTTTGTTATGTTTCATTTTCATAGTGAAATTTATTCCTATCACCTATTTTTCCCGTTTTTCAAAGCATCAACAAGTTTTGTTTTTTCTATTGTAACATGTCGCCATGATCATTTTTTTTAAAACACAATTACAAGTTTAATTGATAACAATTAGCAAAGCTTCAGAGTAATTGACATTTTATCCATTTGAAAAAGAAACGAGTACTGCTGGGGTGTGTTCCTGAATGTGGCTCAGGCTTTTGATAGGATTGACACCCAGGCATTTTCTATAAGCCTACATCTATTCTTTCCCACCAACTCGCTATTACCTTATCCTCGAATCCTATTTAAACAACCACTGTGCTTCAATGTGAGTTTGAACGAGTATTCAACTCACATAATAGACTAATACAATTATGATCCCATCCTTTATACCTTTTAAACTGCTACGACTTTCAATGTCCAAGAACACCTCGAGCTTCTCAAAGATTGTGCAAATGAGTGATATACCCAGTGTACATTTGCACTGAGCAAACTGTTGTTCTCCACTGCACATCAAGAACAAGGAACAATCTTTCACTCAAGTTAGATAGAACTACACATAGATAGCAAACTGAGGGATGAAATTTATCAAAACATCTAACCTTATAGAAGACACTTCTATGACATATGGAATGGAACTGTGGAATTCCACCAATCCATTTGACATTCAATGCATGCAATTGCTAAATCACGTTACTACATCCCTAACCTCACTATGCACAATGACCAACGCATACTGTCTAAGCATTTTCCCCTCCTGAGAACCTGCATATTGCCTTAAACAACGATGGTTTTGAGACCTCCTTGCCCCTAAATCCCCCATATTGAACAAAGACTGGCTTTTCTTAAAATGTGTGGTGTTAGCCATGGATCATTTTTCCAGAATAAAAACTTTTATTTTTTCTGATGTCTTACTTTCTTCATCAGGTGATAAATAAATAAAAATTATATAATTTAAGTTAGAAACTTGTTGCCACGGTTTCACAAATAATTACTTACACTATAAATTTTTGTTGACTGCACACAATCCAAATTTAACTCAAGGTTATTTACATAAAAACACCATGTCTTCAAAATCGACACCAGTTGTAAGAAACATGAAGATGAAAGTGCAAAAGGTGCTAGTTTATGAACCTGTTAAAGCTGACCAAAGAATCATGAAGAGTCTTCCAGTCCCTCCAGGAGGTAGGGGAATAAAATTGTGCGAGTACAGACAAATGAACCGTTCATGCTTCCCTAAACTCTGCGACTGCCCTCTAAGAGAACAGCCGCTGAGCCGTCAGTCCATGTTTTTGAGAAAAGCCTGTTTCACCATTAAAATTATGGCATTGGCGGTCATGTTGAAAATGACATATGATGCCGGTTTTTGGTCACATCCTGGAAATTCTAAGAAATTAGTAGACAAAATATCAGAAACGTTCAACCTAAAGGGACAAAGAGACAGGCCAATAGTAGAATCTCCAAAACCTTCCAAGAATATTGATCAGGTATTTCATATTTTAATTACATTCTCTGTTCTACATCTGACTCATTTACTACACCAGTAAATAAGTTTATTTATTATATACTTTAATTTTTCAGGATTATGAGAATGAACCGCATAACATTTCCAACATCTGGAATGGAATCATATTGACTTGTGCCAGAAGTTTATTACAACTAGATCCCTCAAGACAATAATAAACACATGTCCATCCCAAGAATACACGTGCCACCAAGAAAAGTTCAAATTATCAAATGTTAAAAATCACTAGCAAGCAAAAATCTATTGTAAAAGAAAATCAATTATGTAATGAGTGATTAATAAATTCCAAGTAATTGTGTTATGATTTTTTTTTTAATTGTTCATGTTGTTTAATGGCTGGGTTTGAACATTCAATTTTCACAGGTTTCATTATTTTACAAGTTTTTATAAGTAATTTATACATATAAGAAAGCCAAATGGCTTGTCGTCTTTGGCTGGAAAAACTTATAAAATAATGAAACCTGAGATAACTTATTTTTTTTAATATTTAATAAATAGTTTCAACTATATAACATTTACACAATTTGCTACAAAATTGTACTAGTCTTGTAGTCTTGCAGTTCCTCTTTAAGGATCTTCACTTTTTCATTGTGAAATGTTACATTGATGGCCAATCTTGGCTACTCTCTTTTGTGGTTGGTCTGAATCAAATGATTTTGAACACTTCTGCCGAATAAAATCTTAAAAGAGGTCTCACTGAATAGAAATCCTCATAATATCAGAGAGCCCTTAAAGCAATAGGATGTAAAAATTTAAAATAGTAAATCCATCATAAGCCAGCATAGCAAGCATAAATATAACCTAATAATATCATGGGTGATAGAGTTCAAAAGAATTTTGGGTAACAAACAATCAGACTAGCCAGAGGAGTTTCTAAAAGACAATTATAGTCCCAGAGGATATAGTTACAATA
Organism: Cimex hemipterus; assembly: GCA_039619505.1. NCBI lineage: Eukaryota > Metazoa > Arthropoda > Insecta > Hemiptera > Cimicidae > Cimex > Cimex hemipterus. The sequence goes on along the minus strand of CM077100.1, from coordinate 35,018,219 downwards.
TACGGAGGATACGGTCCTCTTTCTCAGAATGGGTCCTCACAAAGCAAATGTAGAACCAAGCAAACTCTAGGCATGGAACCTTCTCCAAAACTGCCACACTGTGTATATTGTTATAGTACAGCAACACAAGGTAAAACTCAGAGTAGTGGTAGAGCTATTTATCAGTCACTAGGATCTGAGAAAACACACAACATGAGTATATCCAACGATGCCCCTATTTGTAGGTTATGCAATGAGGAGGAAGAAACTACCAGTACAATACCTAGGGTATCAATATAGTCAATAAGAATCTATGACTTGAAAGAAGGATTGAGTCAATTTAACTGAACAAAGAAACTAGGTAAAAGCCGAATTCCTGTAGTGTTTGAAGAATATCAAGCTCTGCTTCCTAGCATCCTCATCATGGTGGGATGATCAAGTTATAATTTTAATTTCAATTGCACAACAGTTGTTCGTTTCCTACTATTCTGGTATACCATCGTGGGGGTTTTTTCCAGTCAAATTCATTGTATTTTGTTAATTGTGCCCTCTTGTAAATACAAAGTCAAAAATAACACATGCCACCACGAATCTGAGAAAACCAAGACACTGTGGATAGATTGGAAATGGCAAAACTCAGATTTGAGTAAATTTGCTTTCAAATCAAAGAAATTTTCACAATTGAACATGAAGAAAGATCAAAACTTTTTGATATACACAACATAGACAGATTAGGGTGTTGGCTTAGAGACAGTGATGAAATAAGCTTATTTTTATGTTTTCTGGAATTTCTGATAAAATAGATTCTATTATTGTATAATACAAAAGCATAGCTTCTAAGTATTCCAGCCTTCAACAAGGATTTGGAGCTCTCATTCACACAAGTACCTATTACCTACAAAAAAAAAAGACTGGTTGACAAACTTCCATCTCTGCTGTTGGCTTTTAACTGTTGTTTCTAGCAGTGGCTTCCAGGATGCAAGCGATAATTAGGCACTGAGCCACAACATGGCCCTCACTGAACATGGAATGAATAAAGCATAAAGATTCAGGATTACTGACAGCTTCCTGAAAGAGGACAAAATTAGTGAAACCATGACTTATCACTATGCTATTGATCCATAACTTACAAATGTAAATTTTCCACTTTGTAAAGCTGTAACTTTATTCAAAGAAACTGGGCAATACCTAGACCAACAGCTCAAGTAAAGAAATCGTATGTACAACAAACATAAGGCTAAGGCAAGTATAGGCCAGAGATTATGAAACAAAAACTGGGCAATAAACCCCAGGATGGTGTATTGGTTGTATACAAAGTACCAAGTACCAGAGTAAGACCAAAAACATTGTATAATTTGACACAAAACAATCTGTTGTATCTAAAAAATCTACACCCACACACAACCTAGGAGTGGTCAAAATTGCCTTCCAAGCTGAGGCCTATTCAATCCAGCTTAATGGACAGGATATTAAAAAAAAAAATGAAAGGTGTGTGGATTAACATACTAAACATTATGTTGCCTTGTGTTCAAAAATATAAATGAATAGAAAGAAATGAACAGGTTAATAGCCAAAGAACGCCAGCCAACACACCCACAAAAAGAAGAAAAATCACTCACAGTTTCAGAGTTTTGCTGGTTAAAAGATATTGACCACAGACATGAAAACAGATTTGTTCAGAAAGGTCTGAAATGAAAAATGCAAGAGGAAATTTTGATTTTGTTCGATAATTCGGAAGTAAAAAAGTGCCCCCGGTTGCAATGACTGCCCTAGAACAAAATATTTTCTTTAAATTTGTATTAATATTAATAAATATTCCATCAAACTTATAATCACTTGCGATTTCTGTAGTTTTTTTTAAACTTTAGCTGTATAAAAAATTGCAACGATTGGGGAGAAAACAGTTCAACATCACATGGTAAAAAGCAATGTAATCATAACATCAGAGAATACAGAGTCATACCAATTGCTTCAGCAAACATTTACATTCAAAGTGTTATCTAGCATTCTTATTTACAAGAAATAAATATTAATGCGTAACAAGTCTTCTTAATTTTATCACATATGGCACATGGGGTGACAGCCTAAAAGGCATTTTCAAATGAAAAATTGTATCAAAACTTCAGTAATCCAAAGCCTTTTAAACTTTGTATTCACAATAATAATGTTATATAGTCCAAGTACACTACTTTCAAGTTATTAATCAAGTTGAGGTTGATTTTTCAAATAATTTATTACACAACTAGGCAACACATAATACTTAAAAATGATGTAAATTATATTTCTTAATGTACAAGAATTGTATATACATTTCAACATGGAAGAATTTACCAGTGGAATAACAATATATATCTGTATTATCCACAACATTTTCACGATAAAAGGAGTAAATATAATAATATATACAGAAAATATTACTTATGTATGAACAAATTATTATAGTGCATTCTACTACAAGTTATAGTTTACAATTATTGTTTTAATGTTACATTCAAATTATTGTAATAATGCATTACTGTGTTGTCTCTTTTGCCGATCAAACAATTTACAAACACCACAATTACAAAAAATTGTTTAGTAAATTATTTGATTTATTGTCTAATTTGAGACAACCCACAGCAATTTCTAATTTAGTCTTTTAATTAGGGCTTTCCTCCTTAAAATATGGGAACTCCTATGTACATAATACACAATAAAAAAAAGAGGATTTTTGGGAGGGGAGGGATAAATGTAGAAATCGTTTCTAAATACTATACACCAATCTCATAAAAATACACTATATAGATTAATGATTTATATAAATTATATATTACAATTTGTACAGAAATCTCTTAGACGCCCTCAGGGAAAATATTAAGCATTAATAAACTTACGAGTAGTTCTTTCCACATTTCCCAAAGCTATTTAGCTCATTAAAAATTAGAAACACATCAAAGTTTCCAGTTTGTGATATTTTAAAATGCAGAATCGATAACTTTAATTGGTAGGAAAAGGGCACCTAAGGACAAGTTTAATTTCAAATAGTTGTTATAAATGCAGACTATACAATAAATTCAATTTTACATTTCTATAAACAAAATCATCAATTTCTATGCATACATCTTGGTTAATTATATCTAATTTTTTTAAAAACTGAAGTGAAAGACAAAAACATGGAGACAAATCAACAATATTCAATACTAAGATAAATTTACATTTCACTGAATCTTTGTTTTACAATATTTGTTTTTTATTTACAATTTAAACGAAAAGGAAGAGAAAAAAAAAACATTTTTGAACACAGTATAAGGTATATTAATTAGGCATCTCACTCTGCTCCTTTGACTATCGGTGAAATTACACTTTCAAAATTATACGAAAACCTTACAAATTAAAGAGATAAAAATTGTGAAGCTTAGAATACTAATTGGCTGGGTTTTTTCCAAATTAAAGAGTATATAATATTGAAACATCGCCTAATTACTACATGTGTAAATATCTAACTACTAACTTTAACATTCTATTATAGAAATTAATTCTATAAAAATTAACTTAGAGTTAAAAAAAAAGAAATTTTGGATGACTTTTTAAGTTAACTACGGTAGAAAATTAAATGGGGGAAATTCAATTCAAATGTGGTTCTGGAAAGATAAAATAAATATCTTTACATGTAATAAAAACATTTTAAATTTTTTTTTAACTGTGTAATGCAATGATTTAAAACAAAGTCAAAATTATTGAAAGAAAAATCTCCAAAATTTCAATTTGTACTTAACTATTGTTTTTTAATGAAATATAATGTAAATAACAAACATTTACTTTACATGTACGTACATACTCATTTTATAGACACAAAAACACATGTTCATGCAAAGTTTCAAGTGATGATGTTACTATTTTTTTAGATATTTTTTTTTATTATTACAGTTGAAAAGAAACAACATACACTTTCTTAAAAAGAAGCAATTACATGTATAAAAAAATGGCATTTCTACACACGACTTATTTTTATTATATAGTGTTGGGAGGATGAAGAAAAGTGAATAAAATTTGATTAACAAAAACAATGTAGTTCAACACAAGGCATTCAGCAATAAGTAATCCTCCTAAAAGATTAACAACCTATGAATCTTACATTTATGGAACATTAGATTAACTTAGAATAAAAAATGAGCCAGTACTGTTGAATTGTAGAACTGAGAATTTCCCAATATGCCTAATACTGGTACTATATAAAAGGCTCGAATAGACACGATGATCTGAAGTGGCACTACATAATATTCGCCCCATTATCGATGCAATGCACAAATAAAAGGTGTAAAAATTAGTGATAATAAAAATTAAACAAAAAAGTAGTTTAATAACAAAAAGATCAATCAATTAACAAAAAAGAAAACAAATATTGAATACAAATATCAAAATGAAAACACATAATAATTTTTTTTTAATGTTAGAATTTAAAAAAATCAAAACCAAATCGTGAAATATGGCTTTTGTAAATATTTGACAAAATAACAAAAAATAATCTAGAATTGCAGTCATTGAAATAATCACAAATGCTAATTTTTAAGTCAATTTCACATGAAATAGTGTGTTAAAAAAAATAAACGTTGCTGAATATATATATATATATATATTTCTTATACACATCT
>CM077100.1:34998722-35013209 GCA_039619505.1 Cimex hemipterus | reverse complement strand
ATATATATATATATATATATTCTTGGACAATAAAATAAAATACTTGGACAATTAAAATATATGTTAACAGAGAGACAAAAAGAAGAGAATGAAAAACCTTTACGAATTGTTTAAATTCACTTTTTATATGACTAGAGCGTGCTGACAATCATATACACAAAGCCTCGTCAGATTAATTGATTATACAAAAGTAATAAACATTCCTAAATAATAAATGTAATCAATGTGCCAATAACTACACTGTAGTCAACTAAAATGTCCTAGTATTATATATATATGTATAAAAAATATCCCTAAAAGGAATGGTTAAATTAATTTATTATAATCATTACCTTTTTCTTATTTTATAACCATTTCAAAGTAGACAGAGAGATATTAGTTTATAGAAAGGTACATTGAAAAGACAATGAAAGTAAATTTCATCCAGTGAAATAGTTATAAAAAAAAAGGATATCGAGTCAAAAAAGAAATCCATAATTTAGCCATCTACTACTAACCTGTAGACATTTAAAAATATGTTTATACATTTCAACTAAAATGAAAAATATTTCCAAGATCTGTTTAATGATTACAGCGCTTAAGTCAAGCAGTTTTAATAGAGATGTCAGTTTGATCCGTTAAAAAATTGTAATACAAAAAATACTACAAGCCTTGGCATATGCACTACTGTGGAATATAAACCAAGTGCAAAGAATTAATTTCACTGCTATAAATTCGACACCACAACAGCTTTAACATCTGATTTATTAATGAGTTGAGGTAGCATTGAAAAAAAAAAAAAAAAAAAGAAACTAAACATTAAATAAGTAAACATGGCACACAACCATGTTTAACTTGTAAAATTCCCAATTAAAAAAAAATACCCAAGCCTTGGCTATGTATACAATGCTGTGGAATACCAAGTGCAAATAATTAATTTTACTGATACAAATTGACAACAAAACAGCTTTATTATCTGATTTATTAATGAATTGAGGTAGTATTAAAAATAAAAAATTATAGAAACTAAATATTAACAGCGAAGCATGGCATGCAACGATGTTTGACTTATAAAATTTTGAATTAAAAAAAATTAATAAAATAAAATAAATTTTTTTTTAAATCAGGAAAATCCAACTACTAAAAGAAGTACGATATTCACAATCGGCCAACATTTATTTGCAGGTTCCTCAGCATTTTCATCACAACACAACTATTAAGTTTAAAATTAAATAGTCTCAATTGAACATTATGTTTTTGTGTGCACTAAGAATTATTTTGATAAATCACCCATCTCTCTGACAGCTACTGACCTCGGTCAACAAATAAACAAAGTATATATTGTTTAATGGTTTAAAAAAAAGACGGTTTTATTAACACCTGAATAGCTAGAGTAAAATAGTAAAAGAGGTCAAGGTTAAGTCATTAAAAATATAAAATATGTATCAATACGATTAAAATGAATAGGATAAAACTACAAGAAGAAAACATCAATGGATGAATAAAAGTGTAAAAGGCAATCCAGTAGTACACACAAAATATGATTGGACATAGAACATATACATGCTAAATCAAACAGGTGTAGTAAAACAAATTTAGACTTTAAAATATTCTATATAAAAAATAAAAATAATATATTGCACCCTCACGAAACATGCTACTACAATTTGGATTCTCATAAATTCCACAACTATTACTGAAAAGTATACAAATTAAATTAAGATTACCCCCAAAAAAATTAAATTTTTGAGTTGTTCACTCAATCCTAACCAGTTCACATAACAATAAAAACTTGTTAACAGACTTGGATAAATAAAAAGATCCAAATTTGATCAATAATTCCCCTTACAGACTTGACTTCTAAAGAACTTGGAGATTACTTATTTGAAGCCTCGTGTATAACAAAAATCAGTCAAAATGGCTCAAACTTAAAAATTAAATTAAAAAATGTAACTAATAAATTATGCTTGATGCAATTTCTCTTTTGCATAATCTAACGTTTAATTCACCATCAGTGTGTGTGATTCCATCGGTGCTGCCGAGTCATACAACGTATCTGTGTCTTGAGTAGGCTCACCCTGTAGTTGGCAGTGATTAGATAATGTGCCCGCGCCACAATCACAGAAGAACCTATAGACAAATTAACAATTATTTTAATTGTATGTACATCAAACAATATTTGAGTGTCCACATTCTTGCCAATGGGCCTTGGGAAAATTTTTCCTTTTCATTCCTGAAATTTTTTAATATGGGTTTCTGTCTTTGTTCTAGGTGTATTTCAAGTGTATTATATATTGGTCTTTCTTTTTCTTGTTCTACATTTTTTGCATAATTTATGAGAATAATATGCAGGATCATATTAAATTAGATTAAATATATCTAATATATCTATTATTAGTAGAGTAGGCAAAAAAATATATCTTTGAAAAAGCAATACAGATTCATATTAAAAACGCTTAAAAGCCTTTAGATATAAATTTGTTGTATAGCAATCAAAAAATAAAATAAAAATTATGCTAAACAGCCCAGGGCTTTTTTGTCTCCAATATTCATTCAGTGTTCTGGGTTTAAAAATGTGTAACTCCTCTAAAGTTTATCCAAATTAAACTTTATTATAACTTTGGGAAGCTGAATTTCTCTACTTATTGTGTCAACAATGTTTAGATTTTATGTGATTTTAAGTGAGAAAAATCAGGAAGAGATTGCCAAAAAAAATTCGTCTTGAAGACAGGGAAGATCGCATGGTAGGCATTCCGCTATGGACGATGACTCGCGCCCTAAGCGCCAAGTCAAGAAAATTCGAGTAAGACCACACAGGAAATTGTGGAAGAGCTTAGTGTTGACCACTCAACCACTGAAGCCCAAAGAAATCAATGCTTTCAATTTGCACGTCTCTTCTTTTCTACTACCAAAATAATCCATTTCTACATCAATCTTCCTGTGCAATGAGAAATGGATTCTGTACGATAACAGGAAGCGTACAGTTCAGTGGGCGGACAAGGATGAAGAACCAAAACCCTTTCCAAAACCGAATCTGCACCCAAAAGAAGGTTATGGTTACTATTTGGTGGTGTACTGCTGGAGGTGTGCACTATAATTTCCAGAATTCTAGTGAAACTGTCACAGCAGAGAAACATTGACAAGAAATTGACAAAATGAAAGGGAAACTGCAACATTTTTGTCTAGCACTGGTAAACCATAAGAGGCCAATTCTTCTTCACAATAGCGTGGAGCTGCATTAATTTTTCACTATCTCAATAAAATTGATATTTGTTTTCTGCACCGTAAAAAAGCCCAGGAATATATATTTTTGGGGAATTTAAAAAAACTCTAACTTTTCACCTTACAAAAGCCTGTTTTTTTTGTTTTTTTTTTTTAAATTGTGTTAACAATTGTTAACAACTCCACTGATCCATATGAAAATTGAGAGAGGATACACTCCTAGAACCTACATGCAAAGGGATAAACCAGACTACCATAACACCTTGGGGGAGTTTTTCTTGATTTCATCCTTGCTTTTCTCACTTATTATGACAAATTTTCACCTTATACCTAAAAAGCTAAAAGAAGAGAAATTTAAGTTTCTAATGGTTGTAACATTAGATTTAGATAAAGTCCGGAGGAGTTAATAATTTTTAAGTGGAGCAATAACATCAGAGAAACAAAAACTGTCCAAAGCAAAAGGTTTTAAAAGGTGCTTAAAACAAGTTTGAATTGTTTTTTCAATATGTTTTTTGGCCTACTTTACTGAAAGCATCGTTTGATTTTAGCAACTTTCCACAAATCTGATTTCATTTAATAGAATGTTATAAACTATTTTTTTTAATCCTACATTTAAAAAAAAATTATTTGACTGCTATATATAATAACTTAAATTCACTAATTCCGTGGTCTGCTTGACCAGTTAATGTATTGCAATTAATTAAGGTTTTTAGTTGAGATAAAAAAGTCAATGGCACAAGCGGGATCGAACCCACAATCTTCGGCTAGATAGTTTTATCTCAACAAAAAACCTTAATTAATTGCAATATATTGACCTGGTCAAGCAGACAACAAAATTAGTGAATTTAATTAATTAAAATGAAGTATACTTCACTAATGCTCTCTGTGGCCATTTCATTTGTGCCGAGAATCCAACCCGATTACTCAAAAAGGAGGGAAAAATTATGGTTGGAGTTAGCTGTTTATGTTTGATAGCCATGTAAATCATTAGTTTCAATTCCTTAATTTCAAAACCCTAACAAAAGTGATTCCTTAAATGGTTTATGAAGGAACTAAGTGTTTTTCTATCTTTCAAATTCGCCTTATTCTTATTGTTTTATATAATTAATACTGAGCGAGATAAATCTTGTATGTAAAAAGATTCCAAAGATAAAAATTCAGACAAAATGTAAATTTAAATTGTGCACAATGAACAATCATATCACAATTACCTGTCATGACGAATAAATTCCACTTCATGACCGGAATGACATGTTTTTATGCAGTTGACACATATGGCATTACGATCGGTAGTGTTGCACGTCTGACATCTGTAGAAATCGTGCATAGGGAAGGATGTGTAACTGGATATTTTGTACAGGCACTGGCCGTTCCTCACGGCTTTTTCCACAGCATCTTGATTGCTGAATATTTTGTTGCCTGCAAAACAAAGATTACATACAAATAAATATTCAATTAAAGAAATTATAAACTCATACACCACAAACAAAATAATATAAAGAACTGTGCTTACTTCCACATCCTTATTAAATTTTATTGTGATAGATTTATTTTCACTTACTTTGAGAGGATTTATTTTCGTTACTTTGAGGGGGTTAAGCTAATTATGTAATTACAAATCATTTATGTCATGGACTCTAAAATTTCTATGCAAAATTACATTTCAAACCTAGACCGAAGCAAAACAAAAACTGAGCAGGTACTTGGTGTCTATTAAATAAAAGCAGGTCCTAATACAACACTTAGTTTATCTGTTAATCCAATTTATCTTAATATAATGCACACAAAAATTGCTAAATAATTTTTTTTTTAATTTATAATTATCACTTACCTTGGCATTTCAGGAGTATAATTGTAAAGAGATATTTATATTATGATCGTAACAAAATATTAAATATGTATAACAAAATGTATAAAGTATGAGCAGGAGAAAACTTACAGCGCACAATTGGTTGAACCCCACTGGCAAGACACAGCCCGCCAAAGCGATTGTTAAAGATTTGGTTGTTTTCAAGCGTTGCTGTCGCATTATTTGTAATTTCGACTCCTGCTGCTAACCCGTCAAATATTCTATTACGGCGTAATATCGGGTGGCTTTGTGTAGAAATCAACACCCCCGCTTGGGCATTTCTAAATATGTCATTTTCCTCTAAAATACCTGGAAACATTATTCGTTATTCAATCTTTAAAAACTTGTTATTGCAATTTGAGTTTCAGGTCTTCTGAGGGTCACTCATCGACTGTGCTCGTAATACATAGCAGCTTCTCTACTGATCCGGCCCACCGATGCTGCCACTTTCTTTTAATCATGTTTTCATTGCATTTTTGGCATCAGAGGGCCGGATCACAATAGTTAAGTCTAGAAGTTGGACGCATTTTTATTACTGTATTCTGGATGCTGTCCTATTCTGAGACTGTGTTTGTTTGATAATACATCTATAATCTTTAAATTATATTTCCTGTTTAATACTGAAGCACACATTCAAGCTTATTTGGGATGGATGTGGCAAACAAATTAGAAATTATATTATTATATCAACTTTAATAAAGTATAGAAAAAATAAAGTTATTAAAGAAAGGTATGTGGATTGTTGTTTGCTATTTTCCACTAAACTAAGTAAATTTTACGTTTTTTTAAGTGTTTCACAGCATTTATTGTGCAGATTAAGTTATATTCAGTTTGTCAATATAAAAAAGGAAAACAGAAATTTTTTAAACCACTAACTAAAAAAGTGTACAAATAATAAGAGAGATGGGGGGAGGGTCTAAAGAAACAATCAAAGAAGAGGCAAGAATGAACAAAAGGACAAAGAAGGATACACAACTGAAAGTATAGTATAAAGGAGTAGTCCAGTAATATTCGCCAAGCCTTCCACATATCAACTTTTGAACTCTTATGAACAACATAAAAAACTATCAAACCACTACATTTTTAGAAAAAAAGTCCCTGAAGATGTTCTATATTAGCTAAAACATGTCTGACGAAATAAATGCCTACTATGGAAAAGACAATTCATTTCCTACCCATCATCTTATTATGGAGTTTCACGAAATCAGGATGACACCAGTAAAAAATGAAAAATAAACTAGTTGAAATTTCATTTAAAAACTATAATAATAATAAAAGAGAGAAAGGGGAGATGAGAAATAAAAAGGATACATATTGCAGTGGAACAGAAGAAACCTAAAAGGTAAAATAACATAGATGACCAAAGGCCTGTTGAATGGACCTTATGAAAATTAGGACCCAAAATTCATAATAAAATAACGAGAGTAATCAAACAGTTAAAATTTCTTTTAAAAAAAATTCAACTAAAACAAAATGAGAAAACAACCAAAGAAGAGACAAAAGAAGGGCATACATCATAGATAAGAATAGAAGAACCAAAAGATAAAATTGAAGTAGGAAGGCAGATGAGAGAGAGTGAACAGGAGCCAAAAATATATTTATCGAATCAGGATATATATATATATACCAAAAACAAATAATATAAATATAAAAATATAATATTAAGCCAGTTGAAACTTTAATTAAAATCCAACCGTTCTATCAACCATTGAGAATCAGTCCTTTAGGGTCTATAAGGACAAGGATGTATCATCCCCAGACGGCATGACTCATATACACCGAATTTCTTACGAAATATACATTACTATATGTAAAAATTAAACAAACCTTTTCCACCGTTAAAAATACAAATTCCTCCATCCCTTCCATCAAATATCTTATTTCTTTTTAACGTTGGATTTGAATCAGTTTTAATCCAAACTCCAGCCATGGCATTATCAAAAATTTCGTTTTGTTCTAATAGGCCTAGACCACCGTTGTAAACTAGAACGCCACCATTCTGTCCACCCCATATTTTATTTCCTCTAATAATTGGATTACTTCCAGTTCTAAAAAAAGAAAAATTTAATGTTGATGTACTTAAATTCTATTTACATTAAGCACCACACCACTAACCTTATCTGCACGCCTGAGTATAAGTGATTAAATATATCATTATCTTCCAGTTTCCCATGGCCATTGTCATAAAAATAAACACCAACTTGTTTTCCAGAGTGAATACGATTTCGTCTTAATACAGGGGTGGAGCCTGTTGTAATCCAAACGCCGGCTAAAGTATTTGCATAAACTTCATTCTCTTCAATAAGCCCCTGACCTTTTTCATGAACATAAATGCCACCATGCTGCCCATGATGGATTTTGTTGTGCCTGACAATAGGATCGCTATTCGTTCTAATCTGAATTCCAGCTAGTGCATTGCCTAGAATAAATTTTTAAAATTATATGTCCATTTTAACAAGAGAAAAAAATTATGTTGTTTATTTCTTTCATTTCAGAGGTTGTAGGAGTGACTGAAAGAGGTGGATTTGTATGGAGGAGGTTACAGATAAGAAGAGTGAGAAAGTGTGGCGAATGTGTACAGAAGACATCTGTTAACAAATAGGGAATGGGAAAAAAATTGTTAGACAGAGGAAGGAGACAAGAAAGAGCCTGTAATAAGAGGGGCACAGCCCTTTTAAACTATGATAGCTTTGTTCCATCACATGTCCAAACAATCAGCACAGCGGTGGTCGCATGCGCAGTTGAGTTTCGGTACTCCGTCACACTCCAAACCAAAACTCAAACTGTCATTCTACCATTGCATCACATTTTCAGCCCAGGTTTATGTCATAAGAGATTTTTACTAGGGATTGGCAGTCAGAGATATTTATTTCCCAGCGTTTTCACTCTTGTCAAATTGCTAAGTTCTTATCAACTAGAAACCGGATTTATATGTCAAATAAAATGTAAATAAGCACATATGTATTTATTTTTTAAACAAATACCAATACGAAAACATCTAAAATAGAAAACAGGTATACATTTTTTTTATAGAATTTATTTATACATATAGTTAAAAACATGTAAAAACAAAAAATATAAGAAGTTAATAAAATAGAAAACAAACCTTTAATTTATTTAACATGATGTACATTTTTAAATTTCCGTAAATAAAAATGTGTTTTTCAAGTGTTAAAAAATTATATTACATAAAAACGCGACAACAAAAAAAATTAAAAAATTTTACAAATGAAGTTTTTTAGCCTGTTATTATTACATCAAGAATTTCCCATATTTTAATGACATTCAAATTAAAAAAGTTCTGTGTGGATTAGGAAGAACAGAGAATTTATAAATTCTGGAAGTGAGGTATGTTCCATAGCATTTTTAATAATTTTGAATAGAACTAATAATTATGACGAATCTTAATGAGTTATCTACATGAAACTCGTTATTAGTGCTATAAACAATTTTTCAGATGTTCAAATGTTTAAAATGTAGCTAGACCAGCTGAACCCAGATTTGGCTGTTCGCCAGGAATCTGCATTTATTCAAATTATACAAAATAAAGACACAATGCACAAACATATATCAAGAAAGTCCGTTTCCAATTTCAAATGTTTCAATATTTCCCACCTAAACTATTTTTGTCTAAGGCTGGAAAGAAGGATTTCATCAGAGTTAAGAATCTGTGATCAATGTTCAGTCATGCTCAGTCATAAATCACTGATTGGTTGGCAACTGATTTCTGATTGTATGATGGAAGGATAAACCTGATACTTATTAGACACATGAGATCTCTTTGGGATGCTAAAAATGAACCAAACAAAGCAATTCATGATTCTCTTGAGTCTGTTAAGAAGCTTAATGATGAGTTCATCATAGTCTAAACAGTCATAACCAAAATAGAACCAGGAGTTTGTGAATTGCATGACGGAATTGACCAAGAGCGAAGCAGTGATGGGAAATTTGGGAAATCTGAGGTTTCCAAGATAGTTTTATCAAGGACAATCCCTAGGTGTCTAACAAATGGAACAAAATGAAATTGGTTGGTTGTTAATGAAGAGTAGAGGAATAGGAGATTTAAATGCAAAAGGGGTGTTAATTTCTTACCGTATATATTGTTGTGTTCTATTAAGCCTCTACCTTCTCCAAAAATATACACACCCCCTTGTTGCCCATTGTAAATTTCATTTCGTCTTATTGTTGGGTTGCTGTTGGAAGTTATCCAAACTCCGGCAAAATTATTTGAGTGGATTCTGTTATCTATAAATTGTCCTAGTCCATTTTCATGTACATATATTCCCCCTGTCTGCCCATGGTGTATTTCACAGTGCACCACCGTGGGGTTAGCACCAGCTTTTACTTCAAATCCGGCTATTCGGTTGTTATGAATGTCATTAGCTTCAAAAAAGCCCTACAAAAAAAAAAATAAATAAATATTTCTAACACGATTTTAATTAAAGTATAGTCACTCACCAGCCCATTTTCAAACGTAAAAATGCCCACATCTCTTCCATGATGTATATGATTGCGACGCATTATAGGATTGGCGTAATTCTTAACCCAAATGCCAGCTAATGCATTCCTTGAAATTTCATTGTCTTCATATGTGCCATGGGCATAGTCTGTTACATACAATCCGACATTTTCGCAATCACTTATATCACAGTGTCTAATAAAAGGATTAGCTCCAGTACCACTTACACATACAGCAGCCCCAACTGAAAAATATTTTAACAACAAAATGATTCCATTGACTAAAAAAGTTGAATAAACATATTCTTACCGACTGATGTGCTACGTATGATACAATGGTCAATAGTGGGGGTACACGTCTCACCGACTTCTAAACAATAGTGTTTTTGATGTGATACTGTTGATGTCACCTCTGGTGTGAATTTCAATGTGAGATGACCGGCATAAGCATTTTTAGCTCCTTCAACAAACATTATTGTTGACTCCGTTTGACGTTCTAGAATGACAGATTCTGCAACATTTCCTGGAGCTGCTCCTATTGAATAAATTGTAACAATAAATATTAAATCTTTCTCTTGTGTAAATAGAAATTTTTTTTTGCAAAACATACCAATTAATGCAACATCAGAGTCTATAACAAGGAATTCTCCCTTATATATGCCTGCATGTACAAAAACAATTCCTGGTACTCCTAATGTCTGATTATCGTCTGCATGATCTAAGGCTGTCTGAACAGATTCAAAGTGCGAAATTGACCTTCCTCTTGCTCTATAGCGGGAACCGAGTCCGGGTCTAACGTGAATACCCCTGTATAACTGCCGAAAACTTTCTTTCCAAGGATTGTCATATTCACATTCGTTACAAGGAATGAATTCAAATTTGCAAGGTTCGGGATTAAAGAGAGGCACATCGTATTCAAATACGCTGTGATATAACCTTTTCCTGTTGGGAATAATACAATTTAAAAATCATGGATATTTAATAGTTATTTATTGAACTTTAAACCACTTACCACAACCCATTATCGTTTGCAATTGTGCGGAACCGTTTGCACACCTGAGAAAGTCTGCAAAGATCACGCTCTAGTAAATAGCTGAATATGGTCAAAATAACCTCATCTGGCAACTCGTACTGCAGGTAATGTGCTGCTGGTGGTGTGTATACTAAAATATGACAGGACAATTACAATTACAATTAATAGAAATGATGAATGGTGGTGTTCAATCCTTTTTAGAAAGATAGTTGTCGAAAGACGTGGTTGTAGAACTCCTTCAACCTGATGATGAGTTATAACCACGAAATCCGGATCATTGGAAAAAACAACTTACTGTGAGTACGAACTATCTTCTTAAAAAGGAAAGAATTAAAATTAAGTTCAAATAAAAGAGTTTTACTCTCATGATTCAGATATTGGATTGGCAAATAAATAAGTTCGTTGAATTATTCACTACTAAAAGTTATAGCGCTACCGTCTAACACTACACCACAATTAAAAGGCAACATTTCATACACAATTTTATTGAGTTTTCATAATGGGAGGAAATGCATATTTTGCTTTTTTTTATGTCAAAGAAAACAAACAAGCTGTGGAGGCCTATAAAAAAACAAATAAATAAAATAATAAGTATATGGGGGAAGATACCTTAACAGAACATAAGAAGTGGCGTACCAAATCTTTGTCTGAACATTTCAACATGCGATTTGCCCTGGGCCAGTCGCCCATTCTATGTTTGAGAATTGTAAAAGACATAATCAACAAAAATTTATAACAAACAGTGTGAAAAATTACGACAATTTTAAACATAACGCAAGTCTTTTTTTTTTGGGGGGGGCACCACTTGCACATGCTGGAATATGTCCGAGTAACACTTATATTGATTGAGGCTATTTTAACTATGGCCCAATTTTAAAACACATCATTACTGGTGATTAGGGAACAATATGATAAAGAGGTGCATAAAAGATCAAGACACAAAGTCAAACTATCGCAAGCAATTTTGAGAGCCTGATTGCACAAAAAGAAAATTACACTTCCTGTCCAGTTGAGGTTTTAAAGGTGTTCACTACAATGTACACTGTCAGGCAGAATGACAGGCTCAACTGTCTATTGCTAACAGACAACAGGTCAGTGCGATTAACAAAAAAAAATCCAGAATTGGCCAATTGAAAAGATTAATCTTTCACAGGTTGATATCAGAGTTCCCGTAATGAATGAACTAATTTGCCAACCATATAACCTTCTGAGAATATCACAAAATAAGGTTTACATTATTATATAATACATTGGAAAAAATATAACAGTACATTTTTTTTATTTTAAGTTTACTCACAGTCTGTTGTCACTGAGCAAATACGACGTGGTCGTTTTCTTATCGTGGGCCCTGTACTTGATGACTCACTGTGTAAAGGTGATTTTCTTCTTAAGTCATAGGGAGGTGTATGAGTAGTGGGTGAATTGACTACAGTTGATGTGCTACTATTTGATACAGCATTGCTGCTTCCACCACCGAAGCCCTCACCTTTAAATAAATATAAAATTAACAACCTTGTTGTAATCAAAAGAAAGACAAAAAATAAAATGCATTAAAGGATAAACATATTTATTTTTAAGTTTCTTATTATAAGTATATTAACTGTTGAATATTATGAATACTTCGGGGACTTCATTAGCCAAGTGATAAGAGCGTTCCGACTCACATTTGCCATGCTTGCTGTTCTGGGATTGAATCGTGCCACAGACCATGGATTTTTATTGAGAATATGTAGTATGAAAAACATATTCTAAAGGGGTAGACCCCCTCACCTACAACATCCAAAGCATAGTTGGACAATAACGCTCCTGAATGACAGGAATTACTTTACTTAAGGGACCTCAGTAGCTGAGTGGTTAAGGCATTCCAATCGTATTTGCTGTGCTAGCCGATCTCAGTACAAATACTGGTACAGCTCATGAATAAAATATTTTAAAGTTTCAATCCTCACAATGTTAAGTATAACAGGAATTACTTTACCTTTATTAATAACTCCAAATAATATTACAGTTTTGTATTGAAGGCAGCCAGTCATATAAATAGGAAAAAGAATCAGAATATAAATACTTGCAAATATTGTACAATTACTTTCATTGCATAATAAAATCTTCATAAAAGTCGTAAATATCACACATCATCAAATCAAGATTAACTCCATTGAAGGAAAACAAACTTGCATCAAAATTTTTAAAAAACATGCAAGAATCAAGGAAAAACAATGATTTCACAGTTACTCCACCAAATTAGAAAGTCTACTTTTAATTTATTTATAATAAATTTGTACTTTATATATTAACAAAACAGAAATCACCAGATGGATCATAACAACCCTTACAGAGACATGACAAGAACAAAGATTTATAAGGAAAACATCTTATGACATGATAAATTACTTGTAAAATAAGAAACGTTAACTATAATAAACAAAAACAACATTTACAACACATGGTCTATTTTCAAATACAAAACAATTTAATAAAACAAATTGTAACTATTTCTGGGAAAAAAAATCACAAAAATTTAAGAATTTTGTAGAGAAGGAAGTAAGAAAGAAATATGAAGATACACTTAAGCTAACATACTGACATTCACCGATGGCGTGGACACTACGACACATCCAATTCACCACTATTCTCAATTTCAATTGCATACCATAAACAGGAGGAACTGTGTTTTTTCTTTTAGGTAAAATTAAAAAGTAAATGGATACAAATTAAGCAGTGGTTATGGGACATGCAACAGGCACAATTAATTCCTTTATGAATCTAATTCGCTTTAATGCCATCAGAATAGCATCTGTTTAATGATGGACGAGCAAACCTGGAATTATTGGAATCAGTTACCCCATGATTAAAGACAAAGATGCAATAATAGAAAAGAATGAATACTGCAAAATTAGCTAAATTTTGTGTTCACTTGAACACCCCACTTGAACACACACAAATACAAAATTATCAAATAAATCCAAATCATAATTCACTTTCAGAAAACATTTTTCAGAACCTTATAATTAATTTCACTGTTTGGTAATTCCACGACTTTAACAAAAATCTCAAAAATTACTTTTTATTCCTTTCCTCTTTGATACTCCGGTAATGGACAGTCATTATGAACTGGAGTTAGCTTTGATCTTGCATTGAGACATGACGTTCTTTCAATGTCTCTACAGTAAGTTCATAATTCTCTAGTAAAACATGAATTTAGAGGCAGTATTTTTGGTTACCTATACAGTTTAATTTCAGTTGCAGTGGTGTTTTGTTAAAGTGCTGACAGTTTATGATGATTTTATTTTGATATTTTTATAAAGCCCTAAGCTTGTGGCTCCAAAGAGATAAGGACGAATTGTCAGGAAGCCGATTAATCACATCTACTTCCTAACCAGTATTTGTGCCGATTCCAGGGCAGTGGGTAACCAAGCACTTTAATCATATTGTCTACCTACCTACTTTCAGCGCAGAAATCAGTTCCCTGATTATTCTCATTTTGTGTCTATTGAGAAAAAGGTTTTAGACTTATATATGACTATTTTGTACCGAATTAATCCACTTCTGGCCATGTCTGATCTTATGACTCAGTTGTTGGACAACAAATTGAAATCTGTCATTTCAAAGGGTGACATCAATAGTTTTCACAAAGATTTTGAAGAGCTTCAGTTGGAAAATCACTGTCTTTCAGATGGAGTAACAGTCCTTTAGGTCTTTTCAAAACATGAAATTCAGCCAGAAGAGCTAGATCAAAAAGCTAGGCAATGCAACATGTGTTTGATTAAGAGAATTAAATCATCCGCACTATGTTAATCCTTCCAAGGGGGCTGCCGACTTTATTCATCAAGGAGCTTGGAATCAATATTGGTTAAACGAGCTGTTCCTGTTGGGTAAAAAGAGCAGAGAGTCCTGCTAGTTTTATAATAGGGAGGGAGAGGGAGAGGGAGAGGGGGGGGGAGAGAGA